>JAWPEG010064501.1:208836680-208855272 GCA_035771395.1 Myotis vivesi
CTCTCTCTCTCTCTCTCCCTCCCCCTTCCCCCTCCCTTCCTCTCTCTCTAAATATGGAAAAAATATCCTCACTCCTCCAGTGAGGATTAAAAAACAAAGTCATGCAGAATAAGCCATCCCCGTCACAAGACATGTGTTCTGGAAAGCATGCAGGGAGGGGAGGACAGATGTGATGTGAGGGCCGTTCGCTAATTAAATCTCCCTCCCCTACTAATTTTCCATTTCTCATTTTAAAAGTGATAATTAGGTGTGACTAACATAGATAAGATGGATAGATATCAGGTACTTGACTAACAAGCTTTGAGAATGGTAGGTACCTGGGAATCACCCTTCAAAAGAAGACAGAACTTTTTTCATCACATCAGACATTTCCCCGAACTCTCTCCCTCCAGTCCCCTCTGGCCATCTCCTCCTCACCTCCTCATGGACAGTCCCCTCTCCCACCTCCTCCTCACCTCCTCATGGACAGTCCCCTCTCCCACCTCCTCCTCACCTCCTCATGGACAGTCCCCTCTCCCCACCTCCTCCTCACCTCCTCAGGGATGTGTACCTGTAGATCGGTTTTGCCTTTATGTGGATTTCCCATGAATGGAATCAAAGTGTAGGAACTACTTTGAGTTTGGCTTTTGTGCTTGACATGCGTTTGAGAATGTGTTGTTGAGCATATCAATCGTTCATTCTTTTTTATTGTTGTGTCATATTCCATTGCATAAATAGGGCATATTCAGTTCTAGCAATTTTATCACAAAGACTTTTCTTTCTCCATGAATTACTTTGGCATCTCTGTGGAAGGCCAGTCAACTAACTATGTGTTGGTCTATCGATCTGTTTTATTCAGTTGCTTTATATGCGGGTCTTCATGCTAACAGCCTACTGTCTCCACTACTGTAATTTTAGACTGTATCTTGGAATCACAGGTATAAGTCCCCCAGTTTGTATTTTTTTATCAAAATTATTTTGAATATTGTAGATCCTTTTGGAATCTTATTTAGTCAAAAAGAGCCTGCTGGGCCCTACCCAGTTTGGCTCAGTGGATAGAGCATCAGCCTATCGACTGAAAGGTCCTGGGTTCGATTCCTGTCAAGGGCACGTATCTTGGTTGCAGGCTCCTCCCCAGCCTGGGCCCCAGGAGACAACCAATCGATGTGTTTCTCTCACATCGATATTTCTCTCTGTCTTTCCCTCTCTCTTTCACTCTCTCTGAAAATGAATGGAAAAATATCCTCTGGTGAGGATTAAAAAGAAAGAAAAAGCCTGCTGAGATTTTTATAGAGACTGTGTTGAACCATCTTAACAATATTGAGTCTTCCAATCAATGAATGTGGAAACATCTCATTTATTTAGGTCTCTTCCGTTTTTTTCTCAGAAATGTTTGGATGTTTTTATGTAGAGGTCTTATGCATCTTCCAGTAGATTTATTACTAGGTATTAACGCTTTCAGTGGCATTGTAAATGGTAGTATTTTTTAAATTTTTTTATTTTTAAGCATTTGTTAGAGGCATATGAAAATATAACTGATAATTATATACTAACTTTGTATGTTATGGCCTTGCTTCCAAAGTGTCTGATTAAAAAGGACTCCCCACTTCCCACTTGTGAGGTACAGGAAAAGGAATTCAGCCAGACTTGAAAATTCACAGGCTGATAAGAAATGAAGCTGGCCGGTGTGGCTCCATGGTTGAGCGTCAACCTATGAACCAGGGGGTCAGGGTTCAATTCCTGGTCAGGGCACATGCCCAGGTTGTGAGCTCAATCCCCAGTGTGGGGCGTGCAGGAAGCAGCCGATCAATGATCCCCTCTCATCATTGATGTTTCTCTCTCTCTCTCCCTCTCCCTTCCTCTCTGAAATCAATAAAAATAGATTAGAAAGAAAAGAAATGATACCTACTCCCACTTATGACCATGGACTGTGGGAGGGGCGTACTAAATCTACTGTGTCAGCTAAGGGAGGTGCTAAGAAGACCCAGTGCTCCCCGATCTCTGGTCACCATGGGCCCGTATGAGGGGCGTGGGCCCCGTGGCTGGGGAAGCAGCTCCGAGCCCAGCCCTGCGGAGGGAGGGCCAGTCGCCCACGGGGCCACATGCGATGGGCCACGTGAATTTGAAGGCTGCGTGGTGGCCTTAGGGTGCTCCCTGCTGTTTGTGGATCCGTCCAGTTCACACGCACACAAGCCCCCCACCCGCCCCCTTCTCACAGATCAGATGACACCAGAGCTGGAGACACACAGGACCCCTTAACCAAACCAAAGCAGCCCAGCCTCACTCAGCGAAAGCCCGGCTAACAGGCCCGGGCGGGTCGGCTGCAGGCTGGCAAGAGGCTCCCTGTGCGTTGCAGATCACAGCCTCATGGAGACGCTTGTGAGACACCCGTGTGCGTGGGAGCCGGCTCCCTCGGCACCGCGTGGCTGTGTCTGATTTCACCGAGGACGGGGGACCATCCAGTCAGTCGCTGTCTGTGGCAGATGCTCCCAGTTAAATCTGCAGGGATGTGTTTATGATCATTTACACGTTCCATACGCTGACCTTTCCCCTTCATGCCTTAGACACGTGGGGAGGCGAGCACGTTCTACCTCCTGGTGCTGGTCCCGGGGCCCCTCGCACAGCGGTGCCAGCCCTGGCCTGCAGTCCCGGGCTGGAGAGCGGCCTCTGGCAGGTCCTCCGACATCCATCAGGGCCCTGCATGGACAGCTCAGCTCCCAGACGCATCCTCACCAGGAATCTCGTCTTCTCCGTCCACAGCTGGGTTGCAGTTCACTCCTTCACAGGCCTCTCCCCTTTCGGCCACTGGAAACCTCCCAACGGCAAGGCCGCTCAGCGCCCGGGGCCACCGCCCAGGAGGGAATGAGAGGAGCGCTGGTCTCTGACGCTGAGGGATGCGTCCGATTGGGCCCTTTGGTGCCACTCGGGTCACCTCTGACATAGTAGCTGTGACATTAGGTGCTAAGGAAGTGTCCTCTGAGTGAAACATGATGGAAAGAAGACGGCGTTGGCTGAGCCCGGGGATACGTCCATTTCCCTCTGTCCCCCTTTGTGAATCCAGCGGCTGAGCTGGTTTTGCTCAAACCACCCTGAGTGGAACCCCGGGGACGGAGGTGCATGTGGCAGGAGGACTGCAGGCTCCTGGGAAGAAAGTATGTTGCATGTTAAGAGCAGCCAAGGAGGCTCTATGTGGGGCGAGGGGGAAGGGACAGGGGACTGGACGCCGCCGCTCTCCGTGCACAAAATGCTTTACCCCCAGCATCATGGGAAAGCGCTAAGTCCACGATGTTCAACCTTCCTCATGCCGTGCCATGCATAGATTAATTATAAGCTTCTGTGGCACACCAGGAAATATACTTTTTGCCGGTTGGACACACACACACAAAATAGGTATAATGTTGATTCATTCACACTGGACAGCTATTGTTGTGCCAGCTGTTGTCATTTTTTTATTTGACAACCTAAGGGAAAAGAGGTCAGTGCCCCTGACCAAATAGTCAGGTAGTGCATGTTTGAAACATTCTTGCATCACACCGGTTAAAAATCGCTGAACCAGGAGGTCACGGTTCGATTCCCAGTCAGGGCACATGCCCGGGTTGTGGGCTTGATCCCCAATGTGGGACGTACAGGAGGCAGCCAACCGATGATTCTCTCTCATCACTGATGTTCCTGTCTCTCTGAAATCCATAATATCTACATTGATAAAAGAGAAACATGCAAATTGGTGTCACTCCACTACGCCCACCAGCCAATCAAGATGAATATGCAAATTAACCCAACAAAGGCGCCAGTTAATTTGCATATGCAGGTGCGGAGCAAAGACTGATGGCTCCGGCCCCAGCAAAGACTGAAGACAACTGAAGACTGAAGAGGCTTGGCTTCTCTGCTGCAGCTGGAGTGAAGGCCTGGGTCTCGGGTGCCGGAGGAAAACCGGTGCCGGCAGCCAGGGGAAGGAAGACCTATTGCACGAATCTCTTCGTGCAACGGGCCTCTAGTATATATATAAAATTGCTGAGCTAAGTTATCAAAGCTCTGCCAACTAGGCAGACCCTCCTCCCCCATCCTCCCAGGTGAAGGCGGTCCCACAATCATGCTGTGATTAAGGAATGCCAAACTAAATGCCTGGGAATCTGCAAGCAGACATAAATCAGCAGCCGGCTCGCCCGGCTCCAGCGCCGCATTCCTGAGCACCCATCAATCTGAGCACCCATCCATCTGCGGTTGGCTCCTCCGAAGCTCCAGGCCCCGGGTTCCTCTGCCTGGTAACTGAAGCCTGGGTGCGCCAGAATTATCACTTTCCCACCTCAGCCTTCCCTTCCAAGGGTGGGTTGCAAAACAAGCACAGGAGGGAGAAATGGATTTAATTTCTAGGCAGGAGCTTCCTGTGCATACGTCTGGGAGGCCCGCCCGCCCGCCCGCTGCATGCTGAGGCCGCAGGCCCTCCCGCCACCTCCTGGTTGCTGGTGAGCAGGGACAGCGGGCGTCTTTCCCAGCTGACACTGAGATCCACGCAGCTGAAACCCAGGGCTTCCGGTCCATTCGCAATGGGATGGAGACATGCTCTGGAAACGGAGCTCCTGCTCGGTAGCGTCCACCTCTTCCTTTTATCCAACCTCCCCAAGCCCGGAGCTGACGAGTCCGTAGTCAGCCCCGTGGCTGCCAGATACTTGCCTTCCGACTCCTCGCCCACCACCGTGAGGCCCTGACTGGTAATCCCAAGTCCCATGAGCACCTCATGGCCCTGGCCATTAATTTGGAGTGAGATATGGGTCATAGAGGAACTGGGCCACCTCGTTTCAGTGTGTGTTGTTCAGTTGTATGAATAAGAAAGTGCTGCTCTAACTGGTTTGGCTCAGTGGATAGAGTGTCAGCCTGCGGACTGAAAGGTCCCGGGTTCGATTCCGGTCAAGGGCATGTACCTTGGTTGCGGGCACATCCCTAGTGGGAGGTGTGTAGGAGGCAGCTGATCGATGCTTCTCTCTCATCGATGTTTCTAACTCTCTATCCGTCTCCCTTCCTCTCTGTAAAAAATCAATAAAATATATTTTTTTTAATAAAGAAAATGCTTTTGGCTCTAGCTGGTCTGGCTCAGTGGATAGAGCATCAGCCCACAGATGGAAGGGTCCTGGGTTCAAATCCGGTCAAGGGCATGGACCTCGGTTGCAGGCTGGATCCCCAGCCCTGATCAGGGGCGTGCAGGAGGCAGCCAATCAATGTGTCTCTCTCACATCCATGTTTCTCTCCCTCTGGCTCTCCCCCTTCCTTCCACTCTCTCTCTAAAAATCCATGGAAAAATATCCTCAGGGGAGGATTAATGTCAACAAAAAAGGAAAATGCTTTGCAGGTGGCAGCCTGCTGGTGCCCACCTTGGGAGGGACAGAGCCTAGGCCACGTAAGTCTCTCGGAGAGAGCCTGCAGGGGGTCGTAAACTATAAGGCGAGAGCTCATGCCGACGGGCTGGGTGGCTGTACGGGCCAGGAGCCCAGCTCAGAGGACAGTCACTGAGAGGGTCCATCTCACTGAAATGCAAAAAAAAAAAAAAAAAAAAAGCTTTGGTAAAAAAGCACCTGGGAGAAATGATGTGGTTTTGCTGTGATTTTGCTGGTGATATTTGATTGCTTCTGCCAGGTCCCAGACTTCTTAGGTTCTCAATTTTAAGAAGTCAGATTTATTTGTTTATCTTTGTTTAACAAACAGTTCTAAAGCACCGACTGTGAGCCTAGTGACAAATATTAATTCCCTTCCTCTCCCAACAGTCTTACGAGGTAGGTCCTACCTCCTCTCTCAGACACCTGGTTGCAAGTCAGCAGCCACGTTATGATGTACGTCTGATGTCTCCTGCATGTGTGTTAGAGTCCCTCCAGCAAACTGGGGTAAGCATTTCCTGTCAAATTACTGGTAGGCCCTGGAGCAGCCGGAGGTAGGAATGGGCGTGCTTGTTTGCTTAGGAATGATGGATATGCAACGAGACACACTCCTGTGATCAAAGCTCTCTGAATAATTTCCCGACGACGACGGTGGTTTCGGGTTCCAGTGCTTTCCACATGACCTTGGGAGTCAGGCTAGACTGAAAAGTAACCGTCAGAGGGGAGAGGAGTCAGAGAATGCCCACTCGGAGCTGAAACTGGTCCGAAGCGCTGGCGACCAGTGTCTTGAATCAGCTCCCAGCCACTGTGACTCTGCCTCCCCTTGGTGCTCAGCAGCTGGGGGTGAGGGAATCCGGTTACGAGACCGGCTTGGAGAGACTCCGCAGCGCTGTTCGCTGTTCGCCACGGGCCGAAGTGCTGCCAGCGCTCGGCCACTGTGCTGTCTCAGGCGGCCCTCGTCAGGGGTTCGGACGGGCTTGGGGATTGCTGCCGCCTGCCCGCCCTGGATTGTGGAATCTCTTCCCAACTTGGCATTCAGTGACATTGAGTTGGTAGCTTGACACCAAGCCCCGGTGGAAGCATTTACACCACGGATGTTGGCCAAAGAGCAAGGCAGCTTTGCCATCCCCAGGATTGGCCGGCCCAGCACACCACCAGGAGAGGAGGAAGTCTGAAACTCTGTGGATCTTTCCAACAAGGCAGGGCTACCTATTAGAGGACTTTTGTTTTTAAGCCTTGGGGAAATGGAAACCGTAATACATAGAGGCGAAGAAGGTGGACTGTGCGGCGTCAGGGGACTGGACCATTGCCGGACTCCCCTTTCATCAGGCCGAGCTCTCACGGAGGCACGTTCCCAACCCGCCTCCTCCTCGGCATTTCCACGGCCTCCACAGAACCAGGGGGCACCACCTGGGGAGCAGGGAGGCCACACTAAAGAAACGTGGGCTTGCCCGGGCCAGTGTTGCTCAGCAGTTAGAATGTCAGCCTGCGCAGTGAAGGGTCGTGGGTTCAAGTCTCGGTCAAGGGCACGTGCCTCGGTTGCAGGCTCCATCTGCGGCCCCAGTCAGGACTCCTGCGGGAGGCAACCCATCGATGTCTCTCTCACATCGATGTTTTTTCTCTCTCTCTCCCCACCCCCCACTCCTTTCCTCCCTTCCACTCCCTCTAGAAAATAATAGGGAAAATATCCCCGGGTGAGGATTCACAAAAGAAGAAGCATAGGCTTGTAGGTCACCACGTGTGCTCCCTACCAGGGATAGAGAACATGCCCTTAGAGTTTGGGGTCCGGCTCTTGATAACATGATTCAAACACTGCGTTGGAAGATTATCCATTTCATTTCTCCGGAATAGGCCCCAGGGGAGACCCCGGGGAGGGAGACCCAGCCCCACAAATTGCGGGACCTTTTGGGTCTGCAGAGCCCCAGCAAAGGGCCTATGCGTCCCCCAGGTCCCCCACCACCCCCAGCAGGAGGCCTCCTCCCCAAACCTCTGAGCCCCAACGTGAGCCAACATTTTCTAGTAATTGTTTCCTACATAAAGTCAACAAGGAGAGCATTCCTGCCCAGCACACGTCCGGGCGGTTACCGTCTCCTTGACGGAGAATTGTCAGTGACGGCCGCCGGGCCGCGCGGCCTGCGGAGACCCTACACCTCTGATTAATGGGCTCAGACAGATGGTTGATATTCATGGAATTCAATCTGCTAACCTCAGACCCCTGTGGACAGCACAGACTTGCAGCTCTGCCATTGCACGCTGAGTTTTCAGGAGAGAGCGCGGAGGGAGGGCAGCCGGCCAGCACGTCTAGCGGGGCCGCCTGAACCAGACGTGCGCTTACGCGGCGGCTGAGGATTTAAAACCCACCTGACGCCTGGAGCTGCCCTGGCCGCAGTGTTTTCCCTGAAGGACCCGCGAAGGCCGAGACGGGACCCTCCCAAGTGCCCTGTGACTAACTTCTCGAAGCCGCGTGACACTTTTCTTGCTCTAATAAGAAACAGAGAACGTAACCCACGTATCCCAGGCTGCAAGCCTTGTTTTGCTTTGTTTTCTCTTTACTTCATTTATTAAAAAAAAAAAAAGTGGGTAAAACACGGAGCTCTTCATGAAACACGACACCCCTGAAGGATGCTAACATTTCATTCTGCGGTTCTGGGGCCCCCAAGTTCACGGTCAGAGGCCGGCTGCCGCTTTCGTTCCCATCATCTTGTTGTGGCTTCAGAATCATGCTGGGTATTATTTGCCCCATTTTGCAGAGGAGCTGAATGAAGAGCGGAATGAATAACTTTCCCTAAATTACCCATGAAGCCAGGGCTCTGAGAATTCCCAGGCCGGGGGCTCCCCGCAAAGCCACAGGGCTCCCTGCGCCGCGAGCAAGCTGAGGCTCCATCCCGCTGACCGACAGCCGTGGGCTCCTCGGGCAGGAAAGGGGCCAGATGCAATTTGCTCACACGAAAGCGGCACAGCCTGGGTGGGTGGGGGTCATGTGAACGTGTGAGAGATAAGAGCGAAGCATTTCGTTAGAGGTCACTGAGAATTACTCTAACGGGAGACTGAGGAGAAAATCAGAAATGCCAGTGAAGGTGTGGGAAGCGATCCCCTGTGGGGGTTGATGGAGCTGTGCCTTGGGGTGGGGGTGGGGGGGCCCTTTCCCTCAGGAGTTCCCCAGAGGACGTGTCGCGATGTTTTTTGAGCCAAAAGTGGGAACGCGATGGGTACTGAGCTGAAGGACGAACCCCAGCAGACCAGGAAGTGGGCGAAGCTTGTCTCTGCTGCTCCTGCGCCCCCCGCAGCCTCCTTCCCAGCCCTGGGTGCTCCGGTGATGGGGTCCGCTAACAGGCCCAGGTGCAAGCCCCACCCCCATCCAACCTCCCCCTCCTGGGCCTGGTCTGTTAGAGTATCTGTTTCCCACATGGAGATGCATGCGGGAGGGCTGGTCAGAGCTATCACCCTGATGAACAGAGTGTGTGGGTGGCACACCTCCCATGGATGATAATAATGATGGTGAGGACAACAATCATAGTAACAATGGCATCCCTCTGCATTTTCATCCATTGAGACATTTAAGAGAGCCTTGGCTGGTGTGGCTCAGTGGATAGAGTGTCGGCCTGCAGACTGAAGGGTCCTAGGTTCGATTCCTGTCAGGGCACATGCCCGGGTTGTGGGCTCGATCCCTACTGTGGGGCGTGTAGGAGGCAACCGATCCATGATTCTCTCTCATCATTGATGTTTCTCCCTCTCCCTTCCTCTCTGAAATCAATAAAAATATATTTGAAAAGCAGTAATTTTAGCCCTAGCTGGTTTGGCTCAGTGGTAGGGCATTGGGCCTGAAGGGTCCCCGGTTCGATTCCCAGTCAAGGCACATGCCCAGGTTTCAGGCTCAATTCCCAGTGGGGGGCGTTCAGGAGGCAGCTGATCCATGATTCTCTCTCATCATTGATGTTTCTCTCTCTCGCTCCCTCTCCCTTCCTCTCTGAAATCAATAAAAATGTATTAAAAAAAAAAAAAAAAAGGAAAGGAAACTCTTCATGGAGCTATATTTAAAAAAAAAAAAAGCTGTGATTTTAGGGTAAACCTCCCGAGACTGTTAGCATCAGTGCCACTCAGCGCAGTCTGAGGGGGGGCGGGTCCTCAAACCGCCTGTCGCCAGCACGGGAGAGGGAAGCGCAAACATAGACATCGTGTAGCGATTTGACAATAAGTTTATGCTTATTGAAGCCAACCATAAAAAGCGTGAGCTTTATGTGTCTTTTTACTTGCTGGTAATGCATTTCTGCTGGATTTCATGAAAGTGTCTGCAATCAGCTGGAAATTTTAAAAAGGAAGGGGGAGGTGGTGTTGCCACACAGATAGTTTGTGGGTCCCTGGGTTGTGGACGGGACTAGGTTTTAAACCAGACTCAGTACATTTTGTCCCTTCAACCCAGGGAACACGGAGGCGATGAGGAAGGTCAGATCAGTTTTAGAAAGAAATGAAGACTCCCTGTTGGAAGGTGGCTGCGCTCTGGGCTGTAATGAGAATGACTATTTTCCCGCCTCACGGCATCTCCTAGCTCAGGGGTCCTCAAACTTTTTAAACAGGGAGCCAGTTCACTGTCCCTCAGACCGTTGGAGGGCCAGACTATGGTTAAAAAAAAAAAACTATGAACAAATTGCTATGCACACTGCGCATATCTTATTTTGAAGTAAAAAAACAAAACGGGAACAAATACAATATTTGTATTTGCATGTGGCCCGCAGGCCGTAGTTTTAGGACCCCTGTCCTAGCTCTTCTCTTCGCGCACCGCCCCCTCCCCCCCGCCCCGGCTGTGTTAACCTGCTGAGGGACATGTGCTAAGAGGTAACTAGTATGGCATCAAGACAGGCTGCCAAGCCTGACCTTGAAGGTGTGAGAGCTGGCCGGGCGGGAGGAGAATGTGTGGGGCAGGGGTCCCAGCCAAGTCCGACTTCGCAGAGCAGAGAGCCTGAGTCCGAGTTGGGGAGCTTACCTCCAAGACACCAAGGTCGTGACCTCAGTCAGCAGCATGACCTCAGCTTGTCAATGACGATCATTATGAAGACAAATTCCTATACACAGACCCCATGTAGAAAAATCCACATTTCTCAGGCCAATTGGTGACGGGGAAATCTGTATTTTTAAAATATATTTATTTTTAATGATTTCAGAGAGGAAGGGAGAGGGAGAGAGAGATAGAAACATTAATGATGAGAGAGAATCATGGATCAGCTGCCTCCTACATGCCCCCCACTGGGGATGTGCCTTTGACCTGAATCGAACCCAGGACTTTTCGGTCCACAGGTGGATGCTCTGTCCACTAAGCCTAATATTCTTGACTCTTGAAGAGGCTTCAATTTCAGATACATCCATCACCACAGATTCCCTCCAATAGTGGCCTCCCCAAAGGCATGCGATGTTTCGGATCATTGACTCCATCATCCCAGATGTGAGGGGAAGAGTCTCATATAAACAAATGCTCCAGGATCCCCTTCCGCTGAAAATCAACCGGAGAAAAGTTGTTGGGCCCAATATGTGTGAGTCACCAGGAGCTACGATTCGTTTACTGAGACTGTTTGCAGGTCGACAACGGTAGGCAAAGCGAGAGCTCACAGGAACTGTCCTGAGTGCCTTTATGTTGTTCATCCGGCTCATGGAACAGCCATCCGGAGGCTGGCCGCACGCTCCGCACGTGGCTGCCACCACAGAGCTGGGGAACTTGCCGAGGTCACGGGCGGGGAAGGGGCAGAGCCGGGCGTCCAGCCCACGTCTGCTGGGCTCAGACCTGTGGTCCGCTGGCCTCACCGGTAACCTGTGAGCCGTGAGACCCCAGAGAAGGGGTGTGATAGAGCGGACAGCAGGGTCCCCGGCTGCTGCAGCCCCTCCCTCCCTCACTTCTCTATGGCTGAGTAGATTCTGGTCTCGGTCACCTGCAACCCTGGCTGAGTCTACTGAAGGGAAGATGCGCTACCTGTAATGTAGGCCCGTGGAAGGGAAAGTGCCAGAGGCCACACCTTGTCCACCGAGGGCTCCGGTAACGTGAGCTGGAAGACGAGAGGGTCCCCGAGGGTGAGCCGTCGCCGCCACACTCACCCGCCAGCCAATAGATAGGCATCCGGATTTGAGGTTTCAGTTACCTGCGGTCAGCGAGGTCGGAAAACATTACATGGAAGATTCCAGAAATAAACAATCCCTAAGTTTTAAACTGCGTGAGAAACCTCGTGCTGTCCTGCCCGCCCCGCCAGGGCCGCGCTGTAGACGCTGCTCGCGCCTCCTACTCGCTCAGTGGCATCTCGGTGACCCACACGGCTGGTGGGTGTCAGAGCTGTGTTCCAGGGCCACTTGATGACGGCCCAGAGCCATTCACAAACTTTTGTTACTGTTGTAATGATTCTATTTTGTTATTAGCTATTATTCATCTTTTCCTGGGCCTAATTTATAAATTAAACTTGATCATAGGTATGTATAACAGGTAGTGTAGCATAAGGATATGGTTATAGTCTGTAGGGTTGGGTACTATTCGCAGTGTCAGGCAGCACTGGGGGGCTGGGAGAAGATTCCCTGTGGATAAGGGGAGACTATTGTAATAAAATTACTCACCAGCCTGACCTGCCTGGCTCAGTGGTTGAGTGTTGACCTCTGACCCAGGAGATCACGGTTCGATTCCTAGTCACGGCACAGGCCCGGGTTTTGGGCTTAATCCCAGTAGGGGGCATGCAGGAGGCAGCCGATCCATGATTCTCTCTCATCATTGATGTTTCTATCTCTCTCCCTCGAGGTCCCTTCCTCTCTGAAATCAATAAAAACATATTTTTTTAAAAAAGGAAAAAACAAATTACTCACCATCGACCAGACAGCTCAGAGCCCTGCCAAGGTCCCTGAATGCTGCAATCTGGGGCTAATGCTTGTGGAGGGACCTCTTTGCAGATAAAACTGGAGATGCAGGGATGGGGGTGATCAAAGCCAGGCTTCTCAGAATTTGTCCCTGGGAGGGCTAGACTCAATGTGTGGAGTGACCTGGGGGCGGGGGGGGAGGTGTGGGCCCAAGTAGACACACACACACACACACACACACATGCAGACACACACACACGCGCACACGCACACACACACAGAAAGGCAGGCCAGCCCGGCAGTGTGTCCCCTGTGCCGTCTCGGGAGCTCCTGCTAGTGCTCACAGCCCGGGGGGACCTGCCTGGCTTTGGAGAGCGTCACAGACACCAAGGCCGGTGTTCGCCTGGGAAAGGGAAACCGCGGGCAGCTCGTGGGCGCAATGAGCTCGTGTTGGGCCCGGACGAGCTCCGCCCCGTCACTTGCTCATCCATCACCCCGGCCCCAGAGGCTCCCCCCACCTCACTCTCACGAAACACTGGGAACACTGGAGAAAACTTACAACCTTGGAACATGCTTCCTGTTTTCTTACAATGTAATGAGACTAAATCGCGGCTAAGTCTGGTTTGCAGCCTAACAGCACAACCCCCGCCCCAGCCCCCCCGGGCGGGCGCCGGCAGCCAAGCCCCACTTCCCAGCCCAGTCCTGCGTGGAGACAGCGCAGTCACGGCCCCACAGCTGCCCCTCCGGCCCGTATTCTCCAGTGATTTCTGGTGGAGCCGGGGCGGGTTGAGCCTCTCGTCGCTCGGCAGTTTGTTTAAAACCCCTCCTAATATATTCCGAGTTCTGAAAACAGCGCGCTCTGCGTTGGGCCTGTTGTTATGGGTGAACTAGAAAAGCACCCCGAGTCCCAGGCAGGCAGAGCGAGAGGTGCTCAACCGTTCACTTGCCCAGCATCCACCACGGCTCACGCCCAGGGCCCCCGAGGTGGGCAGGCTGGCCCTTCCTCCCGCCCAGAGCGGCTGGGGTGCCCCCCAAATGAAACAATTCTATCAGCAGGGAGGAGTCTGGTGAGAGATACTGGAGGCTGTGATCTGGGGGAGGCTTGAGGATTAGAGGGGATTATGGCAGACCCAGCAGACTTGGGGATCCTCCCAGGCTGCCGCAGGCCTCTCAGTGCTGTGAGTGGGTGCAGAGCAGTCAGGATTTATTAGCGTCCTCCTGGATGATAGCACATCTGTGTGTGTGTTGGCGGGGGAGGGGGTTAGGGTCTGGCTCCCCCGCCCGTAAGGTACTTAAAATACAGTTGGGACGTCAGCCATCCGCTGTGGGGAATGCCATATGCAGTGGTTAAAACCCCACAATACTGGTTCCGACCTCGGATCTCAGGTTCGTATCCCAGCTGTGTGACTTGAGGCAAGTTCCTTAACCTCTCTGTGCCTTGCTTTCCCCCTTTGTGGAATGGCCATCATAACAGTAGCTGGCCTCTGTGCAGATCGGGAGGAATGAGTGAGTGAAGCCCATAGGACCAGGCAGGCCTGATGACCTGTGGGGCACCTCTGTCCTGGCCCATGGTTCTGCATGAACATGTCCATCTTTGGGGGCGGGGTCTGTGTGTCCCAGGGGCCAGACCTGGAGCAGGAAGCACCCACATCCTTCCGAGGAGGGAGCAGAGGCGGCGCTGGGAGGCTGGAGGAGGTGAAGGGGGTCCCACCTTCGGAGCCAGGCGGCCTCCACAAACAGGCTGGTGCATCGGCCACATTATCTCCTCTCCCACGCAGGTGCCACGGGACTAGAATATCTCCCTCCAGGTGCCAGTGACGGTAGAAGGTCCTGCCTTGGCTGGCTACCCAGGGAGGCGGGTGTTCCATCCTGTTGGGGAGAGTCGCTGGGAGGGGGTCCAATGGTCAGCGCAGCTGGGCCTGGCCCTTGCTAAGGAGTCACCCCGTGGGCCTGGAGTGGGTGCAGGGCTCTGGGAATGCAGGCGCAGGAGATGTAGGGAAGGCTTGGGGTGCTGGGTTGGCTGCTGGTTCCCCAAGCACTGGCCCAGGACGGCAGCAGCAGGAACGCTGGAAGGGCGGCCTATGTGGGCCAGGAGCAGGGTCTGTCCCACGGGGGAACCCGCCTGTGGGAGCAGCCGGCCACCTCTGTGCTGAAACAGACCTTCACCTCGGCCGTCTCTGCCTGGCGCCTCTGACCTCAGGGAACCAGAGCCCATCAGGGGGAGGAGTCCGACCACAGCCGGCACCGGTCCCCTGGGCTCCCGGGGTCTGCTCCGAGGGAGGCTCCACGTCCAGCCACGCTGACGGAGCACGTCCTATCATCCCGTGCCCAGGGCTTGGCCTGTCGGATGTCAGCCCGGCCTGGGCGGCGGGACAGCTGAGATATTCACTTAGAGATGAGGACGGGGTGGGGGGCTCTGCACCCCCAGAGCCCAGGTAGGGAAAACAACGTGCCCGGGAAACAGCTGGTGAGCTGGAATCGGTCAGAAACCCCCAAGCAAGAGGCAGAACAGACGGGGTGCGGGGAGCAGGCCTTCCTTCCGTGGAGAGAACAGCGGGCATTCGACACGTTCCTCCCAGGAAACGTGGAGGTCCTGCGGGTTCAGTAGTCGTTCTGTGTTTGTCCTGTTGTGTCATAGAAACTCATGGTTAGTTTATTTCATAAGTCAGCATAAGCCAGCTTGGCCAAAGGCAGGGGTGAGTGGGGCTCAGGTGAGTCTTCATTTAACTCGGTCATGGCCGTCTCTCGAAGCCACTGTGAGAGCATGACTTGCCAGCAAATGTCAAGAGTGACCCTTGGCCCAGCTGGCGTGGCTCAGTGGTTGAGCATTGACCTAGGAACCAGGAGGTCACAGTTGGATTCTGGGTCAAGGCACGTGCCTGGGTTGCGGGCTCAATCCCCAGTGTGGGGCGTGCAGGAGGCAGCCGATCCATTGATCCATGATTCTCATCATTGATGTTTCTCTCTCTCTCTCTCTCTCTCCCTCCCTCCCCCTACCTCTCTGAAATCAACAAAAATATTTTAAAAAAAGAGTGGCCCTTGCAGGTTAGTGAGTCCTGCAGCAGGTCCACTCGGTTTGGCGTGAGTGTGGCCTGGAGTCCCGTGTCCATTCACACAGCCATCGCTCCCGGAGGCGGCCTTCACCAGGACAGGGGCCCGGGAAGCCCGCGGTCCACTAACGAGGGCAGCAACGCGCACACGTCTGGGCGGGTGCCAGAACCATTCTTAGCTCGTTACTGTTTTTTACAGCAACCCTGGATGCTTTGCCGCTGAGAAAAGCACCGGGGTCTCCATTCCTTTTTTATGACGGGGAGTGTTCCTCCCGCACGTTCTGAGGTGCCTCCTCGTTTGCCTGCGTTTGGCTCGTGCCAGCGAGCAGCTCCCTGGGACGCCTTGGGCCTCAGCGCCAACTCCGAACAACATAATCGGTTGCAAATGTTCCGGGTGGATGACTGATGGACATGGGAACTCACCACTCCTCCCATTTCTGGCTGTGAGCAAGCGGGGAGCTCACAGGGGACAGCCTGCTTCCCCCTTCCCTCAGTCCTTTTAAAGTGATGAGGACAGCAGCCCAGGACCAGGCTGGTCTGGCTCCGGGAGCGGCCGGACCGATGGGCCATGCTGAGCGCGTTTCGGCCGATGGAACAGATGGTGTTGAACCGAGTGGTTGTCTGTTTATGTCCAACAACAAGTGAGAACTTCACTCGACGCTATTTTTTTTTCCACGTGAAAATGTGTATGCCTCCACCCCCACCCCCTGTGTGGGCTGAGGGATGGTGCCTGGCACCTCCAGGCCTCCAGGAGGGGCCCTTGGGATGGATCTGGCTGGAGTTATCTGCCCCCAGGTGTGTCTCAGACCCAGCGCAGAAAAGCAGCTTCCCCGACGCTGGGACCCAGCTCCTCTCTGGAGCACGCACGGGCTGCCATCCAACAGCCGCCTGCGGCCTCTACCCCGGGCCGGGCACCTGCCCACAGCCGGGCAAAATGATGATCAAGTCTGTGGGCCGGGAGGCCAGGCGGCCAGGACTGGCCGTGAGGGAGAGCCCTGTGCCGAGGAGGGCGTGGACCCAGTTCTCCGGCAGCTCGTGCAGGAGGAGCTTGTGTCAAAGCCTGTCCGAGGGTGAGCGGTGTCCTTGGGGCCTCCTTGGGGTCCCCTCCTTTTTCCTAGCAGGGAGCCCCAGAGGGGGTCGTCCAGGCCACTGAGTCCCTGGTTAGTTCCCCGGGGCTCCTGGGCTTACACAGGTGGTATTTCTCTCAACCTGGAGGCTGGGTGTCTGCAGGGCTGACTCTGAGGGAGGCTCCGAGGGAGTCCTCCCCAATCCCTCACACCGCCTAGGGGGCTGCTGGCAGCCCTGGGGTTTGGCTTGCAGATGCCTCCTCCAGCCTCTGCCCCGACCCCCCTGGGCCTCCTCCCTCCACGTCTCTGTGCATGCCTGTCTCCCTGCAGGCGTCGACCCAGGAACCAGGAGGTCAGGGTTCGATTCCCGGTCAGGGCACATGCACAGGTTGCGGGCTCGATCCCAGTGTGGGGTATGCAGGCGGCGGCCGATGGATAATGTTTCTCTGTCATGGATGTTTCCGTGTCTCTATCCCTCTCCCTTCCTCTCTCTCTAAAAATCACTAAAAACGTATTTTTAAAGATTAAAGTGGATGCCCTAACCGGTTTGGCTCAGTGGTTAGACCGTCGGCCTGGGGACTCAAGGGTCCCAGGTTCAATTCTGGTCAAGGGCATGTACCTCCGTTGCAGGCACATACCCAGTGGGGAGTGTGCAGGAGGCAGCTGATCGATGTTTCTGACTCTCTCTATCCCTCTCCCTTCCTCTCTGTAAAAAAATCAATAAAATATATTTAAAAAAAAAAAGATTAAAGTGGAACCATGCAGTGCTTTAGGGCCTTTAGAAAGGCCATGTCTTTAAATAGATGGAAACACAGCATCATCACCGCTCCCAAGGCAGCGCCTGACTCCAGTCCGTCCATCCTTCCCCGTTGGACAGGGGCCCGAGTCCCGCGGTCCAGGCACAGGCAGTGATGCTGGGACAGGGCGGGAGCAATGCCTCGGGGTCATTGCAACCCACAGCCGGGAGGGGGAGATGTCACAGAGCCTGCAACACCCGTGGCCTCCGGGCCATCCATGTCAGGAGAAAAGCTAAGCACTAAGCCGCAGGAAAGGTGTGCGCCCCAGGCCGGGGAGGGGCTGCCCCAGGAAGCTGGGGGAAGGGGCGGGGGGTTCCCCGAGGTGACTGGGGGGCCAAGACCCACAAAAGGAGGGGAGTTCTCTAATTCGGCCCCTCCTCGGCTTCAGCATCCTCGCCTGGGACAGGTGACTCCTACCTGCGGGGGAGCCCAGAGCCCCACCCCTCACTAGAAAGCTGCTGTGAGAGGTTGGGGGGTCCTGAGAGCACCCCCTCCCACAGCCTCAGGGCGGGCACAAGCCCAGGACACATTGCCTAGGTTCAGTCTAGAAACCAGTGAAGGGAACCAGCCTCAGGGCCTGCGGGGTCCCCCAGGGGCTTCACACCTGCCATCCGCCCGCCGCCCGCCCGGGCTCTGCGGGGCCTCTGCATCTCGCAGCTCCTCTCACGCAGGAGCCCACAGGTTTCTCCCCATCAATTCACTTTTCAGCACCAAATCCATCTTTCTCACTTTACATTTCCTTACGCTTCACCGCGCTTGCTCCGCGAGAATTCTCGGTAGCAGGTGTGTGTGTGTGTGTGTGTGTGTGTGTGTGTGTGCATGTGCATGTGTCTCTGTGTGTGCATGTGAGTGTGTGTGAGGAACACCTGAAGGAATGGAAAAGTCTGGCTGGAATCGAGGCCCCTTTCTTTGCATCTCCACTGCTGCTCATGCTGACAGAAATCATGGCCAGACGGACAAGTTTTTAAAAAGGAGCCCTCTCAGGAGCCCACGCAGAAGTGGGGAGCCCTCCCTGTAGACATTCACTGAGCAGCTCGATGCTCGAGGCGCTGCGCGTGGCTTGGGGGTGAAAAGGAAGGAGACTCCCACAGTCTTGCTCTCGGGGAGCAGCCTAGCTGGGCACCAGACATAACAAGGTCCTCATCACCACCGCTCAGCAACTGGAACATGCCCAGGGCATTATGGGAGAAGGGCAGGCCCTGCAGCTGGGGTCCCCATAGCCAGGGAAGGCGGGAACCTGTCACCCCTCTTCAGTGTCATCTTGGGAGGGGCTCCTCGTGTTCCCCAGATTGTCCTGGAGAATCTCAGCTCCTACTCCTGAGTTCCACACTCCCGACCACCCCCCCACACCCCTGACCAACCCCCCACACCCCCGACCAACCCCCCACACCCCCGACCAACCCCCCACACCCCCTCACCAACCTTCCACACCCCCGACCAACCCCCCACACCCCCGACCAACCTTCCACACCCCCAACCAACCCCCCACACCCCTGACCAACCCCCCACAC
>JAWPEG010064501.1:208859672-208873367 GCA_035771395.1 Myotis vivesi
CTGCCCCCCCCCCCCCCCCCGCCACAGGTTTAAGAAATGCCTCAGCGTGGCTCACTGATTGAACATCAACCTCTGAACCAGGAGGTCACAGTTCAATTCCCGGTCAGGGCACAGGCCCGGGTTGCGGGCTTGATCCCCAGTGTGGGGCGTGCAGGAGGCAGCCGATCCATGATTCTCTCTCATCACTGATGTTTCTATTTCTCCCTCTCTCTTCCTCTCTGAAATCAATAAAAAATATATATTTAAAAAGAAAAACAATGCCTCAGACCCCAGCTCCCTGCATTGGTTGGGGCTGGAAGTCATTCACTCCCCAGTCCCCTACAGGCACGCAAGCCGTTTTGCCTGGTTTCCACCGACATGGCCGCACACCCTCCCGCGAGCGCGACGCCGCATCCGGGCTGTGGGAGCTGCGGGCTGAGGCAGGGCGTGTGGTTTTGCTGTTAAGTTACCTTCGACAACCAGTAAATTTACTGTCCCGATGGCTTCTGCACTGCTGCTGTGTGCGCACGTTTCCCTCCTCCCTCGTCCTGACAGCCTGGCCCCCATCCTCGTATTTCAGTGCGGTCGCTGCCCATCTCTCCAGCTGTCCAGCCCCGTCCAAGGCCGACCTGCAGGCGGGTCAGCAGGAAGGAGGAGGGAGAGCTCATTCCGACGTCCGCAGCCTATTTGGATGAAACACTGGGAGGTTTTGCTTGGGCTCACGGGGCGTCTGAGCGCGCTCTGGGGTGCCTGTGGGTCGGCCCCAGCCAAGTCCAAACTCTCCCCGGGCTCAGCGTGGCTGCTCAGGCCGAATCCCCACTCCAGGCCCCTGGCCCTCCTGGAGAGTCAGGTGGTGGAGGCAGGTCTGCCTGGCCGGACCTGGGAGAACATCAGCCTCCAGGGCTAATATTTCTCGGGGACCGGGATCCGGCTACATCCACTCTGTGGGTGGGGACTGGGTGCCCAGGAGTGTGGGCCCCCTGGTTCCACACTCGGGCTGGGTTCCCTGGCACCCCCACTCAGGGAAAGGCCCTTGTCCTCAGTGCTGTCCACCTCAAGAAAGGGGGGCGGCGTGGCTCAGGGGTTGAGCATCGACCTGGGAACCAGAAGGTCACGGTTGGATTCCGGGTGAGGGCACATGCCTGAGTGCAGGCTTGACCCCCAGTGTGGGGTGTGTAGAAGGCAGCCGATCAATGATTCTCTCTCCCTCTCCCTTCCTCTCTGAAATCAATAAAAATGTATTTAAAAGACGGCCTCCCCCCCACTGGCTGGCATGGTTCAGTGGTTAGAGCGTCCATCGGCCTTCGCACTGAAGGGTCTCGGGTTCAGTTCCCCATCAAGGGCATGTACCTGGGTTGCAGGTTCGATCTCTTGCCCTAGTCGGGAGGCAACCAATTGATGTGTCTCTCTCACATCCATGTTTCTCTCTTTCCTCCCTCCCTCCCTCCCTTCCACTCTCTCTAAAAATCAGTGGAAAAACTATCCTCAGGTGAGGTTTAACAACAACAACGAAAGATGGGGGGTGGCAGCAGAATGGGCCCAGGGCGATGACCTGACAGGGCAGGTGCAATCTTGCCGTCTCCTACGGGGTCCTGGGGGCACCCACCACCCACCTGGCTAGCAGGCAGCGCCCGCGTAATGGAAACCTGTTTGGCGGAGGCGGGAGGCGGGAGCTGGTGTGGCTCCTGTCTTCTCGAGTGTCATCACTGGCTCCCCGAACTGAAGCCCAGCCACCGCGTCCCAGCCAAAGCAGGGGCAGCTCAATATGGCGGATGGCACCGGTGACACAGGCCCCGCTGCAGGCGCTGGGCGGCCCCGGGCAGCTCGGCTTCCTTACCTGGCAAACGGCCCAAGAATCACGTGGCCTCTCGCCCACGTTAGGGACCCACGGGACGAGTGAGCCAGAACCAGGAGAAGCAGCGTGTCACGGGGGGTCCTCCACTTCCCCAAGTGCTTCATGCGTGTGGATGGCTATGGCCTTTTCTTGCATTTGGGAAAAAGGGGGGTAGAGCACATGTCATAGGACGGCGGTCAGGGTGGGGCCTGGAGCCGGCTGCGGGGTGCACGTCCCAGCCGGACCATCCACTACTCTGGGGCCTTGGGCCCAGGGCCTCAGTGCACTCTTTGTGAAATGGGCACAATGCAGTCCGCGTCGCTAGGCTGCTGTGATGATCACATAGAGCAGCTCTGGTCACAGAGCGTGGTGAGAGCCCCGCAGGTCACTGCGCGTCATTAAACCATGTGAGTCTACACACAGCGAGGGGAAGGGCATCGCCTGAGCCTCTTGCATGACGTCCCCTCGCTCTGCTCACCCCCACCCCGCACTGTGGTTTCCTTACTGCTCCCCCACCCCCCCCATGAACGCTGCAGCCTCCCCGCCCCCACCCCCCATCGCATCGAGCTGGCACCTGGTAGGTGCTCTAAATATCTGCTGGGAAAATGCCTGGAAATGGAGGAGCAGCCCTTGCTCTCTGAAAATTGGGGCTCCCTCCACTCCAGAGCCAGCCCCAGCCCCAGCTGGTGGTCCCTCCACCCTCTGTGGAGGGGGGGGGTGTGGCCGCCTGCTGGGGTTTTCACACCCCTCCTGCTGGGCGGAGGGCACCTGCCAGGGGGTGCTAATGAGCCCTGTTTCACGCGCACACACCTGAGCCTGAAACAGGAGCGTGTGGGTGTGTTCCCAGCCAGGAGGCGGTGCCCGGTGCTGGCACCGTGTGGTTTCTGTGGAGACCAGTCCCCGGGGAGAGGCAGCCGGGACAAGGACAGGTGTGGCCTGCGGGCGGCCGGAACCTCGTCGGTAATTCCATTCCAATGCGTCAATTATTCATCCCTCGCAGTCGGTTGCTGTGCTCTGCATGGCCACCCTCGGGCCACCGAGGCCCAGGCTCAGGCGGCTCCAGGCTCAGGCGGCTCCCAGGGGGACAGGAGCGAGCGCCGCAGCTGCGACCGATGGTGAGCGGCCATGAGCTGCTGCGAAGCTCCCAGGAGGGGTGAGTCGGGGTTCCCAGCACGTGACCATCCAGGCGCCTCCAGGATGCTTCCCGCACGGCCAGAGGGGTTCCTTTCCTCCCAGCCTCGGGGGCATTTAGGGTGGGATCCGGTGCAGGCTCCGCCCAGGAGCCCACAGCGCCCGCGGGGTTCCCAGGAAGCAGGAGTGATGGCAGAGGGGTCCCTGTCACGGGGGTAGCTGCTGACCGGGGGCAGCGGCAAAGGAGTTGGTGTCGATGTCACTGGCCCATGACCGAGGTCTGGACGTGCTGTTGTCTGGGGTGTGCTTCCCAGGCACATGAAGTCAGTTTCCAGGTCAGAGGAGGTGTGTGTGTGTGAGGTTTATTAAAATACCTTAGGAAGTCTGCAACTAGCTCACGCACACACACACACACACATACACACACACACACACATACACACACGGTCACAGAAGAGCTGTGCGTCTGTACACAGAGAAACTGTGGTTAAGTCAGGATCTCACCCCTGAGGCTCAGGAAGTCCCCGCGCAGACCTGTCCGGGGACCCCACCCGTCTCTGTCGCACTGTTTATTCCTCCCACACGAACTTGCGGTCACACATGTGCTCATACTCAGATGCATGTGTATTAACACGCATCTGCCTTGGTATTCCTTTCCCGCCTTTAGAGATACTTTTCACATTTATAATCATAACCTGCATACAGCTTTGCACGGTACCTTTTCGCTGAACGTTGTAGCAGGTGCTTTTCCCCGAACGTTGTAGCAGGTGCTTTTCCCCACCGCTCGCCGTGGAACTTACGGAGGTGCTGTTGGTTTAATAGAACGTGCTTTTCCGTGGCAGGTGTGTGCGAGTCAACTCCCCGCTGCCCCGTTTGGACAAAGTCTGTTGTTGGCACAGAACCCGCTCCGAAGGCTGTCACTCTGCAGTGAGACCACGCTCGCTGCACCCCCCGCGCCCCCCCCCCCCGGCCGCCGAGGGCTCCATCCTGCGTTGCTGGGGTCGGGTGGGGGGGTCACTCCTTGCGGTGCCTGGGCCAGTGCTGCTGGATCCTCTCATGCTATTGACACATGAGTATTGGAAGAGGGTCAAGCACACAGGCCACAGCACGCGTGCACCGGGCTGGGAAGCGCCGTGAAAATGGGGCGCGTGAGCTGGATGGCAGACACAGCAGAGGAGCTGGTGTAGGTGGGGGGGGAGGGGGCAAGCTGGGGAGGAGGCTGCGCACCGTGCTGTCCTGGGGGGAAGGTGCCGGGGCCTCGGTCGCCAGCCTCTCTCAGCATTTGCGGTAAAGCAGGAGAGTGCTTGGAGGGGCCCGAAGCACGCCAGGCTCCCACGCTGTCCTGTGCTCGGTCACGGCTCTCCAGGCAGCCCCGAGTCTGGGCTCCCACGCTGTCCTGTGCTCGGTCACGGCTCTCCCAGGCAGCCCCACGCTGTCCTGTGCTCTGTCAGGGCTCTCCCAGGCAGCCCCATGATGTCCTGTGCTCTGTCAGGGCTCTCCCAGGCAGCCCCACGCTGTCCTGTGCTCTGTCAGGGCTCTCCCAGGCAGCCCCACGCTGTCCTGTGCTCGGTCACAGCTTTCCCAGGCAGCCCCACGCTGTCCTGTGCTCTGTCACGGCTCTCCCAGGCAGCCCTGAGTCGTAGTCCCACCTGCCCCGCCCCCAGGATGCCAGGATTCCCGAAAAGCCGGATTCTGCCTTGGGGAGGATTGGTATCCGTTGGTATAACTTCGTGAATATGTGTAAAATTACCCATTCCCATGAATAGGTTGGGATTGTTTAAATGAAACTCTTCCCCCAGGAAACTCAACTGCTGCCATTTTCCTGGGCTGGCCGGCCGGGCGCCTGCAGGCCAGGGTTAGCCATTTATTCCCACAGCAAGCAGCTGCCCCGGTCCATGTCTGCTCTGTCCCTGGCTCAGTCTACACCAGCGTTTCCCACATTGGCACAGCGTCCATGTAACCATTGTTATTGTTACTCCTCACCCAAGGATATTTTTTCATTGATTTTTAGAGAGAGTGGAAGAAGGAGGGAAAGAGAGAAACATCGATCTGAGAGGCAACACATCGATGGGTTGCCTCCTGCATGAGCTCCAACCAGGGCCCAGGCCAGGAAGGAGACTGGAACCAAGGTACATGCCCTTGATCGGAATCGAACCCGGGACCCTTTGGTCTGCAGGCCGACGCTCTATCCACTGAGCCACACCGGCCAGGGCTTTGTAACCATGATTTGAAAGCCTCAGTGATAGCTCAGAGGTGGGTGTGGGGCACAGAAGTTCAGTTTACGATGGTAAGCCGAGAGCATCTTCCCATGCGGCCACAGAGCCTGGCTCTCGGGCATGCCCCCTCGGCGATCTGGTGCCTAACGGGAGATCGTGCTGGGCTCCAACCCGCCCCCCCAACAGGGCAACACAGCAGGCCTCTCCCGCGCTCACTGTCCTGTCCCTCTCTGTCCAGCTGGACTCTGTGCCCAGCTCCTTCCCACTCGCTGGTGGGAGGTGCGGCCAGATGTGCGGTCCTGCCCGGCGGAGCCTTGTGGGTCACCCCGACCCCCCGAGTGTGCTCTCTGGGCGGAGGCGGCTGCGCTCGGGAACTGCAGCCCCCACTGAAGTGACCTGCTTTCTGGCTCAGCACTTCAGGAGCAGCGCCCAGATGTGAGCCGAGGGTCTTGCAGTGCCGGCAAATAGGCCTGAACCAAACAGGGGTGTGGGACTCAAAGGGCCAGATAGCTGGGGACACACGGTGTCGTCACCAAGACAGATGTGGGGAGACGAGGCATCTGGTAGGTGGCACAGCGATGTCATAGGCTCCAAGCGCCGGCGGCGCATACCTGGGGGGAATCCTTTCGGCACAAATCCATTTCCCGTTGAACTTCAATGTTTTCTTTAGTCCAAAGACTGATTTCTCTTCCTCACCATATTTTCCAAAGAAGCCTTTCCATTTTTTTGTGGGTTTTTTTTATTCAACGCCACCAACGTAGCTTTTGAGTAAGAGGTCCTGCAAGACTTGGATTAGAATCTCACTTTCAAAATAAGTTGGAAGCACACTTTTTAAGACTGGTATTCTGTCCTCACGATAAAAGTCCTGGCACCTGAGGTCAGCTGTCAAGGTCACATGGTACCGCTGGGCAGAACTAACTCGCTGGGTCCTGACCCAGTTGCTAGTGGGTTCCACTCAGGCATGGCTGGGACGGTCTCCTGTGCAGGGAACGAGTTTTTATGGTTGAGCAAGTGAAGTTTTTTAAAAAAAAAAAAAAGCCATTTTAATGTCGTTTTCATGGCTTCCTGGAAAACGTAAAGACAACGACTTTCCCATAAATTATTTTCCCTGCCTCTTTTTGTGCCATAAACAAAAAGCCCAGAGAAAGCCACATTTCCTCTTCAGTGAGGTCTAGGTTTTATGCACCAGTAATTCTGATTCAAATTCAGAATCCATTTGACTTTGAAATACCAAACCTAGACAGAGACAGACATAATGCAATGCCCTTAAGTGCCACGTGTTACAATGAAAGGTAAATAGATTATTGATTAAATGTAAAAATATGTTCTCATTACATAGGTAATACAGACTATATTCTCCTTAATTCATAAAAAAAACTAAAAGAAAAAAAGCTAAAGTCTGCCCTGGTCCCCACCCTCAAGCCTCGTTTCCTCCTGCCCCTCGTAGAGACTCTATAGTTCAGGGTATATGCATTATAGAGACCTTTAGAAATGCATTTACAGACATATGCACCCTAGAGGCCCGGTGGGGGTCCCTCGGCCTGGCCTGCACCCTCTCTCAATCCAGGACCCCTCGGGGGATGTCAGACTGACGATTTCAGCCCGATTCCCTCAGGCCAGGCTGAGGGACCCCACTGGTGCATGAATCCGTGCACTGGGCCTCTAGTATGCATATAAGATCTTTGGTTAATCTCTCCCCACCTTCCACCTTCTCCCCTTCCCTGAGATTGATCTGTCTGTTCCATGTTTCCATGTCTGTGCATTGAGCGTCTGCCCCCTGGTGGCCAGTGCACGTCATAGCTACCGGACGGACGGTCAAACAGTCACTTAGGCTTTTACATAGATAGCTATCACATTGTTTCTAGTGTGGGGGGGGTAATGTAATTTGTTTCTCGTCTTCTTTTTTTTTTTTTTAGTCAACAGTCTGTCTTGGAGTTCTTTTCATGTTCATTTGTGGAGCTGTAGCCCTTATTTCTTCATTTGTGCTGTTCAAGGATTTGCTATGGTCTCCCATCTCCCCTCCTCCAGGCTGTCCTCCTTGACTCCACCTGGTGCACCACCTCCTGCTGTTTGGAATAGTGGCCCTCTCCCGCCTGTTTATTCTTCAGAGCCCTGTCAGCTGTGCTGGGGCCTCTCCCTGCCTCTGCCTCTGTCAGAATCCCTCCTCCTCCCCTCCCTCTGTAACCTGCACTTGTATCTGTTCGCACTTGGATTTGGCTGAATCAGGTTTGTATGATCATATGTCCTTATTGTAACCCGAACCTTAACCTCATAAATGCTTGTGTCGGGGAGGAAAGGTTTCCCTCTAGGTTCCGTGGTGGCCTCCGGGTGAATCACTGAGACAGATTCACAGGAGAAACACAGATTTCATTTTGTGCGTACGCGCCCCACCCCCCCAGTCGTGAGAGGCGCTGGCATTAGGAATAGAGGCTGCGTGCACCCTGAGCTCCAGGGAAGCAGAGGGAAGGGTCTGGGCCTTCACGGAGGAGGACCCTCCCAGGAGAGGAGGAGGGCAGGTGCTTAGTGAGCATCCGCCGCTCACACACGTCTTTCTGATGTAGCAAGTTCTCTCTGGTGACAGCTCTCGTCCTGGCACAGGCCCCGGTCTAAATGCTTTAGGCAGTTAAGGGGGTGGGGGGTACAGTGCTCTTCCTGAGTCAGCTGGGCCTTGTCTCCAGCTCACAGTCATTCACAGGCCACTCGGCACATCTGGGTGCCTGGCCTGGCCCCTCCCTCGTTTCCACAGCTGGCTCCTCCGCCAGGCTCCTCTGTGGGGCAGGCACCACGGTGATGTCTGCTGACCTTCCCTGCGCCCCTGGGCACTGCCTGACACGCAGTAGGTGCTCAGTAAAGTCTGGTTGGCCTGCCCGAGAGGGGCACCTGCGCTTGTCTGGGGAAACTGCTGTGTGAGGTGGGGACAGAGAGGCAGTGTTGTGGGGGGGCCCACCCCCTCAGAGACCCCCACACTCCTTTTCCCTGGGGAGTCTCCTGTTTGCAGAGCACAACCTGTGGCTGAAAGAAGACTGCAAACCAGCTTCCCACGGGGCTGCTGTCCTGACCGCCGAGGGCTTGTGTTTCTAAAATAAAGAAAATGCATCCCTCCCACACCTGCCCTGCAGCTGAGTCCGGAAGCAAAGACTTAATCTCTAACTGAAGTGCGGAGGGGAGCGTACACTAACCATGGAGAGGCTCACCCTTCTGGCCTCCTCTCCAGGCCCCCCCCGTCCCCCCCTCCTGGGGTTGTATCCCCGGGAGTGCGCTATGCGGTCCGGGCGGGAGCAGAGCCAGAGGCCAGCCAGTCCCCGGGATGTGGACACTGTTCCGCAGTCAGCATTGCCTTCACTTTGTTCATTTCCTGTGTCCAGTAATGCCGATTTCATTTTTTAAATATATTTTACTGATTTCAGAGAGGAAGGGAGAGGGAGAAAGAGATAGAAACATCAATGATGAGAGAGAAGCATGGATCAGCTGCCTCCTGCACGCCCCACCCTGGGGATCGAGCCACAACCGGGCATGTGCCCCGACCAGGAATCAAACCCTGACCTCCTGGTTCATAGGTCGATGCTCAGCCACTGAGCCACGCCGGAGAGGCTGGTAATGCCAATCTTAGGCTGACATGTGTAAATGAGGAATAAGAAGAATATTATGGAAAATTTTCCATGTCTCATGTTTTGCATATTAGGTGGCGCTGATTTTTCAGACTAACAAGTACAAATAAGGGAGAAGGGAGCAGGTTATGGAAAATGTCCGTAGTGGTCCATTCCTTGTGAGCTCGCTCGCACCAGCTGCGAGAAGACTGTGCGGCGAGGGGCCTGTATGGCACGAGGATTTGAGGTTTTCACCTGCCGGGAGGTGGGAGTGGAATGCAGGAGCCGAGCAAGCCGTGCATCCTCTCTGTTAAAACCACCGTCCGATATATGTACAGATGGGGGGGGCGATTTAAGAAAACCCTTGTATGAAAAGATACATCCGTTCAAACGTGAGGAATGTGTCTTGCCTGCAGAGTTCTGCTCAAGTTATTTGTAATTCTAGCGAGGAGAACGCATTTCTTCGTAGCCAAAACAGCATTTGGATGAATACAAATGAGTTTATAAAAGGCTCGAGCTACTAATGGGGGAACTACAGGGCAGGCGACCTCCTTTCTGAGTGCTGGAGGGGCATGGCAAGGTGGCGGTTTGCTCTGAGCTGGTTCTGCCAGTGGTAGAGATGGGGGGGGGGCATGGAGGAGGGAGGAAGCCATTTCCAGAAACTTCTGCTGCTTCCAGAACCTTCTGCAGCCTCCAACATGCAGCTTATTTTACTAAGCAAAATCCATTGGCCAGCCAATGGGGCCCAGGGCGAGCCACTGTCTCCAGGGCAGGGACCGCGTGGACAGACAGCTCTGGGGACCCACATTCTCCAGGCTCCAGCGATGGGGAGGGGAACAGCCTCGCTCCTTAGCTCTGCCGGCCAGCGAGACCCGGGCTGGAGGAGACCGCATCCCAGTGGGAAGAGCAGCAGCTGGGACGTCCCTGCGCTGCCTTCTCATTGAGAAGCGAAGGCTGGACTGTCCCAGGAACAAGAGGTGCCCGGCCCGGCACTCGGCTTTCTCCATGCACAGAAGTGAGAAGCTTGAAGTCAGAGGTGTGGTTCAGGCTGGTTTCCTCTCCAGCCTCCCGTGCCTTCCGTGGAAAAGGAAGGTTATAATAAATAGTCCTCTCCCCAAAGGACAGCGGTGACGATTAAAGGACTTGGGTGGGGACAGCACTTACCACACTGCCTGGCACCTAAGAAGGGTTGAAGACATGTTAGTTTTATTTATGCACTAGAGGCTCAGTGCATGAAATTTGTGCACTGGGGAGGGGGGTGTACCTCAGCCCAGCCTGCACCCTCTCCAATCTGGGACCCCTCGGGGGATGTCCGACTGCCGGTTTAGGCCAAATTCCTGTGGGCCTAAACTGGCAGTTGGACATCCCTCTCACAATCCAGGACTGCTAGCTCCTAACCACTCACTTGCCAGCATGATAGCCCCCTAACTGCTCCCCTGCTGGCCTGGTCATTCCCAACTGCCCTCCCCTGCCAACCATCTTGTGACCACATGGGGGTGGCCATCTTGTGATGATGTGAGGGTGCAAGGGCCACCTAGGCTTTTATTAGTATAAATACTTTAGGAATAAAGTTATCATTTTTACTTACTCATCTTTAACTGTAATTACAGGGAAAAATAAAATTATCTCCAAGGGTAAGATCAAAGAGAGAAGTTAAAACACAAGGGGAGGGGGGGCCCTAGCTGGTTTGGCTCAGTGGATAGAGCGTCAGCCTTAGGACTGAAGGGTCCCAGGTTCGATTCCGTTCAAGGGCATGTACCTCAGTTGCAGGTTGCCCGGCCCTGGTCGGGTGTGTGCAGAAGGCAAGCGATCGATGTGTCTCTCTCCCATAGATGTTTCTCTCTGTCTCTCCCTCTCCCTTCCACTCTCTCTAAAAATCAATGGAAAAATATCCTCTGGTGAGGATTAATAACAACGACAACAAACCATCTTACCATATTGATAACCTTGTGCCAAACATTGAAGAGTAATAACTAATAACATTAAAAAGTAAAAATCTTGAAACAACTAAGTCCTGTTGAGGGAGCCTGGATAATAGCATCGAGCTTTGCCCCCTCCTCGGCCACCTCGGGCCTGCATCGGATGAGGATCTAGAAAAGGGACATCGGGATACAGCCAAAACCAGGGTGTCCTCGGACCCCTCAAAACCCTGAGCTCAGCCCTAACCGGTTTGGCTCAGTGGATAGAGCGTCAGCCTGTGGACTGAAGGGTCCCAGGTTCGATTCCGGTCAAGGGTATGTACCTTGGTTGTGGGCACATCCCCAGTAGGGTGTCTGCAGGAGGCAGCTGATCGATATTTCTCTCTCATCAATGTTTCTAACTCTCTATCCTTCTCCCTTCCTCTCTGTAAAAAATAAATTAAATATATATATTTTTTAAAAACCTGATCTTAGATGTTGTAAGCAGAAAAAAATGGGTTTTCCCCCCTCTCAGGAAAAGAAGATAAGAGCAAGAATTAGGCACTTAAACTTGATGCCCTGATGAATATCTTAGCAAGGGCGCCTCCCCTCTCCTGCCGGACGCCTCGGCCTGCCGTCTGTCCTGCTTCTCCCTGGAGGGTTAAGAAATGGTTGCCCAATAAGCCGTTCATCTTTCACGAATACAACAAGGCTGCAGCCGCATATTACCCGGAACGGGAATTCCTGCCACGTTATTTCCCATCAGGGAGTAAAGGCAGGAAGCGGGAAATGTCACTGCGAGGCTGGCCGGCCACCTGGCGAAGCCGCTGGACGCACACGGCAGCTGATCCGCATGGAAACACGAAGCCACAGCGTCGGAGCCGGCCCCGCTCCTCCGGGGAGCACCGTTCACGCATGGCCGGCAGGCAATAAAGTCCAATTATCGTGGCCGGGCCGCACGAGGCGCAGAGAAATTATCTCATGGAGGGAACGCCGGAGCTGAGTATTTTTTAAAATAGCCATTCGTCACTCCACGGAAGCAAATCAAACAAACTGATCAATCTCTGAGGGACGACCCATTAATCAAAAGATGGTGTTGAGATGTTGGCAATTTGTCATTATTCCACGTGTAATATTTTAGGTCTGACATGCTGACAGCGTGGTCGGAATATGTGAAATGATCACGTCCGAGAGGAAGGACAGTTGAGCACCCAGCGCTGGACCCGTCCGCACGGACCCCCAAGCTTTCCCCTGAAAGCGTTTGCTTTCTTCTGATTTGGGGCGCATGGCACCTGCGGTTGACAGTGACAATGATAAGAGGCTCTGACTAGGGAGCACAGCTGACATTATGGGGAACCTTGGAGCCCAGGCTTCCCCCGCCAAGTCCCGTGACTCAGGAGGTGGGCACGGTGGCCCCGCCCGCGGAGAAGGGCCGTCTGTGTGGAGGCCCCGCGCCAGGCGTGAGCCGGCCTGGGCTCTCCGCGGGGGATGGTGAGGCCCCAGGAAAGACGAGTCATAATTAAACCAGAGTGAAGTTTGCCTACGGTGCTATTACTGGGCCAACCTCACGAGCCTGAAGCTCCAGTAGTTGCTTACCAGGATTTGAAGTTGAATTGAATGAACGTATATTTTAAAATAATAATAACCCTGGCTGGTTTGGCTCAGTGGATAGAGCATCGGCCCAAGGACTGAAGGGTCCCGGGTTCGATTCCAGTCAAGGGCACATGCCTCAATTGCAGGCTCGATCCCCTGCCCCAGTTGGGGATGCATGTGGGAGGCAACCGATCGGTATGTCTCTCTCACATCCATGTTTCTCTCTGTCTCTCTCCCTCCCTTCCATTCTCTCTAAAAATGAATGGGGAAATATCCTTGGGTGACGATTAACAACAAAATAATAATAACAATAATAAAGTCCTTTATCTGTTTTTATTTTCTCTACGTATTTGAAAGCACAAACATCCCGACAGGTCCTGCGGACTCTCAGGTCTGCGTCTGCCCCAGGACCCCATGGCCGGGAGGAAGGAGCCGGGGGTGGGTAAGGCAGCTGAGATGGGAGTTGGCTTCCTGGGCTCTGTCCCGGCTCTGGGGGCTGTGTTGTGTTGGTTAAGTTTACCTCTCTGGAGCTCAGCTTCATCGTCTGCAAAATGAGGATATTGGACACGAGATGAGAGCTCAGCAAACTATGACCCAGTGGCCAGAACTGGCCCTCTGCCTGTTCTAGAAAATAAAGTTTTATTGGCACACAGGCCCGCCATTTGCTCTTGTATCATCCGTCAGGGCTGCTTTCACACGACAACGGCAGAGTTGAGCAGTTGAGACGGACCATGTGGCCCACAAAGTCTAAAATATTTACATCTGGCTCATGACAGGAAAACTTTGCCGACTGCTGAGCTAAATGATCTCCATATAGGTTTCCTCCAACTCCAAAATTGGTGCTCTGGGAAGGAGGAAGGCACCTCCCAGGGGGCATCCCACAGTGCCAGATAAGAGTCTTTGGGGACCTGAGGTGGAGAAAAAGGTGGGCACAGGGCAGAAGTAAATGTGCCCACTTCCCTCCGGCCCAGAGGCCCCGCTGCGGGGCCCAGGATGGAAGCATACTGGCAAGGAGGGGCCCAGCTCCTGCGCTGAAGGTGCAATAATCTCTTAGCAGCAGACAGTTCCCCCCAGGGAACCGATGGTACCCGAGGCTCCTTGGCACCATTCCCACAGCCTCGCCTGCCCCTGCAGGAGCCTCGTGCAGCTGGGGGCTCTAACCTTGTCGGGTGCTTCATTGGGGGTGCCAGACACCTCCCAGAGGGCACCCCCCAGTGCCGGCCAGTCCCGTCCCCACCCTTCCCAGCCTGCCACTTGCCTGCTTGGGAAGTCACCACTGGGAGACTAAGCTGAGTTTCCAAAGCCCCTCCCCCGAGTCTGGCTCCCTTGTCCCTCCAGCCTCTGCCACTGCTCTGCAGTCACCTGCATTCTCTGCCTTGGCCTGGGCTTCCTCAACATCCTCTGACCCCCAACCTCCCTTCCTGACCCCCAGCCTCCCACCATGACTCACAGCCTCT
>JAWPEG010064501.1:208878276-208888631 GCA_035771395.1 Myotis vivesi
CACTGACCCTTCCCCACCACTAACCCTTCTCCACCACTAACCCTTCCCCACCACTAACCCTTCTCCACCACTAACCCTTCCCCACCACTAACCTTCCCCCAACACTGACCCTTCCCCAACACTAACCCTCCCCCAACACTAACCTTCCCCACCACTAACCCTTCCCCTACACTAACCCTTCCCCTACACTAACTCTTCCCCACCACTAACTCTTCCCCAACACTATTCCCCAACAATGCTGACATTTTCCTTGAGAAGTGAGGGGTGGGGACCTGGGGATGGTAAATGCCTCCTGACTCCTTGCCCTGCTACTCCTCCATCAGCCAGCATCTCTGCACCAGGGTCACTCTGCCCTCTCCAGTCTGCATGCCAGCCCCCACCCCACAGGGAGCAGCAAATCCAGGCCTCGCTCCTTGCTCCCAAGACATCTGCCCACATAGAGGCACCTCTGATGTGTGGGATCTATTTCCTTGTTCCCCAAAATTCCAGGCCCCCTCCCCAACTCAATGCCAGGGTTTGCTTGGATGCTGTGAAAGCCTGCCTTTGCCATGGGAACATTCGGAATAGAGGCCTGTGCGGCCCTCCTTACGAGACGGTGTGTCTGAGGCTGTGTTTTGGACTAAGGGGGTGTGTGTAGGCCACTCACTCCTCCTGGCCTGTGTCCGTGAACCGGAAGCACGGAAACCATGCTAGAACCCCCCCCCCCCGCCCTTAGCTCTCCCTCCCCCACTTCACTCTCCCCAGGAAGATTCCAGGGCGAGGTGATCCCCCTGCTTCTTCGAGCCATCCCTAGCCGTGGCCATGGGGAGTCAGATGCTGCCAGGAGCGGGCGGAGGCCTGGTGGTTAGAAAAGAATCTGATCGTACAAAACAGCCCTGCTCTCCACATTCTGTGGCCAGAGCCAAGTTTCTTCGATACTCGGCATCTACCAAAAAAAAAAAAAAAAGTGGATTTTTTCTTCCTTTCTGAAATGATAGCTTTGCGAGAAAGTCTGGCTCCCCCCAGGCTGCTGCCACTCCAGCCGCCAGCTCTGCACAGTCCCTCCAGGTGTGGCGCCTGAGCTGGTACAAAGGCCTGCGGGGGCTGGGCGGAGGGTGGTATCCAAGCAACAGACGGGCTCACTGACCGGCCCAGCGCCTCAGGGCGATGGAGGTGGCGGGCCGGGTTGATTCTCTGTCCAGGGCCACCAGGGCTCCCTGGGGGCGCTGCACAGGTCTGAGTTGGTGTTTCATGTGAGGTCACAGTGGCTCCTGGTGGGCTGTTAGAAGTATGAAGTCTGCATCTGCTGTGGGTTGAACTGTGTCCCCTGGAAAGAGAGGTTTAGTCTTAACCCCGATACCTGCCAATGTGGACGTAGGGTCTTTGCCAACGGCGTCAGGTTGAGGGTGGACTGGGGTGGAGTGGGTCCTAGTCCATTGACGGGCACCCTTACCTTAGAGTGAAATTTGGACACACAGACACAGGGCACATGTCCTTGGCCACGTGACAACGGAGGCAGAGATTGGAGCGAAGGATCTGCAAGTCAATGAATGCCAAGGCCTGCCGGCTGCCTCCCCAGCAGCAGGAGAGGCCGCAGGGCTCCTCCCCGAGCGCCTGGAGGGAGAATGGCCTTCCCAAGCCTGGAGCCCAGGCACCCGCCTGCAGCTGTGAGGAAGCGCCTTTCTGTGTTGAAAGCCTCCTCTTCGTGGTCCTTTGTCACGGCGGCCCCGGGAAACCGATCCGCTGTCCCTGATGTCCTTGGCTCCTGTCTGAGCCAGGTGTCCTCACCCAAGCCTGTACACGGTGAACTCTTAAAAGTCCCGGCGGAGCGGGTGGAAGCAAGGAAGGAGCTGCTCGGCCAGTCCTCGGCCTGGGCGGTTCCTGCCCTGGTGGCCAGAAAGAAGACTGGGCCGGTGAGAGGTTTTCAGGTTTTTGTTGCAGTAAAGAATGAGATGAGGAGGTGGGAGTGGAGTCTCAGGAGATTGCGAATTTGCTCTCTTTGCTACCGTCTGGTTTACATCTTTTTTTTTTTATATTTTATTGATTTTCTACAGAGAGGAAGGGAGAGAGATAGAGAGTTAGAAACATCGATGAGAGAGGAACATCGATCAGCTGCCTCCTGCACATCTCCTACTGGGGATGTGCCCGCAACCCAGGTACATGCCCTTGACCGGAATCGAACCTGGGACCTTTCAGTCCGCAAGCCGATGCTCTATCCACTGAGCCAAACCGGTTTCGGCTGGTTTACATCTTTACAATGAGAACGTAATAGCACAGTTACTTTCGGTGATAAAAAAAAAAAATAACGCAAGCCCGGTCAGTGTGGCTCAGTGATTGAGCGTTGACCTATGAAGCAGGAGGTCATGGTTCCTTTCTGGTCAGGACACATGCCCATCCCCAGTGTGGGCTCCATCCCCAGTGTGGGGCGTGCAGGAGGCAGCCGACCAATGATTCTCTCTCATCATTGATGTTTCTCTCTCCCCCTCTCCTTTCCTCTGAAATCAATAAAAACATGTATGTTTTAAAGTGACACAAGAAAGTCTTAAAAAGAAAAAAAGTAGCTCCATCCAGGTAAGCTGGGGCATGGGACAGGGTGGGCAGGACCTCCCTTCTCAGCAGGGGCGCTAGGGGAGGCCTGTCCTCGGGGGCCAAGGTGGTGGAGCTGAGGGCTAAGACTCCGGACCAGAGAGCTTACTGCTTTCACTTGTTCTGAACTGGAGAGAAACAGCCCGGAAGGGAAAAGGAGAAGAAAAATAAAAGCGGGTTTTGCTGGTGCCGAGGCCATGTTAGTTGGAGTGACGTTCCCCTCCTCGCAGCACAGCCTCTGCTTTTGACCTCCCTGCTGGGCTTCTCAGCAGCACCTGGCATTCAGGCGCCTGTCAGTCTCCTTCCCTGTTTTGGGTGAACGGGGACAGAGACGATAGCTTAGCTTTGCGTGACACCCCAACCGTGTCTCTCAAACATGTCACTGGTGCTCAACACACGCTTGTTCAAAGAGCCTCTACAGTGGTTGAGTTAAAGTCCTGGGGGCAGGAGTGTGAAAGTCTTTATCCTCCGTTCAGATGGAATTTGCATTTTATCTCATTATAAATTTTTTGAAATTTGAGAAAGGGTGAAATGTGAAGAGCACGGTAATAGGTACACTGAAAACCACTTTCAGAAGAGAAAGTGGAAAATTTGGGTAAGTGTATTAGTCAGAAGCAGAACATACAAGGTGTGTGTGTGTGTGTGTGTGTGTGTGTGTGTGTAGGGAGAGGCAGAGAGTGAGAGATTTATTTTAAGGAACGTACTCACATGAGTCTGGTGATGTGGCAAGTCCAAGTTCTGCAGGTTAGGCAAAGTGGAGACTCAGAAGTTCCATTTTGGGTCCAAAAGCCGTCTGCTGGCAACACCCCTTCTTGTCAGGCACGTCAGTCTTTGTCTTATGTGGCCTTCAGCTGCGTGGGTGAGGCCCACCCACACAATGGAGGGCCATCTGCTCTCCTCAAAATCCAAAGAAGAATGTCTGACTAAATGTCTGGCACTTTGGGCCAATCAAGTCGACCCACGAAATGAACCATCCCCGTAACTGTCTGGATCCCCCTTTACCAATGGATGTGCCCCTGAGAGGCTGGGCAGTTCCCCGCAGCGCTGGGCTGTCCCGCACATGCTGGATGTTTAACACCCTGAAGCCCTGTCCAGTCAACAACCATGGTGTCCCTATCACTGTAACAACAAGAGCTGTGCCCACACATTCCTGAACGCCCTCTCGGGCCGGTTTTGTCCAGGATGAGAAAACACGGAACCGGCTTGACTGACTGTGGAAACATTGACAAATGTTGGCTACGTCCAAATGAATGGTGGTCTTCTCGCCATTCACACGTCACATGCACACAGCCGTTGTCTAACCGAGTGGGGTGGGGAGGGCAGCCTTTCCCTGGAAAGGGCCAAATAGTAAATATTTTGGCCTTGAGTCTCTGTCGAACAACTGAGCTCTGCAGTGATGGGGCAAAACCAGCCTTCGTTACTACACAAATGAATAGATGCGGCTGAGTTCCAGTGAGACTTTATTCATGGGCACAAATTCAAATCCCATATACTTTTTCACGTGTCGTAAAATATTACTTCTTTTGATTTTTTCAAACATTTAAAATATAAAAACCATCCTGAGCCTGCAGACCCTCTAAACTGAACTCTCTTACTTTTCATCCCCCGCAAACTCGCTGCATGTTCAGCTAATAACTGAACAAAAAGGCTTGAATCAATGTTCACTGAATTGAACCAAATGGGGATTTGAACAAACACAGTAATTTCTTTTTATCAGCAAAAACTTCTTGGAATTTGAATCTTATAGAAACCCCGTTTGGAACAAATGGTGTTTTATTGGTAAAATTTTATGTTACGGGTTCAAATGGGTAACATTTGTGAATTTTGATGAATATAAAAATCAAGGGACGGGCCAGATGGCTGTGTCGAGACGCTCTTTGATTAAACTGTCCAGATGCTTTGAACGAGGAGAGAGAAGGAAGTTTCTGTTCCAAAGCAGAGCCACTGACGTATGCAGGGTGATTTATATCCTTATTCATAAATATCAAAGTCAGACAAGGAGCATAAAAAACTTCCAGTAAATGACAAATACATCATCATGACAGAGCGTGTCACAAGGTATCTTTAAACAACAGGATCTCAGGGCTGTGACAAGGGCAGGTTACAGCTATTCTCCCACAAGTTTGTGGGAGTGGGGAAAGCAAACCTGAATTTTTAAAAGAGCCGTGCAGGAGACAAACTTCCTAACCACTGGCATATCTGCAAAAAAAAAAAAAAATGCAAACTCAGGGAGTTGCCCGAGAAGCCTGATTCCCAGGTGGGCACGAAGGGAAAGCAAGAGGAGGCCCAACGTAACAGGCAGATGTTCTCCATGGGAGAGTGCTGAGTGTGTTTTTGAGCATCTGAATGTTTATATTTTTATTACAGCTTTTTAAACATTTAGAATGTTCAGATTTTAAAGATGCGGTAAAATGCATGTAACATAAAATTGCCATTCTTACCATTTTTAGTGTAGAATTCGGTGACATTAAGTACATTCGGATTGCTGTACTTTTTCATCATCCCAAATATTAAGAAATAGCTCCTTATTCCTCCCTCTCCAACCCCTGACAACCACCACCCTACTTCCTGTCTCCACTAACTTGACTATTCTGGGTAGCTTCTGAGTGGAATAATTCAGTATTTGTCCTTTCACGACTGGCTAACGTTAAGTAACTCAGCATGCTTCCCAGGTTCAGCCATGTAGTTGTATCTATCAGAACTGCCCTCCTTTTAAGCCTCACTAACATTCCAGTGGGTGTGTGGGCCACACTGTTTACCCATCACCCATCAGGGGACATTTTTCCACCTTATGGCTACAGTGAGTAAGTGCTGCTATGAACATTGGTGTTCGAGGATGCGAGTCCCTCCTTTCAGTTCTTCGGGGCATATATTGAGGAGCGGAATTGCTAGATCTTATGGTATTTCGGTGTTGAATTTTTCTGAGGACTCTCCATACTGTTTTCCACAGTGGCAGTGCCCACCAACAGTGCCCACGGTGTTCCAACTTCCCCACATCCTCACCAACAACTGTGTGTTGTCTTTGTTTGCTTGTTTCATACAATAACCATCCTCATGGGTGTGACTCGGGAAACATTTTTAATGAGGTTTGAGTTGAATATGTTTAGTCACGGAAGCACCTTCACATCACTTTTCCACAGACCAGTCTGAAAGCTGGGCTGGGCTCCTTACCCCCACCCCCAGGGTGTGTGATTTAGGAGTAAACCTTCCTTGGCTCGGCTCCAAGAAGTGAGAGGGGGACTGACTTCAAGCTGGAGGCAGACCAGGAGAGGAAGCCATATCTCCCCTCATGGACTGGTGTTCAGAGCCCACGAGGAAACCAGCCACCCCCAGTTCACATAAGAAATCATCCCAGTCCCGCCTTTCCCTCTCTCTGAGCAAAACTGGGTTCTGGCCGAAACCGGTTTGGCTCAGTGGATAGAGCGTCGGTCTGCGGACTGAAGGGTCCCAGGTTCGATTCCGGTCAAGGGCATGTACCTGGGTTGCAGGCACAATCCCCAGTAGGAGATGTGCAGGAGGCAGCTGATCGATGTTTCTCTCTCATCAATGTTTCTAACTCTCTATCTCTCTCCCTTCCTCTCTGTAAAAAATCAATAAAATATATTTAAAAAAAAAAAAACTGGGTTCTGAAGACAAGAAGAAGGGGGAGGGGGTTGCAGAGTTTGTGAGGTCACACACTCACCTTGGGCGTCACCCTTCGTCTCTCTCACGTACTTGCTTCATTGTTATACTTTTCACTCTTTTCCTTTTTTACATAAGAAACATAAATACTTTCCTGTCCTAAGTAATTTCTTCAACACAGAAGTGTGTGGCGTAAAACTATGGAGGTGCCCTTCACTGCCCTCCCAGGAGACTGTGTCTCTCGGCCTGTCCCCTCCGGCCTTCGCGCATGTGCAATGATCACACACACGGAAGCTTTGCTTCCATTTTCACACAGGGGGGAGCTTGTCCTGCCCCGAGCACGTCCCACTCTGCTCTCAGTACTCACAGACCCACTTCATTTACTGTGACTGCTGAGTGTTATCCCACTGGGTGGGGAGCCCATTCCTCTGCAGCCCCGCGAGCCTTTCAGTCCCCTGCCTTCTCCCCCGGCTGGTTATAAACATCCTGAGGGCACAGCTTTCCATCTCCAAACACTTGATACACATTTTCCTACAAAGTGAAAGTCAATGCATAGTTACTGGCCGGAAGAGTCTCTCCCCGTCCCACATGGATGCTGTCTCAGTGCTCCCGACGGCCGGGGCAGAGCCCTTCTCCAAGTCAGGAGGGACCCGGCACCACAGTCCATCAGTGTGTCGCTCTTTTGTCTGTCGACACCGCTCTTTTGTCAGTCGACACCGTGACGCGTCAATCTGCTAGCCAGGGCAAGCTGACCAGTTCCCACTGTTCCCTTGGCAATGTTTTCTGGGTTCGGGATGACGCCCCGCCTCAGTCCCCCAGAACAAGTAGCCCGAGAGCTGGGGATACTCGCGGTCACGCATTATCTCACTGTCTGGCCCGCCTGGGAGCACGGGGCCGCGTTAGTAGCAGCCTGTGCTTCCTGCAGAACCATTGTAAGGGCTACTAATGGTGTTCACAGACTGCCGAGCTGGAACAGCCACCCATATGCCTACACACACGCTATTAATAACCCTCTCCAGGCTTCCTGAGGCAGCCAAACCTACATAAAACAGTACAACTGAACCCCTTCTAGACCTTCTGGTGGGGAGAAATTACTTCAATATGCGGCTATCACCTCAAAACAGACAACCAGACTCGGGGCAATCACCCTGTAAGCAGATGCCAGTGTTCGGACCTGTTGATAGCGTCAATGAATGTCATCTCGGGCCTTGGTGGGCTCCTTGTACTTCTGAATCTGCCCGGCTTCCTGCAGTAGCCGGCAAATTCCCATTGTGCGGGAGCAAGGAAGGCAACACCTGCCTCCCAGATGCGCTCTCTGCGCTGGGGATGACTTCAAATTGTGGACCTCGACAGGCAACCTGGGTCAATGAAAGGGAGTCAAGCGGTAGGAATGAGACTGGAATTATTCTGTGTCCCTCGGCTGATAACAGGCAAGGGGAAACATTTTGCTCAATCGATTTAATTAATATTGATTATGGAAACTCTGGTCCCAGCCACTAAGGAGTCTACAGGCGAATTGGGGAAATGGGGTGCCCACCTATGAAAAATTGGACGATATGCAATGAAGCCCAGGTCAATGCCTATTGCGGGTTGAGAGGGAAAATCCATTGCGGTAGGAGGCTGTGCTTCTGAACAGGGGTGGTCATCGCCTTGATCCAGGCCGAAGGGACCAGGCCTGGCAGAGCTGCTCGCTGGCGGGAGACACGAGCAGTTCTCTCTGGGGACCAGCCTGTGCCTCTTTGCTGTCCTGCAGGCCTGTATACTGTCTCCTCTGTCGGGGTTGGAAGGTCCCCAATCTGCCTCCCTCTGTTTCTACCACCCTCCTTACCTTGAAAGAGCCATGACCTTTAACGACCTTGGTTCCCCTTCTTCCTCCCCCCTAAACCCACTACCTGACCCTATTTTTGTTGTGTTGTTGTTTTATTTCAGAGAGAGGAAGGGAGCGGGAGAGAGGGGCAGAACCAGCAATGATGAGAGAGAATCTTCGATCAGCTGCCTCCTGCACGCCCCACACTGGGGATCCAGCCCCCAAACCTGGCATGTGCCCTGACAGGAATTGAACCCTGACCTCCTGGTTCATGGGTCCATGCTCAACCACTGAGCCACACTGGCCAGCCCTCACCCTGCTTTGTTGAGAAAATATTGCTGGCAGATGAAAAAGATAGAATCGGGAGAAAACCTAGAATACCTCCTGTCAACAACAGTTAAGAGGGTTTATATAAATAGGTCGGAGCACACCTCGAGGGGCCGGCTGGGGTTTCTCGTGCAGGCTCCACCCATGCGCTGGCACTGGGGTCCCCAGCACCCCGTGGGTGTTCCTGTAGACAAATACTTTTTCAGGCTAACCTTGGGTTTTATATATCTATATATACTAGAGGCCCGGTGCATGAAATTTGTGCAAGGAGCTCGGCCCTCACAGCCCCGGCCGGCCCTTGTAGCCCCAACTTTATCCAGAAGGTCGTCCAAACAGCTGTTTGGTCTAATTAGCATATTAGCTTTTTATTATATAGGATACTAGAGGCCCGGTGCACGAAATTCATGCACAGCGTGGGGGGGTCCCTCACCCCGGCCTGCGCCTTTCCAATCTGGGACCCCTTGGGGGATGTCCGACTGCTGGTTTCAACTGTCTGCAGGGCCGAAACAGGCAGTCGGACATCCCTCTCGCAACCTGGGACCACTGACTCCTAATGCTCACCTGCCTGCCTGCCTGATTGTCCCTAACCAATCTGCCTGCCTGCCTGCCTGATCGCCCCTAACTGCTCTCCCCTGCCAGCCTGATTGCCGCTAACCACCTCTGTCTCGGCCCCCGCCATCATGGCTTTGTCCGGAAGGTTGTCTGGAAATGTCCGGTCTAATTAGCATATTACCCTTTTATTACTATAGATAGATATGGCTGCAGACCCTGGGAGTCAAAAGGGAAAGATGACATCTGCCCAGCCCCTTGGGGTTTTCTTTCAAGAGGGTTCTCTCTGCGGAATATTCTGTTTTAGCTGATGATTAAAGAGGGGCCAAATGGTCCTGGGCAAAGAGTCTTCCTTCTGGCCAAGCCCGTCTCTCCCAGAGAAACAGGCCCAGGCTGGGCCCAGGACCGCCCTCCTCACCAGAGTCAACTGCTCCTCGTAGGTTAGGGTCTGGCCCACCTCAACTGCCATGTGTTACCTTCCTAGGGGGTGCGAGGCCCAGCCATCTGGACGCAGGCCCAGCTGCCCAGGACTGTGCACGCCCAGGTCTCCGCTCTCCTGCCGACACGAGCGACCACCCAGCCCAGCCGGACCACATGGCCCCCCGTTCTCCTGATGTATGAGGTGGGTAGAAGGCGCTCCCGTCAAAATGGAAGACGCCAAGGGATTCATTCGTTAAAATCTGTTAACATACATCGTTGTAATTATTACTCTAGTTGCTAGTTGGAACTGAACTGGCCCAAGGGAAAGACGTTTGCAGCGCTGCCTCTGTGGGCAGGTACCTTGGCTTTTCCAGAATTTCCAGTCTGGCGGGGGCCGGGGGGAGCGACGGGGGGGGGCAACAACCGTACAGGAGCTCAGCAGTGCTGGGCCCATCGGAGCCTGAGCTGTGCTCACTGCACTGGAGGGCGAGGAGGCCCAGCCCCGCCGGCCACCCACCACCGGGCTCTGGGTGTGGGTTCCAATCCCTCCAGGAAGTGGGGGGCATCTGCGACCCGTGGGGACGCTGTGTGTCAGCGGCGGGGCCCAGTCCCTCCTGCTCCCCTGGGAAGTCAGAGGCAACACGGCCAATGCAGCAGCCGTGCCCAGGGCGTGCGGAGACAGGACGACAGCCTGACACTGAGCTCACCGCTGCTTCTTAAATATCTGCTCAGTATGTACTGAGACCAAGGGCTGAGAGCTCTGAAGACACACAGGGACCAATGGGAAGAAAGGCCGGGGATGGGGCGCCTCCATTGCTCCCCGACCTACAGAGGATGCATTTCTGGCTGAAATGGTCAGTCTCCTCACAGCAAAACCAAAGCCCCGCTATCAGAGGCACCGGCCCTCAGAACCCTAAATCCTGGCTGTGCAGCTGTGCCCTCCCTCTCCCGGCCCCTGTGCAGCTGTGCCCTCCCTTTCCCAGCCCCTGTGCCCTCCCTCTCCCGGCCCCTGTGCAGCTGTGCCCTCCCTCTCATAGACCCTGTGCAGCTGTGCCCTCCCTCTCAT
>JAWPEG010064501.1:208891415-208908842 GCA_035771395.1 Myotis vivesi
GTGTGTGTGAGTGTGTGAGTATGTGAGTGTTTGAGTGTTTGTGAGTGAGTGTGTGAGTGTGTGTGTGTGAGTGAGTGAGTGTGTGTGTGTGTGTGTGTGTGTGTGAGTGTGTGTGTGTGTGAGTGTATGAGTGTGTGAGTGTATGAATGTGTGAGTGTGTGTGTGTGAGTGAGTGAGTGTGTGTGTGTGTGTGTGTGTGTGTGTTGGGCAAGGGGAACCGCTGGGGGTGATGGCACAGGGTCTCTGAGTGTTGAAGAGCTGGCAGGGCGCGGGGGGGGGGGTCCTCAGGTGAGAGGCTGGGGCTCCCCAAGTGAGCTGTTCTTAGGATTCCTTCCCCCTCTGGTCACCCCGTCTTCACAAACTGCTCTGTCGTTCGGCCTTTCCTATGTTGTCCACTTGGAAATCACTACAGGGAGGGGTTCTTACGGTCCTCACTCCGGGGTTCCCTCCCCCACAGCTCAGAGCAGGCCTCCTGCAATGCTCCCCCCCCCCTCTCTGGGTGAGAGGCTACTTTCAAAAAATCCCGTCTCGTATAGACCCGTACTTTTGTACAATGCTAGAAATATGCAGCTGCTAGAGAATGAAATAAGGAATAAAGACGTACAAAATGCAAGCCCGGTTTCTTTTTGTTAGATTTACCCGGCAGGATTAATCCGTCCTTTGCCATCCAGGTTTTGAAGGGTCTGCTCTCAGGTTCTGCTCTCCCCGGAGAGGGACGGTCTGTGTGGCCCGCTCCATGTGCAGCCAGGGTTCCGCTTCTCGTGGGCCCCGCTGCCTCTCACTTCGCTGGGGGAGCGGGTCTCATCCACCAGGGAACATGGGCAGGTTTCCGCCCCGGAGGCCCTGGGTCGGTGCCCAGCGCTCACACTGAGCTTGGGCTGGAGCTCCGTGCTCTGCCAGGGCCCCTCCCGCCCAGCGGCCGCCCGGGGCAGGAACTGTGTGCCGGGACCGTGATCGCTGTCTTCAGCCCGGAAGACGTGGTCTCTTTCCTCGGGGTTCCCTCTTTATTTGATCTAAGTGGACATCAGCCTTCTCACTCCTGTCCCTTCTCTCTAACCCGCTGCAGACGAGCCACGTGTGAAATCTGGGCGTGTGGCTGAAAGGGAGGTGATGGTACTTTTTCTATTGCATCAACCATTCAACCATCTCAATTCACTTTTTTAAAAATATATTTTATTGATTTTTTACAGAGAGGAAGGGAGAGAGATAGAGTTAGAAACATTGACGAGAGAGAAACATCGACTAGCTGCCTCCTTCACATCTCCTGCTGGGGATGTGCCCGCAACCAAGGTACATGCCCTTGACCGGAATCGAACCCGGGACCTTTCAGTCCGCAGGCCAACGCTCTATCCACTGAACCAAACACTTTTTAAACAACTTTACACCTTCGGAGATACTTCAGACAGGCCTTCATACAAGGAAAATAATGAGCAACAGCTCCTGAAAACGGGTTTTTTAAGTCTTTTGTCTGTGAAAGGGGCGCACTACTGCAAGTTTAAAGACTTAGAAAACTGGTTTTCAGATTTCCTTTTGGAACCTGAAGTATCAGGTCACAGCGGCATCTAGTGGAAGTTAGTGATATAACAGTTGGAGTGACTAGACAGAAAACGACAATGTAGTCATTTTTTAGTGCTGGATTTCATTGATTATAACACTCAGGTTATTTTTCCTACTTTGAACGTTTTTTAAATTGGGATGCGGCTTGTAATATGTGGGATGGCATGTTTTTTTCCTCAGTGATACTTTGTCTTACAATTGTTGACATCTTAGTTTCGTCAAAATATGATCTTTGATAGGGACTTCTGTAGGATGTTCACTTAGGAATCCATTATTTATTGATCGCCTACTTTGTATGCATTGACTCATTGCATGCATGACATTTGTTGCATGTGATTGCATTGTATCCGAGACTTAATTATAGTGCATACGGTAGACCGTTCTCCTTCTGCTGCATTAATGCATTGACATTGATGAGACCTAACCCATGGGTTTAAAACCCGTTACTGCCGAGGCTCGGTGGTCCTCAGCCCTGGTGGCCTGTGAGCATCACCTGCAGAGCTTCCACCTCCCCTCAGACCTGCTCCCGTTGGTCCGACGTGGGCCCCCACGTTAGGAATCGTCAGAATCTCCCAGGCCCTTACATTCCACTGGGCAGCTCCAGTCGACAACTTTGTCCTTCACTCAAATCAGATGCTTTCAAGATTATATAGACTTGCCCCAGCCGGTTTGACTCAGTGGATAGAACGTCGGCCTGAGGACTGAATGGTCCTGGGTTCAATTCTGGTCAAGAGCACATGCCTGGTTGTGGGCTCATCCCCAGTGTGGGGCATGCAGGAGGCAGCCAATCAATGATTCTCTCTCATCATTGATGTTTCTATCTCTCTCCCTCTCCCTTCCTCTCTGAAATCAATAAAAATATTTTTTTAAGCCAGCACCGGTTTGGCTCAGTGGATAGAGTGTCAGCCTGCGGACTGAAGGGTCCCAGGTTCGATTCCGGTCAAGGGCATGTACCTTGGTTGCGGGCACATCCCCAGTGAGACATGTGCAGGAGGCAGCTGATTGATGTTTCTCTCTCATCAATGTTTCTAACTCTCTATCCCTCTCCCTTCCTCTCTGTAAAAAATCAATAAAATATATTTTTTTTAATATATTTTTTTAAATATTATGTAGACATTTTAGTGGTTGAGAAATATGCGGCATTTTGTTGTATAGTAACAACTTTTATTTCTCATAATGGTCATAATTATACAAGAAGATAATTTTCCCTAAAAACACCGTACTTGGTATGTCATCAAGCAATGCACAGCTTGCCTTTGACTACACCCTCCCTCACAGCAGGTGACTTGAAGGGAGCACCAGTGAGATCAGGACGCTGGTGAGTGTAAAGCAGTGGCTGTAGGATGTACGAGGTGCCTCAGCAGCATGCCCTTAACATCCCACAACCCTCTCGGGGAATGTCTGTGTCACTAAGGGGTAAAGTCCCAGGTACCACTTCCTTGGAATCTCTCTCCTTGGCTGAGAGGGAATCCGCTCATCGGGGCCAACCCCTGAGCAGACTGCAGGGACGGCATCATGGCTCCTGGCCTTCTGGCTGGTGCGATAGTAGAACGTGAGACTCCTCCAACCACAGCAGGGATCCGAATAGTGTTTCCTGGGCAACAGCTTGGGGAGAAAGGACCCCGCAGTTCTGCCACTGTGAGCCTGGTAACCCTGTACATGTACTGAACGCCACACGTCTCTAGTTCCCGGCAGGCACACATGGGATGACAACACCAGCTTCAGCTCTTGTGGACATTAGTTAGTGTTTGTAAGCAAGGAACACGCATGAGCAGCCAACACAACAGCAGAGACTCTTGGAGGGTCCTTATTACTGCTTTTATTTATTTACTAGAGGCCCAGCGTACGAAATCATGCGAGTAGTGTCCCTAGGCCTGGCCTACCACCAGGGCCTTCTTCTGCCAGTTCACCAGTCCCCAGACCCAGCTGGCCGCCACCACCCAACCCAATTCTCCGTACACCGGGCGATTGATCAGGAGCCTGCGGGCGGTGCACCTCGTATCGACTGGTCGATTGGTTGTTCTGGTCCTAACGCCGTTATGGTCGCTGGCCTCTTATTACATAAGATTTTTAATATATTTTTATTGATTTCAGAGAGGAAGGGAGAGGGAGAGAGATATAGTGTAGAGGGCCGCCTGGGAGGCACCTAGGCATTTTCTTATAATTATTGTCAGCTGAACTCAGAGCATAGGCAGAGCCACGCCCTGGGAACATGCTTCCCCAATAAGGCTGGACATGTTAATCAGGCAGGGGTGGAACTAGATATGTAAATCTAGGCCTTTAAAATAAACCTGCTGTGTGGCTCAGCCCGCTTTACCGCCTCTCCATCAGAGAGGATGGCACCCACCTGGCCCCAGCTTAAAATCTATTTCGGCATCTTGGTCTTTCTTTAATTTCTTAATCCCCAGCTCCTCCACTCAGCAAATAGACTGTTTCCTTTTCTATGCGGAACAATATAGAAACATCAATGATGAGAGAGAATCATTGATTGGCTGCCTCCTGCACACCCCACATTGGGGATGGAGCCCACAACCTAGGCATGTGCCCTGACCTGGGAATTGAACCTCTTGGTTCATAGGTCAACGCTCAACCACTAAGCCACGCCGGCCTGGCCTTCTTCCTGCTCTCAGCTCACTGGGAAAGGGAAGGAGATTGTCCAGCACATCAAGGCAGCCTAGACCATTAGCCCTTCCAGCCTGCCGCACGCAGCCTCTACAGCTGTGGGTGCAAGGTCGAGGCCTGGGATCCGTGTTTAGACAATAGCTTGGCCCCTTTTGAGTTCCTTGGATTTAACCAATCACAGGACTTTTAAAATTCATAGCACGTCTTTTCTATCCAGTGCTCTCACAGCTGAGTAACAACGTCCTAAAATATCCTCACCAGATTTCCTCTTCCACCAAAACAGCCCCTATCCAGGTCCGGACGGCCAGAGTCTGCGGTGTGTCCCTTAAAATAGAGAAACTGCGGGTCCTTTGACGGAGGCCCAGGCTGCTGATAAGAGAGATGAACAGCCTGCAATGGCTGTCGATCTACTGGGATGGTGACCCTGTGGGTATGGGGCAGGAGGCTGCGTCCATGTCAACAGGGCAGGAAATGGGGAAGGGAGCCCTCAGGAAGGAGACGTGGGGGTCTTGGCCGTTCCCCGAAGCACAGAAGTACCCGCCCAGGTTCACTCGTCTCAGCCCCACCCGTCCAGGTTCCACCGACACCCAGGCCTGTGAGCGTGGCCGCCCGGGTCAGATGACGGCAGCCAACTCCCAAAGGCCCTGCCCGTGTCCCGACTGGATCTGCGTCTGTGCCTCCACCCACACAGTGGACTTTTCACTTTTGTGAAAGAGAAGTGTGTCGTGGACAGAACCTCCCGGCAGATGTGTCACTAGAAACCGGGACCTCGCCTCACTTCTCGTGTGGCTCACACACCTGGAGACGGGCCGCGTCAAACAGGGCTGCCTGGGGTGAACCCGCTCGGCCCTCGGCCACCACGGTCCTGTCCTTCACAGCAGGGAAGAAAGTTCCGGCCCTAGGTCGTCATCAGGTGGAGAGCAGGCCCGCCCCTGGGAACCAGGGCGCTGAGTGCCATCCCCGCTCCTCACCTATCAGCTGGTCACCTGGGCTACTCGCTGACCCCCCCTCAGCTGTTTGCTCATCGCTGAGCGGGCCCTAGGAAGGCCCACTGCAGAGGGTGCAGGAATCTCTGGGGATTGGATGAAGCGATGGAATGAAGGCGCTGCACAGAGATGACGATTATTAAAATGCAACATGGTCGCTATTGGACCATGAGAGTAAACGTTTGAAAGGGGTCAGTGATTTGCTACTGAGAGGTAGTTGAATTTTCAGAAAGACAATAAAATAAAATAGGAGCTTAAAAATGGAATAGATTGGCCCTAGTTGGTTTGGCTCAGTGGACAGAGCGTCAGCCCAAGGACTGAAGGGTCCTGGGTTCGATTCTGATCAAGGGCATGTACCTCGGTTGCAGGCTCCATTCCTAGCCCTGGTCAGGGTGCGTGCAGGAGGCAACCAATCAATGTGTTTCTCTCACATCGATGTTTCTCTGTCTCTCCCCTCCCTTCCACTCTCTCTAAAAATCAATGGAAAAATGTTCTCAGATGAGGATTAACAGCAACAACAAAAACAGGAATAGATGGCCTTCCTGGGAAGTCATCCTCAGATCCTGTTGTGGTCCGGCGGCGGCGGGGTGGTCACGGTGCCCAGGCATCACTGGGCCGCAGCGGGAGGTGGAGGCTGCACAGCCCCAGGCAGCCCGTCCGCACCCTGACCCAGGTCAGCTCCAGGCCGAGAGGGCAGCATGGGGGAGCGTGGTCCGCCCCCAGCGTTCCCTGTCATTTGCCCACCTCCGACTCGGTTAGACGGTGCTGGGCTCCTGGGTATGGGCCGTGTGCTAACTGGAAATAAACCGGCTAAAAATCGAGAACTTAGCAGTGAGGCCAAGTCAAACACCACTGTGAACCTATCCTGCTTGCCCTGAGGTGCTTCCAACAGCAAACATTGCAAATGGACAGCGCCCCCTACTCTCCGCCCGGGGGACCGCACGGGAACACGGGGCTGTCTGAGGCTGGGCGGGCTTCCGGGCTCTGACTGCCGCCGGTCACTTGGGAGACCCCCAGACGCCCCATCAGCCCCCATTTGGTGAGGTTGTCACTCTGTCTCGGAGACCAGCAGCCCTTGCAGTGGGTGGTCGCTAGGACGCACGCATCATTTGGCTTTGCCCCGCTGGCTCTCTGAGCCGCAGTGAGTCACCAGCTTGTCTTCTCCTCCAGCGGCCCATCTAGAATCGATATTTATTGTCCACGTGTCTAGATCCAGGATTTTCAGCTTGATTCACCCAGCCTGGGGCCGGGCAGACATAAAACACAAGTTCCAGACCCACCTCCTCAAATCCTGATTCAGTAGGTCTGGGTCAGGGCCCTGGAATCTACCTTTCTCTCTCTCTCTCTCTTTCTCTCTCCCTCTCTCTCTCGTTAAAATTTACTTTCCAATTGCAATCTACATCCAACATTTTTTGTAACAGTTCCAGGTATACAGCATGGTGGTTAGACAATCATATTCTTTACAAAGTGACCCCCGATATTTCCAGTGCCCACCTGGCACCTACGTAGTTATTAAATGCTAGAGGCCCGGTGCATGGATTCCTCCAGGGCATGTCCGGCCCGTCTTGCCCAGTCCCGATCGGGGCCAATTGGGGCTGTCTGACCCAGTCTGGGGCTGATCAGGGCCGGCTGGCCAGGGAAGGATGTGGGAGGGCTGCAGGGTGTGTCCAGCCCGTCTCACCCAGTCCCGATCAGCCGGTCCCCAGCAGCAAGCTAACCTACCGGTTGGAGCATTTGCCCCCTGTTGGTCAGTGCACGTCATAGCGACCAGTCGAATGGTGGAACAAATGGTCACACTTAGCATATTAGGGTTTTATTATATAGGCTAAGTGAAATCATATGGTATTTATCTTTCTCTGGGTGACTTATTTCACATAGCATAATACCATCTAGGTCCGTCCTTGCTGTCTCAAATGGCAAGATTTCATTCTTTTTTATGGCTGAGTAATATTTCATTATATATATATCAAGGTTTTTATTTTATCCACTTGCTTATTTATGAGCACTTGGGCTGCTTCCATAGCTTGGCTATTGTAAATAATGCTACGGTGAGCATAGGGGTGCCTATATGCTTTCAAATTGGAGTTTCAGGTTTCTTTAGATAAGTACCCAGAAGTGAAATTGCAGAGTCAGAAGGCAGTTCCACTTTTAATTTTTTGAGGAAACTCCATACTGATTCACACAGTGGCTGCACCAGCCTGCATTCCCACCAGCAGTGCACGAGGGCTCCCTTTTCTCCACATCCTCGCCAGCACGTGTTGTTTGCTGATTTATTAACGACAGCCATTCTGACAGGTGTGATGTAATATTTTACTGTGGCTTTAATGTGCATCTCTCTGGTGATTAGTGACGATGAGCATCTTTTCGTGTACCTATTGGCCGTCTGTGTGTCCTCTTTGGAGAAGTGTCTATTCAGGTCCTCTCCCCATTTTTTAATTGAATTGTTTGGGTTTTTGGTGTTAAGTTGCATGAGTTCTTTATAAGGGTTGGATAGGAGCCTCTGTGGGATGTTTCTTTGGCAAATACCATCTCCCACTCAGTGGGTTGTCTTTTCATTTTGTTGATGGTTTCCCTTGCTGTACAAAAACTTTTTAGTTTGATGTAGTCCCATTTAAAATATTTTTTTTATTGATTTTTAGAAAGAGGAAGGGAGAGGGAGAGAAGGAGAGAAAGATCAGCTGCCTCCTTCACACCCCCTCCCAGGATGGAGCCTGAAATCTGGGGAGCCATGAGCCCAAACCCAGATCGGGGCACGCTGCCCACGGACCCAGCGCGATGGGTTGGCTGGACCGTGGACGGCCTTCGGTGCCAGCGTGGGCGGCAAGGCTTCTCCCAAGGCCCTTGGGGTCGCCGAGGTGTCTTGGGAGATGTTTGCACAGACGGATCAGCATTCCCAAAGCGCAGGAATGACGTTTCTGGTCGGTGCTGAATGCCTGTGCCGCCCAGCTGCCGTGTGGTGCTGGGGCCGTTAACCACCCACCAAATGGCACGTGTGCCCGGCACAGTCACTGTCCGGACGCACTCCTCCCAGCCCGAGGGGGAGGAGGACAGAGGCGCAGCTTCCTGCTTCCCCACGGGCCAGGCCGGCCGCGGGGAGGGGGCGGGTGAGGCCCACGAGACCCAGCGACCTCTGACCTCTGTGTGTGAGTTTGGGGGAGGCTGCGAGTTGGGAGGTTTGGGGCTGACAGTCACTTTCAGGGCTGTGGGCGGCGAGCACCCTCCTGGGCCGGCGGTCATCACACCCGCTCTGCAGACAGGCACTGGCCCTGGGCCTAGGGGGCCCTGGGGGACCCCACACAACAGGGTGAGAAGGCAGCGGGGCTCCTGAGGAGCCGGGAGGGCTCGGGCCTGGTGCCTGGGTGTTTGGGCAGAGCTCGGCCATCGCTGGCCGGGCCTCGGGCTGGGAGCAAGGGCCGACCTGTGAGTGTTGTGAGACCATGAATCTTGGGGAGCTGGTCGGCACTGCCCCCTGTACCCCAGAGCTTCCAGACTTGGGAGCCTGTCCTCCCCCACCACCCTGCCCCAACATGGTGCACACACCATCATATACACCAGCTGGGAGCACACACACTCACACACACACACACACACACCGGCTGGGACACACACACACTCTCACACACACACTCACACACACACCACACACACACCAGCTGGGAGACACACACACACACACCAGCTGGGACACACACATACACACACTCACACACACACACACGCCGGCTGGGAGCAGGGTGGGAAGCTTACAGACCTCCCTTAAGGTAAAACAGGGTCCTGAGGACAGGAAATCCCAGGCCATCTGATCTGGGAGTTAATCCTCCAGCCGTGACCTTGAGCCCCTCACACCCAACAGCTGCCACGGCCGCCCCAGGACGGGCAGGGAGGCCCAAGCCTGCAGGGGGGCCACAGGCAAAGTAGAAAGGGACTAGGATTAGTGCCCTGACAGGGCCCCCCAACCTTGGAGCCTCCCGGGCACTGCTTGGGCTGCACATTCCCACCGAGGATTTAGTGCCTGCCGTTTTTAAGGGCAAAAAATCTCTTAATCACTCGGTTTAGCTTTGAAGTCTTGGAACCAGAGGAGAGCCCCATCCCGCGTTCTCCCAGCATCTCAGCTCTGCGTCTGGGCCCGGCCCAGGGGCCAGAGTCGCTTCAGGGGACCCGGATCCGACTTCCGGTACCGGGGATGAGGCTCCATGCGTGGGCCTCGCCTCTGCTGGGTGTCCTTCCCACGGGGCTCACGGGCCTCGCGGCTCCAGGAAGCAGCTGCGAGGTGCAGACAGCCAGGTGAGTCACGGAAGCTGTGCCCTGGGCCCCAAACTACTCAGATGCGAAGTGGCCTCTGTTAGTATCTGGTGCCATCTGTTTGCAAAAGTCTCTTAATCTTCCTGGGCTTGACTTCCGGTCGGCGTGAGGGATCGATGATGGATCGAGGCCTCTGAAGCATCTGCCGAGAATCTGCAACAAGGAAGAAACTCGGATTCCTCGTCGGGCACCATAAACACGTCCCCCGAGAAGACTGGAACCATGGAGGCCACCCACGCGCCCACTGCCTCGCCCCGGGCTCCCTGCACGGCCCTCCTGTTCTGGAAGGAGCCGCGGGCGCCTGGTCTGAGCTGTGCACCCCGGTCCCTGCTGTCCTCCACCAAGCACATCTCTTCAGCGTCACCATGCTGCCCTCTCACGGCCCCTCCAGAGGCACACGGCTCCCTCCCCGCCCAGACAGCAGCAGATCAGCAAAGCCCCTCCCGGCCACGTCCCCAGCGGCACAGCCCCTCACTGTTCGCTCTCGGGGTGGCTGGGCCTTGGTGCTGATTGCTGGACGGGGTGTTCTTGCTGGGATGCCTTTGGCAACCTGGCGAAACCCAGCGTCCCTTCTCCAAACAAGGCTCTCACAGATGTACCCGGACCCCGGGGCAATAAAGGAGCCCATGATCAACAATTGAAGTTCAATTATCAACATGTTTTAGACCATCTGCTCCCAGGACTGTGTGCGCCTGTCTATTGTGTAACACATCACAGGGCCCGTGGGCTCCCCTACCGCCAGGCTTTCGAAATAGGTCAGGGCACATGGTCTCTCCAGGTGTCGGAACCTGACACGCACGCTCTCGGGGATTTCTGTCGGTGATAAAGGCGTAGGCACCGGTCACATGGCCGCAGCGGCTGCCTCTCTTCACAATCCAAGGAGATGCTTGTTCTCAGCGAGAAGAGGATGAATAAAACACACAACTCTCCTCCCACCCAGTGGACAGGTACCTGAAGTCCATGGCCCCTGGGCCCCAGGTTAAGAACCCCCATCCTACAGCCCTTGCTTCGTTTCCTGGTTCCCCGTGATGGTCCCAGCCCTCGAAAGAATTCTCCGGCTCGTTCCCTCCTGAGCCCCCGACTCTCTCTTGAACCGGTTCCCATCACTCCACCGAAACTGCACATCAAGGGCTCCAGTTCCCCTCCCGGCGCTGAGTCCAGCGATGGTTTCTCCGTGCTCCGGTGACGTGTTTATCTGATGCCCTGGCCTGACACCAGGCATCACTCTCTCCGTCTTGGCACTGTTTGCCTCTCGCCTCTCTCCCTCTGGGCTGCCTCCTCCCGCCCCCTCCCTGTCACGACATCGACATCGGGGGTTGGAGGATTCTGGAATCCGTCAGTGGCTCCCGCCTTCCCTGTGGACACTCCCGGGGGCTCCATCTCAGGCTTTCAGTCCCATCTCCATGCTGCTGGGTCCCCAGGGGACTCCCCTCAGTCCCCGCCTTGACCTCTGCACGCAGCTGTCCAGCTGTGGTGCCCCACGTGGGTGGTGAGGGCCATCCCAAACTTGTGTCCAAAATGAAACTCTTTTTTTTTTACTTTATTTTCATTGTTGACACTATTACAGCTGTCCCCTTGTCCATCTTCATCCAGCTCCCCCTCCCCTCCCTTGGCCCTCACCACACTCCCTCCCTCTTCCTTCGTCCAGTCCCCCTCCCCACCCCTCTGACAGCTGCCAGTCTGTTCATATATCCATGCCTCTGTTTCTATTTTGTTTTTCTCTTTATTTTGTTCATTAGATTCCACATATGAGTGAGTGCATATGGTGCTTGTCTTTCTCTGACTGGCTTATTTCACTCAGCATAATGCTCTCCAGGTCCCTCCATGCTGTCGCAAAGAGTAAGATTTCCGCCCTGGCTGGTTTGGCTCAGTGGATAGAGCATTGGCCTGCAGACTGAAGGGTCCCGGGTTCGATTCTGATCAAGGACACATGCCCAGGTTGATCCCCAGTAGGGGGCGTGCAGGAGGCAGCTGATCAATGATTCTCTCTCATCATTGATGTTTCCATCTCTCTCCCACTCTCCCTTCTTCTCTAAAATAAATATAAATATATTTTTTTAAAAAGATTATCATTTTCTTCTTTTTTATGACCCAGGAGTGTGGATTGTGTAAATGTGCCACCGCTTTCTTATTTACCCATTTACTGATGAGCACTAAGCTGCTTCCAGATCTTGACTGTGATCAATACCGCTGCCATGCACATAGGGGTGCATACATGCTTTCTGATTGGTGTTTTGCGAAATGAAGCTCTTTCCATCCTTCACCCTCCAAACCCAAACCCTCCCCCCTCCCACTGTCTTCACTCTCAATATGGCAACTCCTTACTTCCAGTTAGTGGCCCAAGACAGAAACCCCAGAGCATGACTGACACCTGGCTCCCCACCCAGCTCAGCCATCACAGACCCTGCCAGCCACCCCTCCAAATGCATCTGGAAACCACCCTCTTCTCTGCACCCACCATCGCTGCCAGGGCCTCTGGCCTGGAGTCGCCTCGCTGTGATTTTACTCTTATCGTTAATATTAACAGCTTCTGTGCCCCTGCCTGAAAGGCCGCGTGTACAGAGCATGAGCACAAACCTCATTTTCACGGCATGTCATAGCATGAGGAAGTCTCAGCTTTCATCTGACGCCACATTTTCCATCACCGCGGCGTATTTCCGGTCCAGCGCTCGATTATGTCATTTTCACAAGCAGACGAAACCCGCGGCCTGGTTCTCTCATCCACGGGGCTGGCAGCGCCACTGGGACCTGCCTGTCGCTCGTTTCCATTTTCATTTCGCTGTAAGTGCCCGCAGGAGGCCCCGTGGGCTCCACTGGGTCGCAGCGAGAGCCGCCCCCCCAAGCCTGGCTGCTCAGTGCCTTTCTGAGGGGACCCCCTTCCCGTATGCAGACAGGAGAGCTTTCTCCCTGTAACTCCCATGTCGGCCGTCGCTCAGCGTGTCCCCTGCCTCAGTTTCCCAGGGCTGCCAAAACAAAGGGCCACAAACGAGGCGGCTTACGGCACAGAAACTTCCCCACCGTCCTGAGGGCAAGGCCAAGGTCAAGGTGTCGGGGCGGGGGGGGGGCTCCTTCTGAAGGATGCAGGGCGGTTCTGTCCCTCCCTCTCCCCCACCTCCCGGTGTTGCCGGGAGCCCTTGGCTTCCTGTGGTGGCAGCACACCCATCTCTGTCTGTTGTCACCTGGTGTCCTCCCTGATTCTGTGTCTTCACATGGCCGACCCCCTCCAGTGTGACCCCCTCTTTGCTAATCATATCGGCAAAGACCCTCCTCCACACAAGGTCACATCGAGAGGCACTGGGACTAGGACTTCACCTCGTCCTCTTTGGGGCACATGCACCCCGGGCAGCCCTCATCGAGTGCTTTCCCAAAGGACACGTCAACCGTGGCTCCCCTGATTCTCATCTAGTCCCAGAGACAACATCCTTAGAACCTGTGCTTGTTTGGGGCGGGGGGGGAGGAGGGGTTGTTGTTGTTTTAAATATATTTTTATTGATTTCAGAGAGGAAGGGAGAGGGAGAGGGAGAGAGAGATAGAAACATCCATGATGAGAGAGAATCATTGATTGGCTGCCTCCTGCACGCCCCCTACTGGGGGTTGAGCCTGCAACCCGGACATGTGCCCTGACCGGGAACCGAACTGTGACCTCCTGGTTCATAGGTCGACGCTCAACCACGGAGCCACGCCAGTTGGGCAGGTGTGTTTTTTTGTTTGTTGTTTACTTTCCTAATCTTTTTCTTGGGGGCACGTTTCCAGTCTCCTGTGCCTTGAAAAATGAAATACGACACCGCACGCCAACATAACGGTCGGCCGGCAGGAAAAGCAGCGATGCCCAGGCACCCACGTCGCTCATTAAATGAAACCCAATCGTTCATTTTTACATGTCGATCGGCTGCCTCTTTAATGGGGCTAAGGAAACCGGGGGACTTGGACTGCAAGGGATGATGTCTCCCGGGAAACGGTGTAGGGTTTTAATGGCTGTGGTAACTGAGCCCGAAGTTCCCACTGAATCAAGGGCCCGCTCCGTCCCGCTGAATTGCGAATGGCCCCCCTGCGCACGTAACCGCATCCCCCGCTTTCATGCGCATTCACCTGGCTTTTCCCCAAACCAGGGCTTGTTATGAAAAACGGATTTTTCTTTACTCGTCCAAAACAAAGGGCCAACTTTTAACCTATAAATTGTCGTGTGTATAAGATTTGGGCAAGATCTTTCCCATCCGTTCTCCTGAACGACACGAGTGAGCCCCAACTACCAGGCAGTGATAAGTTAGTCATGTAGGTGTTCTGTCTCGGCCTCTCTGATAACGGCTACATGACTAACTTCTCACGGCTCCTCCGTGCCCCCTGTGGATGGCAAACAAGTCCTCGTCGGTTCAAAACACAGGCGCCTGCCCGTCTGGAAAGTAACCCGGGGAAGTTGTAGAAAGTTTGGGTTATGCATGAAGGAGACTTCACTTTCAGAGCCGGAAGGCCCATGGCCACACCAGGAGCCGGGGACAGGCGTGGTGTGAGGACCCGGTCCCCAATGGCCCTCAACCCGCTCCCACTGCTGGGCTGAGCTGAAATGAGGCGTGAGTGGCCAAGTCAGCCACATTTCACCCAGACAGGAGGGCCTTGGGGTTCTAGAAACTTCCAAGGCGCCTGGCTGTGCCCTGTGTCCCCTGGGTGACGTGCCTGCTCTGGCCCTGGGTCTGACCCCGCCTTCAGGTGCGGGTGGGAGAGAGCAGGGAGCCGTGTGCCCCAAGGAAGGCCCTATTGTAACGGGGTGAGGGGCCCTGGACAGTAAGAAAGCAGGAGCAGAGCCGGGCAGGCCGCACGCCTGTCCCTGGTCCCGGCCCGGCTGCCCCACAGGCTGCTGCTGAGAGGATGCCCTGTTGGGAGGCAGGCAAGCCGGGCAGGGGCCGGTTTTGTGTTTTAATTCTTGCCTTTGAACAACAGAGGGAGGAGCAAGGCAGAGCTCACAAATCCAATGGGTCTGGACACAGCAGCTGTGGCCATTTCCCTGGCAGCCCCACAGACGTTCACGTTACTTTGTGGCAAATTGGAGCATCCTGCTGGCCCTCCTATGGGAGGCCGTTCACCCCCCAAAAGTCAAACTGTCTCTCTTCTTAGCAACCCTGTCACCCTCGCCCCGTTAACCCTCAGTGGGCTTGCAGGGCCAAGTCCACTGGCCACGGGGATCCAACTTCAAGTCGTCCTTTGGGGAAGTTGGGGGAGGGTGTCTCCGGTCAAATAAGTTCAGAAAATGCCGAGCGGGAGGCTTTCCTGGGGGGTTCGGCTGCACAGTCTGAGCGGTGAGACCGGCTTTTCTCGAGACTCTCCGGCCCCCGGGCCCCCCCCCCCCCCCCCCCCCCCCCCGCCCCTCCCCGCCTTCCTGCCCCGCCCCCAGGGCCCCGCAGGCTCAGCCTCCAGCAGCAGCGGGTGGCAACTCTGCCCGGAACCGCTCAGGCCCCACGCCCCACGCTGCCCACCAGGATCCTGCTTTGGGGGCTTGGTGAGCCCAAAGGAAGACCCACCATGTACTCCTGGAAAGCCCGGTCTCCTTACAGCCGCCCACCCTCTCGGAACCTGGTTCCTGGAACCGGGTTTGTCTTGGACCTGTGTTTCTCTAGCCAGGGCTTCCATGAGCACTCGTGCGCGCGCGCGCACACACACACGCACACACACACACACACACACACACACACACACACTCACGTGTCTGCAGGCAAAGGGGAGCCCCCAGGCGAAGCCAGGCCCCCCCCCCCCATGAGGCCGAGGAGCCAACGTGTGCACTGCCTGCCCCTCCAGCGAGGCCATGCTGGGGTGCCTTCCGCCCAGAGATGAGTTTTATGTGGTTTCCAACTCGATTCATTCATTCGAAGTTGTTTTTCCATCCAATGGCTCCAAAGTGTTTGCTGGGAAGCTGAATCATGACCCAATGCCAGGAGCAGCCGCGTGGAACTCCTAGGGAAGAGGCGGGGACGGGTGGTGGCTGGGAGGGGGCTCATTAACACTCACTTCTTAAATCAGCAAGGCCTTCTAGTGCACATTTAGAAATAGCCTCTCCTGGTTCCTGAATAGCAGTCCTCACCCCCCATAAATACACAGACTCCCATAACCCGTCCCCTTCCTAGACTCCTGGGGTCAAGCAGGCTCCGTGTTTAGGCCGAACCCCTGAGCATCCGTGCACTTAATGAGGTTGACCTTGACAAGCAAGGGCTGTGAGAAGCCGCAGCATGTCCTGGACAGGGGACGGCTGGTGTGGCCATCGGCCAGAGACAACCAGGCGGGTCTCAGAGGCGTCCGGAGAAGGGCATCAGGCAGGTTGGGCAGCAGCTCTGCCGGCACATCAGAGCGCCTCCTCTGTGGGCCCCACTCCCCCCCGCTGTGACCGAGGACGCCAGAGGGATTGGGGTGCTCCCAGCCCTGACCCAGCACCCCCTCCGGGCTCCCAGGAAACCAACCGTCCTGACTTGCCTGGGACTGTCCTGTTTTCCGTGCTGCAAGCCCCCTGCCTGGGCCACCTCTCAGGCCCAACCCCAGAGTGGCTGTCACCTCCCCACGGAACCCGCAGTGGGCAGAGGCCGTCTGAGAAGTTCCCGGGGAGGAGAACACACTGATGACACCTGAGACCCCCACCCCGGCCTCCCCTGACGTCAGGCCTGCTGAGTGGAGGAAAACAGCATTTGAGGGAGGAAATAATCATGGGCGGTGCTAGCAGGCCGGGCCTAGAATGTCCATCCCTTGCAGCCGGTTTCCCTGTGTAGAAACAAAAGGCAGCTGCTTCGCTGGGTTGCTGCGGGGAATGAGTGAGCTGGCAGCCGTGCCCGAGCTGGCAGGCGCCAGGCCCCTGAACAGGCACCGTGGGTGTCGGCTCTGTTGGCACCAGGGCATCAGGCAGGTTGGGCAGCAGCTCTGCCGGCACATCAGAGCGCCTCCTCTGTGGGCCCCACTCCCCCCCGCTGTGACCGAGGACACCAGAGGGATTGGGGTGCTCCCAGCCCTGACCCAGCACCCACACAGAGCGTGCCTGCCGAGTGGAGGGAAGACCCTAAAGAAAGGAGCCTCGCAGCGAGAAGCGTGGCCAATCAGCGGACTGTTTGTGTGAGAAAACCGGGTCCTGAGCAAACAGTCATTTACAACGTCAGCAGGAACTGAGCCCCACCCCCCACCAGACCATAGCCGTCCTCTGGGCACCTCCTCGCTGTGTTGTTACCTGGCTTGTTTGTTCACCAGGGCAGAGCCCAGGTCTGCCTCCCACAGTGCGGAGACATTGAAGCCGTCTATGAATGTTTAAATCCCGGCAGGCATGGCTCAGTGGTTGAGCATCGACCTATGAACCAGAAGGTCACTGTTGGATCCTCGGGCAGGGCACATGCCCAGGTTGTGGGCTTGATCCCCAGTAGGGGGTGTGCAGGAGGCAGCCCATCAATAATTCTCTCTCATCATTGATGTTTCTATCTCTCTCTCTCTCACTTCCTCTCTGAAATCAGTTAAAATGCATTTTTAGAAATCTATCCTATATAATAAGCGCATAGTATGAAAATTGTCCCCTCAACCGGGAATTCAACCAGGGGGCAGAGCTGGCCGGGGGAAGGGAGGGAGTACCCAGCTGGCAGCCGCTAGGGACCCTATCAGTGCATGAATTTCGTGCACTGGGCCTCTCGTCCTATATAATAAAAGGCTACTATGCAAATTGTCCCCTTGACCTGGAGTTCAACCAGGAGTTTGGGCCAGCCAGCCAACCGCCCGCAGCCCCTTCCCACAGTCGGCCCCACCCACAATTGGCCCTCACCCACCCTGATCAGGGCCCCAATCAGGGCAGGCTGGCCAGACCCCACCTGTGCATGAATTTGTGCACCGGGCCTCTAGTCTATATATATAAAAGGCTAAGTGGCCATCTTATCACCCAACCAGCCGGCACATATGACATGCACTGACCACCAAGGGGGAGCTGCCATGCTGCAGTAACTTAGCACCC
>JAWPEG010064501.1:208913740-208936442 GCA_035771395.1 Myotis vivesi
TGTGTGTGTGTGTGTGTGTGTGTGTGTGTGTGTGGGTGTGTGTGTGGTGTGTGTGTGTGTGTGTACACACAAATGGATCAATTGTACATATTACATATGTGCAGCTAAGTGTACTGCAGTTGTACCTCAATAAAATTGGCGGGGGGGGGGGAGAAGAAGCTACTTGGAGATATAATTTGAGAGATTAAATTAAAACAAATAACTCAGAAGTGGCTAAGTTACAGGATGAAAAATCAGCACTGAGTATTGAATCTATTAAATATAAATTATATCAAATTAATGCAGAAATTCTAATTACAATAAGGTAACTGTTGCAATTCCTAGGGAAAAAGGGACTATTTGATTATTTTTTATTGATAATGACATAAAGTAGCATAATACTCCAGAACAGGCAATGAAATTGGGGAAGGGGGGATGGGTTGTCCAAGAGTATTAATGCTCTCATCTATAATAATGAAAGGGTAATGTGCTAATTAGACCAGATGACTTCCGGACATCCTTCCAGATGTCCTTCCTGATGAAGCTGGGGCCCGGGGGAAGCCAGCTGGGGTCCCGGGTGCCTGCGGGCAGCCTGGGCGAAACCAGCCAGGGTCCTGGGTGCCTGCAGGTGGCAGGAGGAGGGAAGCCCGGGTACTGGGTCCCAGGTGCTGGAGGGAAGCCGGTGCTGGCAGCTGGGGGAAGGAAGGCCTACTCTTGCACGAATTTTCGTGCATTGGGCCCCTAGTATATATAATAAAAGCCTAAGCAACCGTTATGGAGGAACGACTGGTCGCTATGATGTGCACTGACCACCAGGGGCAGACACTTAATGTAGGAGCTGCCCCCTGGTGGTCAGTGCGCTCCCACAGGGGGAACGCTGCTCAGCCAGAAGCTGGGAGCCTCTCTCGCCTCTGCAGCAGTGCTAAGGAGCAGCGAGCTGAGCGGTAAGGAGCGAGCAGGTGGGCAGTAAGAAGCAAAAGATCCCGGATTGCAAGAGGGATGTCTGCCTGCCAGCTTAGGCCCAATCTCCAGAGGGGTCCCAGACTGCAAGAAGGTGCAGGCTGGGCTGAGGGACCCTCCCCCCCAGTGCATGAATTCTGTGCACTGAGCCTCTAGTCTTTTATAAGAGAAAGTAAAGAGGGATGGTTGTATTACTGAAATTGACACCTTGCTGTAAAATAAATACTCAAACCCAAACAGTCCATATATCTTCTAAATTCAAAGGAGAAAAAAGTCAACATGGCAAAGGTACAAACAGAAAAAACAGCAAGTATTAAAAATACATCAAAAAATGCTTTCAGATCAATAATAATTTATATGACCAGATAAACTTAAGTGACTTAGCAAAGCCACAAGTAAAATGACAAGCAAAGTTATAGGTAAATGATATGTAAAATGATGGACACGATGGGCAAATGATGGTGAGTGAGAAGGAAGCCAGGGAAGACGTGTCAAATTAATATGCGAGAAACGTGACCTCAATGAGAACCCGGGAAGTCACAGACCAGGGCCACTGCGTCGTGATGACTGTTATAACGTACAATGTAAAGACATGCTTGTGACCTGGGGAACCGGCAGAAGCACAGTAACAGTAAGACTCCAACTCCTTCGCTTTGTCCCTATTAAGTAAGACTCGAAAGCAGGAAAGGGATGCAGGATGAGCAAGGCTGATCTCACACATGCACACCTAATGCCGTGTTCTGAACAGAAAGAGAAAACACAGGGCAGGGGCTATTCAAAAACAAGGAGGACTTGCAAAGTTTCATAACATATTAGATCACAAAGCAAACCCCAATAAATCTTAGGAACTGAAATAGGAACCACCTTCTAAAACTACAATAAAACTAAAAATAATAAAGTCAAAGCAAACAAAAAAATTAATACCCAACCTGTCGGAAATGAAAAAAAGCAACCTCTGTTTTTTCTGTTTCAAAGAGGAAATCAAACTAGAACAGCAGTTGATCTAGGAAATTACAATAACGAGGATATTATATATCAGACCCTGTGCGGTAGGGTCACAGCTGAAGGCAAAGTAATGGTCATATCCTTAAAGGCGGCCGCGAACACGAACCGAGCATCGAAGGGGAAACGTAGAAAAACTAAAACGCAAAACCTAAAGAAAACAAGGTGGGAGCCCTGGCCGGTGTGGGTCAGTGGTTAGAGCATCTGATCAAGGACATGTACCTGCCTCTGAAATCAACAAAAATATATTTAAAAATTTTTGTTAAAAATGCTAGACTAGATGAAATCACCAGGCAAGGAAAGGAAGAAAGTTCAGGGCAGCGACCTGGGTCGGGGCAGGAAGAGCAGAGAGATGCCCAGAGCAAGCAGCGAGCAGACCAGGAGCCTCGGGGTCCTGGGGCCGAGGGAGAGGGTTCCGGGAGCGAGTGGCCGGCAGGGGCAGGTTCAATCCCCGGCCCCAGCCAGGGCATGTGCAGGAAGCAACCAATAGATGTGTCTCTCTCTCTACCTCTACCTCTCCCCCTCCCTCCCTTCCATTCTCTCTAAAAAATCAACAGAAACAAATATCCTTGGATGAGGATTAACAAAAAGCAGGGGGGGGGGGGAGAGACAGAAGAATTGATAACAAACTCAAGATTTAGTTTGTTTTTGAAAAACAAAGTAGAAAGCCCACAAAATAACTTGATTACTTTTTAAAGAAAAGGATGAGCACCAACCTGTGAACCGTGAGATCAGTTCGATTCCCGGTCAGGGCACAGGCCTGGATTGCGGGCTCCATCCCGTGTGGGGTGTGCAGGAGGCAGCTGATCCATGATTCTCATCACTGATGTTTCTATCTCTCTCTCTCTCTCCCCCTTCCTCTCTGAAATCAATAAAAAAATATATTTTCAAAAGAAGGAACGGAAGAAAGGAAGGAAAGAGGTGGGAGACCACAAATACATGAGATCAGGGTTACGGGAAATCATTATAAAGCGATAGGGACTTTTGGGAAAGTCTGTTACCAAAATTGATGGAAGACAAGCTGGAAAGGCTACCTCAGTAATTTGGGTAAAAACTGCCCATGATGTCAATGAACGACCCCCCAGGGAGCCTCAGAAAAAAAGCAGTGACCCACGTGGGCATCTTGAGGGACCTGGTTAAATAAGGCACTAGATCCATGGATGGCGGCTGCTAAAAGCTCTCACGGGGCCAGAGCACTTACCCTAGGCGGCCAGTTCTAACCCGCTGCTCAGCCTCCTGGCCCCACCTTACTTGCTGGCTCAGCAGCCAGGTCACCTGCCGGGCACTCCCTCCCGGAACCCTCTCCCTCGGTCCCAGGACCCCGAGGCTCCTGTCTGCTCGCTGTTTGCTCTGGGCATCTCTCTGCTCTTCCCTCCCCGACCCAGGTCGCTGCCCTGGACTTTCTTCCTTTCCTTGCCTGGTGATTTCATCTAGTCTAGGATTTAAATTTTTTTTAAAATGTATTTTTATTGATTTCAGAGAAGGAAGAGGGAGAGATAAAAACATCAATGATGAGAGTGAATCATTGATCAGCTGCCTTCTACACGCCCCACCCTGGGGATCGAGCCTGCAAATTGGGCCTGTGCCCTGACCAGGAATCAAACCGTGACCTCCTGGTTCATAGGTCGATGCTCAACCACTGAGCCACACCAGCCGGGCCTGGGTGTCATTCTTGTTTCTCTCTCCTTACAATGATTATTCAGTAAAACACTGGGAAGACAATACTAGCTGTGTGTTTGTTATTCTTTCTACTCTTTTTTCTAACTATCAGACCTCCAGTTTGTTTAGGAGTAGCAAGATGTTCAGATATTTCTAGTTCCTAGCCTCTCTTACAACTAGATTTGAGCCTGGGGGGAGTTGCTAAGGCTTCCAGGAAGTTGTTTTAGCTGATTTTTTTAAATCAATACCTGGAACACAGGTGTAATGCTGGAGGTGCACAGCCACCTTGTGAACACGAGGCAGCATCCATGAAGTAGCTGACTTATGTTTAAACCCTTCAACTATCTGGTATTCACGTCAATATAGAGAGTGAGGGCCCTCTCTTTGAGCCACAATTGGAAGTTTACTCGATCAGTTATCACTTGTTCAGAAGAAGGATATTGGAAGATCAGGTTACTTCCTGCACCCCATGTCTGGCTTCTGCCCCCCCAAATAGGAAATTAGCTGTAAACAGACTTATAGATGTGCTCAAAGATCACCAAGCCGGGGATCCCCTCCTGGGTCCTTACTCTGCCCGAGCTCGGGTCTGCCAGGGAGTGACTTTGACATGAAAAGGGAAAATCCCTAAATCTAAGAGCTGTTCCAACCCCAGCCTGGAACACGGGAGCCATCACAGATGTGGGCACGAGAAACCACTGCTGTGACAGCATAATGCACACGGCACCTCCTGAGGCCGCTGCGCTTTCACGGCTCACGTCCTTGCGAACGGGACCCCCGTAACCACACCCCCCACTGAGCAATCGCACTTGGGGGGGGGAGTTGGGGGGTCTCCGTCAGCCCTTTGCACTTGTTACCAGGCAACAAAAGAACCTTTCAAACAGGCCCTGATTGACGCGCCGATCGCCGCCTTCGGCTCCTGCGTTTCCAGTTACTTCCTCTCGCTGCCCTGCGTTTTATTTCAAAAACACTGTTTCTCCACAGGGACTCAGCAAGGCCATGGAGTGTGGCGGGATGTGGGACACGCTGGGCGGGAGGAAATGTACTTTCAGGGGGTCGAGCAAGCAACCCTCCTCGGAGGTGCTTTTGAATTTGGGAAATAGCTCGTTTTTCGGGCCAGAGGATTAGCATCGAGCAGCCGGGCGCTGCGCCTGGAAGGTGTGGGGGGGTCACGGAGGCCCCGCAGGGAGAGCCCTGTCCCCTCGCTGGGACTCGGACCCTCGAACTCCTGCGCTGAGCCATGGCATCTGCTTGGCACGGACTCTCCCGGGATGAGCAGAGCGGGTGCCAGTCAAACCCCAGGTGCCTCATCCTTATGTCCAGGCACCGAGAAAATGGCCTGTCCGCTCCCGGCTCCGGCACGGCACGCAGCCAGCGCCCCCCAGCCTGCGTGAGCTGTGGGGCAGGGAGCCCCTGAAGCAGCGTCTGTGCCCGGGAGGCTCAGCCTCTGTCAGCAGGTCCCGAGTCTCGTGTTGGACCCACGACAGTAGCTCGTGGCTCAGGGGGACTCAGACACAGGCTTAGATTTCCTCCCAGGAGGGCGCTCGACAGAGCAGCTCTGACTCCCGGCCAACTCTCAACATGGCGGCTCCAACCCCTTTCATTTCATCTGGGGGGGCCAGGGGAAGGGGGGTGCCGGGAACAGCTCCAAGGGCCCCGTGAGACGCCATCTCTCTGAGGGTGGGAGAGGTTCAAGCCCAGAATCCCGGGGGTGCGGACAGATCCACGGGCCGATGTTGGGGAGAAGCAGAGCTGCGGCTGGGCCAGGGCCCTCCTCACCCCCAAACCTGTGAGGCCTGCAGGGGAACCTCAGACATCTCCTCCTTGTTTTGAATGCGTGTAGCCTTACCTTAGGGCAGTGATGGCGAACCTATGACACACGTGTCAGAGGTGACACGCGAACTCATTTTTTTGGTAGATTTTTCTTTGTTAAGTGGCATTTAAATATATAAAATAAATATCAAAAATATGTCTTTGTTTTACTATGGTTGCAAATATCAAAAAATTTCTATATGTGACACGGTACCAGTTAAGTTAGGGTTTTTCAAAATGCTGACACGCCAAGCTCAAAAGGTACGCCATCACTGCCTTAGGGGGCCTCAAATGAGAGCTGCCCTGGCCCGGCCGGCATGGCCGGGAGGCACATGCCCAGGTTGTGGGCTCAATCCCCAGTGTGGGGCGTGCAGGAGGCAGCCAATGATTCTCTCACCATTGGTGTTTCTATTTCTCTCTCCCTCTCCCTTCCTCTCTGCAATCAATAAAAATATATTTTTTAAGAAATGAGAACTGCCCCAAGCCAGCTACTGCTCCTGCCTCAATATTAGTGCCAACAGGCACCTGAGCAGCCCCAGGCGCAGGGATGGGTAATGGGCGGGAGAGTGGGTGAGGGGTGTGGATGGTGGACGATGCGTCAGCGGGTAGCAGGTGGTAAGTGGATGGAGCCTGGAGGGGAAGATGGATGACGGGTCAGCAAGCACAGGACAGCGACCAAGACAGGCAAAGACCACGCGGGCGGGTGGCAGGACATGTGGGTACCCCAGCCCCGCCCCCACACCCCGGCTCATAGTCCATTTCCCCCCAGCGCCGTCTGGGTCTTGCCTTTTACACAGGCCACCAGGCTGTTTCTTCCGTCTGCATCATCCGCCAGGAAGCAGGAGCCCCGCGAGGCCGAGGCTCTGGCCTTCGGAGTGAACATCAGCGGTGACTCACTCGCAGCCTGGACACCCTGAGGCGGGGCCGTGGTCTGGCGACTCACAGGAGGCCCTGCTCCCACTGCAGCACGTTCAGCCTGCAAGAGAAAGCCCCGGACGGAGGGGGGTGGAATCATCTGAAATGCTGGAAAGGGGGTGCAGGCCACGTGGTGTGGCTCAGGGGACACACAGAGCTGGGTTGATGCCACTGCTGGGAGAACTGGCCGCCTCGATTACGTGGCAATGGAGGAGGCATCCCCGCCAAGTCGTGAGCGCCCGTCACTGGAAGAGTTCCAGTGGAGGTGGAGGGAGAGGAAGCAGCGATGCAGTGCCCCTGCATGAGGAGGGGGGTGTGGGTTATAGGGCAGAACTGTGGGTGCAGGGAAGGAGCCCGGCCCTGGGGCTGTTTTCCAGGAAGCAAATCCGGCATCTGCCCTTGCACACGAGTGTGGCCCTCGGTCCCCCCTTCTGGGTTACGGGAAATGGGGCAGACATGAGCCACCCTCCGGCCTGGCTGCTTCCTGCTCCGAGGCTCAGATCCTAGGACCCCCCCAACCGTGATGCCAGGTCTCCCAAGAGTCCAGCCACCACAGCTGCTACAGCAACGAGTCGGAATCCTGCAGCTGCCGTCTGGTTTCCAGTCTGAGATATAGCTGACATAATGGTGCTCACTCATCGTATGACATACCGATCTGCAGATGTAGATCTGCGGAACGACGCCCACCATCAGTTTAGTAACTGTGTGCGGATGGGTGTTAACTCTGTTCTTGAGATGAGAACTTTTAAGATCTACTCTCTTAGCAACGTTCAAATACACGGTTCAGTAGTTAACCATAGTCACCAAGCTGTACACCACACCCCAGATTCAGCTTAAACTGGACGTTTCTTCCTTCTGACCTCCTTACTGTAGTTGTCATTTTAAATATATATATTTCAATTGATTTCAGAAAGTGAGAGGGATAGGAACATCAATAAGAATCATGGATCGGCTGCCTCCTGCACACCCCACGCAGGGGATCAAGTCCGCAACCCGGGCATGTGCCCTGACCGGGAATTGAACTGTGACCTGCTTGCTCATAGGTCGATGCTCAACCACTGAGCCACACCGGCCAGGCTGCATTGTCACCGTAATCTCAAATCACTCACATGTGCCCACCCCTCTCTTGCCAGTGCCAGCGTTCTGGCCCAGGCCCACCCCAGTCTAGACTATTGCAGGAGCCCTTCACTGCCATTTCTCCCACAACCCACCCTCCACACTGCAGCCCAGTGGCCCACATAGGCCAGCCAACCACTGCATGTCACCCCACTGCACAGTCGTATTGTCATTCAGTCCATCTGCTGGTAGATACTTAGATGATTTCCAGTCTTGTTTTCCATCTCAAAATATTGCAACAAACCTGAGTGCATGTATCTTTGTATGGTCATGAGGCACAGTGGATATATTTGTTGCTAATTAATTTAAAAATTAATAAAGGAGGTTAGCTTTTTGAGGTTAGCTTCTTCAAACTCATACCTTTGACTACACTGAGCATAGACACCTTTCACTCCTAGCTACATGTATGTGACGTTCTCTGGAGTGCTCTGATTCAGAATGACGTGGATTCATCACTCATCGGAACGACAAAAGAGCATTTAATAGCTGGAGGGGGTGAATGGGGGAAAAGGGGGGACATAGGTAATATTTTTGACAATAAAAATTATTTTTAAAAATTTCAAAATAAATAAATAGCATGTAATTATATAGAAAGGAATAAACAGAAAATGTATTGCAAATAGATAAGATACTTTTGTAACAATGGGGTTTAAAATCGTATCATTAAAAATACAGGAACTTAGTTAATAAATTCAACAGTGGAAAGGTTAGCACTGTCGCCCCCTAGTGGCGTACTCGAGTACTCACTCCACTAGGAACTGAGTCATTACTTCCCTGTAACAGTGTGGAACCAGCCCTGGGACTGACTCCCGAAAGACAGCATCGACCCCTTCCTATAACTTCAGGTGGGAGCAGAGTGACAGTGCAGCGGGTGGCAAGGTTTTCTTCAAGATCCTGCCTCTCTTGGACAGATTATACTGTTCATGAAATTAGTAGACCCAGAGCACAGCCTGTCACTGATGCACTCTCCAGCTTTGACGCCTCGCCAACCAGTTCAGCGCTGACTGCCCCTGAGTGTCCGTTAAGTGCGTGGCCCGGCTGGTGTCTCCCTCGCCCATAGCTGGTTACGGGGCCTGGACAGAGCCCAGACGGGAGCCGGGTTTTTTTTTTTATTTGTAAAACCCCACCAGTGAGGGGTGCTGCGGCTGGGAGGGAAGAGGGGCTGTGGGGGAAGGGCAGGCCTGGAGGCTGACCCAGCGACTCCCCCCCTCCCCGAGCATGCAGTTCTCAGACCTGCCGAGGGAGCTGGCGGAGGGCAGAAGGACCCCACCCCGTTATTCCAGACGTCTTACGGCCTGGAAATGCCATTCCCAGCGCATGTTCTGTGGGAGACAGCGCGTCGTTCTGAGTGTTAAGGGGAGGGTGGGCCCTGGCCGGCGGCAGGTAGTTGGGCACCGTCCCCTGCACGGGAAGGTCGGGGTTCCATTCCTGGTCAGGGCACATGCCGGGCTGTGAAGTGAGTGCTCGCAGCAGCTGGTGATGTTTCTCTCCCCCTCGCTTCCTCGCTCTAAAATCAATTTTAACATTTTAAAAATATTTTTTAAAAAAGCAGGTGGCATCGACCCCACATCATTACTGAGCATTTGTTTCCACAGTTTCTAAAGGGACGATACTGCTGCTTCACGGGCCTCTCAGAGCCAAAACTTGGGGGGAAATAGGGCTCTACAGGGGACCCCGTGAGCACTCTCTGCTGCCCATGTCGGTGCTGACGCAGGCAGGACTGCCCTCCAGGTGTGGCCACCAGGGGCTGCGGCCAGCGGCCATGGCCATGGCCACGCTGGCCGAGGCTGACGAGGATACAGACCCCCTCGGAGGAGGTGCTGAGCGGCCTGCAGAGCCTTCAAACACAGGACACCCTACTGCTGGGCAGATCCTGTGGGGACAGTGCCACCTAGCGGCCACAAGAGTGCAGAGGCGCATATGTGTACACGTGTGTGCATGTGCATGTGCATGTGCGTGTGCACGGAGGGAAGTGGATCTGGCTTACCCACAACCATTTAGCCCTCTCATCTCTGTCCTGTGAAAGGGGCGAAGTCCAAGTGTTTGGAGCTTAAACGACCTTCAGATGAAGTGATTTGTCCAAGGTCTGTCTGTCTCTAAGGCACAGACAGACAGACGAACGCACACATGCACCAGGTGAGAGTGAGCAGACCGAAACACAGCAAAGTAACAGAGGGGAGCTGTGGGAGCCCTGGGGGACCCCAGGCTCGAGGGTGAACACCACGCTCCCCCCCTTGAAGCCTTCCAAGCCCAGGACCGGCACTGTTTGGGTAGGAAGGGCCCACGCACTCGTCACAGCAGATGAGCTTTCGAGGAGGCAGGAGGGGGGTGCAGGGACCCTGACCTCCGCTGAGGTGCCCATCCTCGTGGACCCCTGCTTGAGGCCCTTCCTGGTGGCCCAGGCCCGGTTACCCCCTGAGGCCCCCACCCTGTGGGGCCCATGTGTACGGCAGTTTCACCCTCGCTGCCCCCAGAGCCCCAAGGCTTTCCTCCGTCAGACACAGGCGGGGGGGACGGAGGGGAGGCCCTGGCCCCCACGTCACACTCCCAGGCTCCGGGGACACAGTCAGGTCCTCCCAGACGTCTGCCCAACCGCACCTGCTCCTGGCCGCCTAGCAGCAGGGACTCCACCCGCGGAAGGGCCACCGGAGACCAGCCACACTGCGCCAGACGACCAACCCCGTCCGGCCAGACCGGCACTGAGTCCTACCCACGCGGCCACCGGAGGGCACGGCGGGGCCGCAGCGGACCGTGCCGAAGGCTCCCAGTGACCGGCGGTGGGGACAGGCGGTGGGGGTGGGACACGGTTCCCACCTGGGCTTTGCCTGAGACATGGTCATTCTCGTCCCAGGTGGCCGTGAGCGGCAAGGAGTCCCACCTACAAACAGGTCCATGGCTGCAGGTGCCCGCATCCTCCATTCCTGCTGCAGAGACAGACGTGAGGATCGCATGTGCTCCCCCACAGGGGTGCCCCTGAGAACACGGGACCCACCGTGGGTCCTGTCGGCCCAGGGGCGTCCCTCCAGCCACAGAACGGTGAAGGCAACCTTTCCCCTAAAGAGCGGGTAGCACACCCGCCTGTCACCCCTTCAGCCTGGAGCCAGGACGAGCTCGCCCATCCCATCCGTCCGAGGAAGAAGAAAGCTTTCCGGGCAGAGCAGTCACCAGAGACATCTCCACGGCTGCGTGTCAGAGTCCCGGGAGGGGCTGGGAAGAACCCAGGTATCAACTCCTCAAGGGACCTCAATGTGCAGCTAAGCTTGAGAACCACTGGTCAAAACAGACATGACTAGCCCAGCCGGCGTGGCTCAGATATTTTTTCCATTTATTTTTAGAGAGAGTGGAAGGGAGGGAGGAGGGAGAGAGAGAGGAAGGGCAGGAGGGAAAGAGGGAGAGAATGAATCATCAATGTGAGAGGCACATCAATTGGTTGCCTCCTGCATGTGCTCAGACCAGGGCTGGGAACTGAGCCTGCGACCCTCCCTGGTCCACAGGCCAGCGCTCTAACCACTGAACCCACCAGCCGGGCCCAATTCTTTTCTTTGCTGCTGCTGGCTTGAGTTAAAGAGCCTCTCCTAGTCCTTGTCCAAGACTGGTGGGCAGCTCCTGGCCCCTCACCCACATTCACGCTGCGGTCACCCGAGGAGAAGGCAGCCTCAGGGGCAGCACCCTCACCTGCTTGCTTCGCGTTCATCACGCCAAAGTGACAGGCATCAGGCCCTGCCGGACATTCCCGGTGACAGCTCTTCTCAGCACCAGCTCCTCAGCGGGGTGCCACCCGCCAACGCAGGCCGCCGCTGGGCACCCACCCCGTGCCTCCTGCAGCCACAACCCCACTTCACAGTCTTCCCAGCAGAAACGGAGACCTGTCACCCCCACCCCACCCCTACCCTCCCCCTCCCACCCTCACCCTGGACGGAGAAAGCAGAGGCACAGGCGTAAATGACTAAGTTACTTTTTCTTCTTTGAAAAATCAACCTAAAAAGTTAACCTATTTGGATACCAAATTGTATCTCAAGTAAAATCTCACCTCTCTCCTTAAAAAGAATAAAACAGTCTTTATGCCAAAGCAGGGGGTGGGAGGACGAAGCTCCCACCTGCTTTTCCCCTTCACGTCGGTTTACTAACTGTTTAGAACGAGCATTATTCCCTTTAAAATCAAAACGCAAATAGAACAAACAAAAGTTAACCCACTATGTACAAGGGAAATCTAATAACCATTCGAACACTCGGCATTCACTGGCCCCTGTGAGGGTCTCACTTCCGCAGGGTTTCAGGGAGGAGCGACCGGTGTTCACACCGGACAATGTTCGACGGGTCCAGCTCCAGAAATGCATCAGGGGACGGCTGGCCCGGTGACATGTCCGCGTCTCAGGGAAACTCACGCGAAGGCAGGAGCAGACCCTTCGCTAGGGGACGCCGGCCACGTGCAACTTGGTCCAGGAATCAGGTTGGGGGCCCGCCAGGCTCCTCTGACGGCCCGGCCTGGGGTCGTCGGCCCTTCCCTGAGCGCTGGGAGTCCCCAGCCGTGCAGCCTTCAAGCACAAGCCAGGTCTCCCCCCGGCTCCCTCCCCTGGGCGCAGCCTCTGTCCTCAGCGAGCCTGGGCCGCTTCCACTCCGGGGGGCTGACCTGCACGTCTCCAGGTGGTTCTGAAACGTTCACCGACAAGGCTGCCAAGTAAGCAAGACTTAAGTTAAGAGCTGATGCTACACAACACATCCTGGCCCTGGCTGGTCTGGCTCAATGGACAGAGCGTCGGCCTGCGGACTGAAGGGTCCCGGGTTCGATTCCGGTCAAGGGCATGTGCCCGGGTTGCAGGCTTGGTCCCCAGTGTGGAGCGTACAGGAGGCAGCTGATCGATGCTTCTCTCTCATCATTGATGTTTCTACCTTTCTTTCCCTCTCCCTCCCTCTCTGAAATCAATAAAAATATATATATATGTTTTCGAATTCTGTGCCCACACAAGGAGTAAACTGCCTGGTGGGTCCTATGTGCCTAGAATGGAGAGTCTACAGCAGTGGATCTCAACCCCAGGGACATTGTGCCTCCCAGGACAGCGGGCGAGCTGGTGACAGGTTAGAACGTCAGGAGTGGGGGATGGGAACATCTGGGGGTGCAAATGAACACCCTGCCACACAGGACAGCCCCACCACCAAGCCCGACCCGCTCAGCGTGTGAGCAGCGCCGAGGCCGAGAGGCACCCCAGCACCCCCTGCTGGCTGCACCCAGCCCCCCTGTGCTCCCCGGCAAGCGGGCTCCCCGAGAATAAACAGGCCAGTGAGTCTGCAGGGGCCAGGTCAGGTGCATCCTCGCTTTCTCAGAACCGACGTAAAATTAGCGGACGTTCATTTCCCAAAGAACAAAAGGGAAGATATTCTGCCCTCGAGGACATGGAACCAGGACCAGATCCCTCACCTGGCTGGACCTCCGTGGGCTGGGCGGAAACCACGCTGCCTGGAGCAGAATTCGAGGCATCCGTCTTCAAGGGCATCACGGTCACTCTCCTGATTAGAAGGGAAGGGCACATGGTGAATCCGTGTGGTAGGAACTGTGTCTGATACCACATTCAAAAACCACCCAGAGGAGGCGCCTGAGGTAGCAGCTGCTCATGTCTCGCAAGGCGTTTATATGCACGGAGACGCGCCCGCAGGCTTCGTGACCAAGGATCACGTGGTCACGTGACATCACCACCGCCCTGACACCAGCTTACCCCTCAGCCGGCCACCAGTGTGCGCCCAGCCCTGCTCAGAAGGCTCCCCCCACAGGTCGTTCTTTCTAAAAGCCACAACCTCAATGTCCAACAACTATTCCTTTTTCAAAATTAACAACTGCAAGAAGCTTGCAAGACACTAAGCAGGGAAAACTTAAATGCCCCAAATATTTCACAGAACACCTTCCCTCCGCCCCAAAAACACACAGAAGAGAAACCACGCATCGCCGGTCTGCAGAGACCCGACTCGGGGCCGGACACCCCCAAACCCCACGGTGGACCCGCCAGCAAAGTTACATGAGTGAGCAGTGCTTCCAGCACCTTCTGTCACCTCCGCCCCCCGCCCGGCGGCCCCCAGGCAGTCTGTCTGGCCGGGAGGTGGGGCACCGGTGAGCAGGCAGCAGACGGAGCCGAGAGGTAACTTCCCCGACGTCCAGGGAAGAAATCGGGCAGCATAGCTGCTGGGGGGTTGAGGGCTGGAAGTTGGGGGTCAGGAGGTCAGGGGCGGGCACGGTCCTCTCTGCAGCGGCGGCAGGGACCTCGGGCACCTCTGCGGCTGCCTGATGAGAACCGGGGCACACACCACTGCGCCACCGCGATGCTCTGCCGGCCAACAGACTCCCTGCTCACCAGGCACTGTCTGCTGGCGGCAAGACGCCTCGAGGGGCCCACCACCGCGCAGTGCCCACCACTGTGCTGGGCCAGAGGGGCTTACACCTCATGGGGAACAGCAGACACGAAACCCCGGCCCGAATGTGAGTGTGACAGAGGGAAGGGCTGATGGAGGATGCGAGTGTCCCAGGGAGCAGTGTCGGGGCGTCCGGAGGAAGGTGGGTCAAAGGCCCCAGGCCGAGTGTGCTCTGGGGACCCGGCTTTCCAGGTCGGGCTAGAGAGGAAGGCACCAGGGAAGGGGAGTGACCGCGGACAATCCCGGCCTGCGGGTGGAGCCACACCTGTGCCACAGGTAGGAAGTGGGGACCCCACAGGTGTGTGAGCCGGGAGGCGGCGCTCGGAGTGAGGTTAAGAAACCTCTGGAGCCCTGGCTGGTGTGGCTCAGTGGCTAAAGCATCGGCCCTTGGGCTGAAGGGTCCTGGCACATGCCCAGTCAGGGCACATGCCCAGCTTGTGGGCTCAATCCCCAGTAGGGGGTGTGCAGGAGACAGCCGATCAATGATTCCCTCCCGTCACTGATGTTTCTCTCTCTCTCCCTCTCCCTTCCTCTCTGAAATCAATAAAAACATATTTTAAAGAAAGAAATCTCTGGAACAGCAGAGTCGTGCTGCCGGCACTTTGCCTGCTGACGGGGGCGGGGCGGCGGCGAGGGGACGACCATCGGCATCTCCATCCGGTCCTTACCGGGATGTCTTGCTCCAGGCCTGCAGGGTGTGCAGGGTGACCCTCCGGGGCGGGGGTGCTTTCGGGGTCTGACTGCTGGGCGGGCTCTTCTCCTCCGAGGGCCTGGGCGCTGCGCCCCTGGCGGTGGCAGCCGTGGAGGGCGAGTCCTTGGGCGCTGGGGCTGTGGACGGCTTCCCCGGAGCGGGTGCTGGGCAGGGGCTGCCGGGGTCTGGGATTCTGCTGGCGGGAGTGCCCTCCCCCAGCCTGGGTCCCGGCGAGGACTCCTGTTGGGTCTGACGCTTGGTTTTCTTCGCCATCTCAGGAGTTCTCGTGCTCAGATCCGGCTTCTCTTTGAAAGGTGCTCCAAGCTCACCCTTCTCAAACGTCACGAAGGAGCAGTAGCCATCGGTGGAGGAAATGGCCAGGAAGGCCCCATCACTGGACCTTTGTCCCCAAAGCAGGAGAAAAGAGTTAAGTTTTAACAAGTCTGGGGCCCTCCTCCCACTCTCACTGTAGTTAGAAACGGAGTCAGGCCAGGTTGCAGCGTCCTCTGCAGAAAAAATGCGGCCAAGACTGCTGCCGCGCCCCCTTCCCGGCCCGGCCCAGCCCGGCCGCTCACCAGGAGATGTCGCTCAGGGTGTGGTAGTGGATGTTGGACACGTAGCCGAAAGGGAAGAGCTGCTGGGTGTCGTAGAAGAGCACGGAGTCCTCGGAAGCCACAGCGAACACCACGCGGTAGGGCAGGCACACCAGCGGCCCCTGGGCCGGCCCGTCTGCGGGACACGGGGCAGGAGGGACAGTGACACCAGCACCAGCCAGACTCCCAGAGGAACCACCAACTCCTGCCAGAAGCCCTCTCCCCGGGACATATGGGATGTAATTCCTCTAATGACGTGCAAAGGGATTTAGGTCTTCCTATTATTTTATACTAGAGGCCCAGTGCACAAAAATTTGTGCACTGGGGGGGGGGGTCCCCAAGCCCGGACTGTGCCCTCTCACAGTCTGGGACCCCTCGGGAGATAACGACCTGCTGGCTTAGGCCTGCTCCCGGGTGGCAGAGGGCTGGCCCAATCCCTAAGTGCAGACCCTGGTCAGGCTCAGAGCAGGGCCGATTGGGGAGTTGGGGCGCTGCCCCATCATGCACAGAGCAGGGCGGATCGGGAGGTTGCAATGCCACCCTCAGTCACGCTCAGGGTAGACTGATTGGGGGGTTGGGGCACCGCCCCCTGTTATACTCAAGGCAGGGTCAATGGGGGGGTGGCGCCGCCACCCCCTGTCACAGAGCAGGGTTGATCAGGGGGTTGGGGCGCTGCCCCCTGTCACTAACAGAGCAGAGTCCATCAGGGGGGTTGGGGCGCTGCCCCCTGTCACAGAGCAGGGCCCATCAGGGAGTTGAGGAGCTCCCCCCTGTCACTCACAGAGTAGGGCCGATAGGGGAGCTGGGGCACCTCCCCCTGTCACACTCAGAGCAGGGCGGATCAAGGGTTTGGGGCCCTGCACCCTGTCACACTCAGGGCAGGGCCGATGGAGAGGTTATGGTTCTACCCTGTCACACACAGAGCAGGGCCTGTGGCGGGGGGGGGGGGGGGGGGGNCGCACTGACCACCAGGGGGCAGCTCCTGCATTGAGTGTCTGCCACCTGGTGGTCAGTGCACGTCATAGCGACCAGTCATTCCAGTCATTCAGCGGTAACGGTCGTTTAGGCTTTTATATATATAGATGCAGGAATGAATGAGAACTATGCATGAACCAATGACACATGACAGGATCTAAGAATCCCGGGCACCGATGTGCAAAAGGAAGAGAATTTCTGATAAGGAAATACAGGGTCACATGAAAACATTGTATCAAGTGATGTTTTCATGCTCTTTCCAGTTCATTATATTCATTCGCATAAGAGTTTAGAGAGTGAAAAACAGCTCCTGCTCCCAGCCTTGGAGTAACAGGGCCCCAATTTAGCCTCTGACTTCTTAAGACACTGACTGCCCAGCAGCAATGAAGGCCAGCAACCCCCGAGCGGTGGGGAGCAAAGGCGTGAAGTGCTGCCGTAGCCTCAGCGCACCGCCTGGTCTCCAGGCCCAGCAGAGGGAAGGAACCCAGCAGTGCCCGCACGTGCCCTGAGCTGCAGAGCCAGAGCGAGGCTCCAGGTTGTAGCAGGGACCTGTGGGGTTGTCGTCTGAGCTGAGCACTGGCCGGTGCACGCGGGTAGGGAAGCAACCTGAGGCCCAAGCAAGAACAGGAAAGAGATACCCAGCCACTGGTTGAGCGTCAACCCAGGAACCAAGAGGTCACCGTCAATTCCTAGTCAGGGCACGTGCCTGGGTTTCGGGCTTGATCCCCAATAGGGGGCGTGCAGGAGGCAACCAATCAATCATTCTCTCTCATCATTGATGTTTTTCTCTCCCTCTCTCTGATATCAATACATATATATATATTTTTTTTAATTGCTCTAAGCAAAGATAGTGGGATACACAGTTTGGCAACATTAGTCTCTGTTCCAACTCCTCCGAGTAACTAAACTGAGCCAAACCCACATGCCCACCTTTCCCCAAGGTCCCTGAGATAAAATTCAAACCCCACCCACCCTGGTGACGGGCCCGACGGGAGACACAGCACACCGCTGGGTTCTGATGTACCTGTTTCCGCCTCCGGCCTCAACTCAAAGTAGACAGGGCAGCAGCGGACAGCAAGCGTGGCTTTTCCGGGACAGGGGAGATGCGCCACAGGCCTGGAGGCGAATCATGGGTTAGAGAGACCATGCTCAACAAAAGCAGAGAGAGGGCCAACGTCCCCGACAGTCCTTCAGGCACTCACCTTTTCAGATTCTTCCTGGAGAAGAGGTACGTGGTGTTGGTTACATTTTCACCAGACTCCACGCATCCGGCTGGGAGGCAGGGGAGGCACTGTTATTAAACTGTCCACCAGCAAACCCAAGACAGCCAATTCTGGTTTAAAGTCATTTTCCCGAGAGATGGACTCCCTGGACAGTGTGTGTGTGATTGGGACAAATACAAACCTTCCGCACATCTGGGCTCAGCCTCACACTGGCTCCACCCACCTTCCTCTCACCTGGGTGTCATCTCACCTGAGGACACAGCCACCTGAGGGCACAGCTGCCCGGAGCCACGCCCAGGCCAGGGCAGGAAGAACATAAAGCTCTGTGCCTACATCCCGACCTCAGCTGCCGTCCAGTCCGAGGGCTGAGACTGGCCTCTTCCCGTCTGCCTGACGGAGCCAGGAGCTGCCAGGAGACAGCCCTCTGCCGAAACCCCAGCCCTGCAGAGCTGACCCGCTCTGGCCGCCCCACTGACGTCTCCACTCCACCCTCCCCAGGCCGCACTTGGCACAGCCAGACCCGGCAGAGAGCGACCTGCAGACACGGCTGCTCTTGGACACGTCTCCTTGTCTTCTCCTGCTGCACACGCACAAACATACACACACACACACACACATATTCTCTCACATGTGACCACTGCGTATCCACCAGGAGGGCAGCAGCATCTCGCCCCATCCTTCCATCCACAGGATCCACTCTGACAAACACCTCGCCCACCCTGCATTCCCTCCAGGCTCACGTAACCGTGGCAACCATATATACACACATGGTGGGCTGTAGTTTACTTTATAAAATGGGGTGTTATTTAGACTTTTCCTTATTTTGCTTCTCTTAGTCAACTACTCATGAAAGATCTTGCACAGCAACCAACGCTTTTTCCCCCTCTCCCACCCTCCTTGGGTTCCCTCCTCTTATATTTTACTCCAATTTTCGCCTTATTCTAACCCACACCTTCTATGTGACACTGGCACTCCCGGAGGCGACACACGGGCCCGCCCTGCACCCGCCCCGCGAGCCCGGCTCCACGCACCTGGGGTGAGCAGCAGGGAGCCGTCGGGAGTGAAGCTCAGTCGCCGGAAGAACGACTTCATGCTGTCGTCGTGAAACATCCGGTAACTTCTGGCCTAAGGCACAAAGTGTCAACGTCACCCCAGCCTCCCAGAAAGGCTCACCGTTTCCTCCCATGCGACCATTTATTATGACGATCATCAATAGAACCGAAACAACATATCACCAATCCAATACTCCCGTGGGACTGCGAGAGTAATCAGCCACCAACAAAAGTAATCGCCCTTTTGTTCAGTTGTTCAGGAAAGCTTGTGTGTGCATGTGTGCGCAGGGGTGTATGTGCACATGTGTGCATGCATGTGTGTGCACATGTGTGCACACATGTGTGTAACTGGTTTGTGTGGGGATGAGACTGGGAAAAAGCAAGAGGATGACCGAGCCCTTAGCTTGCTGTCCGTGTGTAACTGAGAATTTCCACCCGAATAAATGCTTTTTTAAAAGACTGTAGTGATCATTAAACTGGCAACCAGATCTTTCCAAACCACCCTTCTCGAGCTCCCTGTGGAAATGCTGCGTACGCCCCCACTTCAGGAACATCGGGACGTTAGTTCCAGGAACCCGGGGAAGCATCACCCCTCGCTTCCCAAAGCACATGTCTGCCCGCACCGCCAGCCACAGCCCACGTGGCCTTCACCTGCCCCCCAGGCCTGGATGGCGCCCGGTCCCTGTTTTGTGCCAATAACCAATTGGCTGGCTCCCTTTTGCTGAAGCATCTGCTTCTGTAGCCTCCATTCCTGCAGGACTAGGACCTCTTTTCATTCGCCAGTTCTTCCTAAGGTTGAAATCTCTCCTGTTCCTGAGCCGCCCGATGACCGGTCCCTGCTCTCTGCACCCAGATCCTCCATCTTCCTGCCCATGCCTGGGTTGCGGGCACGCTGGTTGAAGGATCCCGGCACAAGGTGTGGAGGCAGGTGGGTTGGGGCGGCTGGCCCAGTAGCAGGCAGTGCACGGATCAGCCACCAACAAAAGTAACTGTGGCCGGCTTCGCAGGAGGGATTTCAACCAGAAACACTGTCACCCACACGGAGGGCGGCATAGGCAATCGCCACAGTTACTTTTGTTGGTGGCTGATCCATGCACTGCCTGCTGCTGGGCCAGCCGCCCCAACCCACCTGCCTCCGCACCTCGTGCCGGGATCCTCCAACCAGCGTGCCCCACCCACGCCACACCTCGGAATCCACACCTCGAATCCGGAGGCCTGCCCGCCTCTGGCTGGGTTAGCCCAGCTCTGGGGTGGAGGCCAGGCCCCCGTAGTTTTTAATGTTTTCCTGGTGACTCCACGGGCAGCCTGGTTAGAAATAACTAGCCTCCATCATCGGCTCCCCCGGCCCCAGACAGGCCGGCCCTCCACACTAAGCCGGGCCCCGACTGCCCGAGGGGAGCCCTCACTGGGTTCAGGTGTCGCTGAGACTGATTAAGCTGCAAGGCACGGAGGAGCTCAGACTTGCCTCCGCTCCACTGCCACGCAAAGCCCGGGCATCTCCTACCTACCTCTCCCTCGGTGCCTGCGCCCGCCAGCATCTTCGAGACATTGAAAGCCACGCGCTTCTTCTGTGTGCTGTACACCCGCAGCGTCCTAAAGGGAAAGGAAAGTCCGGTCTCACTCTTCTGGCCCATGAACTGTGTCTCACACAGAAACACTGTCACCCACAAGGAGGGTGGCCTAGGCAATTTGTGGCCTGCGAAGCCGTTCACGGTGACGTCCCCTTGACGGAGCCCTTGCGAGAGGAGCAGGTGTCAGCAGCCTGACGCTGTCACTGAAGCGGTGCAGACAGGGCATCATTTCATTTCTCACGGAAGGTCCTGGCTCCCCCGGGAAGACCTTCCCTCAGCCGGGCCTCGTTTCTCAGACCTGGCCCCTCGGCCCAGCGGCAACTTGTACGGCCGTGGGGTTTATTCTCCTGGAACAGCCTGGTTCTCAGGGATTGGCAAGAGGAAGAAAAACACCACAGGCCAATCTGCAGGCCATTTTGACTGATGAGTAATATGCCTGGAACTCCTGATTTTAAAAAAAATGCTTTGTTCCAAGGACACAACTCAATGCAATTCACCAGTAAACATGGCAGTAGGTCCTCCTTTCGAAAGGAACAAGAGAGTTTACTTTTATATTAAACAGTCTCCTTAAAATCACTGCAGTGGCAACAAAAGGAAACCAATATCCAGCCCTACCATTGGTACCTCTGCTAAGTCATCTATACTAATAAAAGGGTAATATGCTAATTAGACCAGACATTCTTCCCAACAAAGCCACGGTGGTGGGGGCCAAGGCAGAGGCGTTTAGGGGCGATCAGGCCAGCAGGGGAGAGCAGTTAGGAGCGATCAGGCAGGCAGGCAGGTGAGCAGTTAGGAGCCAGTGGTCCTGGATTGAGAGAGGGATCCCGGATTGGAAGGGGTGCAGGCCCAGCTGAGGGACCCGTCACCCCGTGCATGAATTTCATGTACTGGGCCTCTAGTCTATATATATATAAAAAGCCTAAGCAACCAGCTGACCAGCCGGCAGCTATGAAATGCACTGACCACCAGGGGGCAGATGCTCAACACAGGAGCAGAAACCACAGGCATGGAAAAATGGAACAGACTGATGAATCTCAGAGGGAAATGGGGAGAGGGGAGGGCAGGAAGAGATTAACCAAAGATCTTATATGCATACTAGAGACCCGGGCACGGATTTGTGCACTGGTGGGGTCCCTCAGCCTGGCCTGTGGGGATGGGGCCGAAACTGGCTCTTCGACATCCTCCGTGGGGTCCCAGATTGCGAGAGGGCACTGGCTCGGCGGCGGCACCCCACCTCTAGTAGTTATCATAAAAGATCTTTTCTTTAAAAGTTGCCCATGAAATTCAGATCTAATTCCAAGCTCTTTCTGCATTCATTCACCTAGCCCTGGCCGGCGTGGCTCAGTGGTTATGTGTCGACCTACGACATCCACCCATTCCATAGACTTACTAGGTACTAACTTCGTGTAAGGCACTTGCCCTGATTAGTTTCCAATGTTTCTTATGTCGAAAGAATAACAAAACAAATTCTTTCTATGAAATTGAGACTCAAAGAACCAAAGCTAGAACCATGGCTTCTATTGGCTAAGTTGTGATAAAATACCTCTGCAGAAATTTTTAAGTAAACAGATATAAAGACAATTCGTCCAATACTCACGTACCGATCACAGCTCAGGGTCGCAATATATTGGCCCAAAGGATCCCAGGTAACTCCTTGTACATAACTTTTATGTTCATTAAAAATCGAGATCTTCTGTCCTACGAGAGAAGCACACAACAGCATAACCCAAACCTACTCCCGCACCAGCGTGGACACTGCAGTTTCCGCGTCATTGTACTGACACTGTTCTGCCTTCAGCAGGCGGCAGGGGGACTGCCCCAAACACTGGGTCAGACTCGGGCCACACAGGTCCTGCAGAGCCCCATCCCCAGGCGCTCACAGCCGGTGGCAGAGACCAGGCAGGGCGAAGGGGCCGGTGAAGGGAAAGGAGGTGGTCTAAGCAGACGCACGGGGAGAGGGAGCAATGGCAGTAGCTGCGGACTGCCAGGGGGAAGGTAAAGGGCCAAACTGACAAGATGAGGAGGAAGGGGGGTGGGCGACAGGAACCCTGGACAAGGAAAAGGCCCCGGGCACTCACGGTGCGGCTAAGAGGAGCACCAAGAGGGAGTGACCTGGTGGTAAGGATGAAACTGAGGGGGCTTTTTGGCGTTTTGTTTGTTAATCCTCACCCATGTATTTTCCCACTGATTTTTTAGAGAGAATGGAAGAAGGGGAGAGACAGACAGAAACACTGATGTGAGAGAGACACCCACCAATTCCCTCCCACACGTGCCCCCACTGGGGCTGGGGATCGAGCCTGCAACCCAGATACGTGCCCTTGACTGGAATCGAACCCGAGACCCTTCAGTCGGCAGGCCGATGCTCTAACCACTGAGAAACTGGCCAGGGCAAAACTGAGGTTTTGAAAAGACCATGGGGAGTGCCCCTGGTTAGGAGGTGAGGGTAGACCAGGTGAAAGTCGAAGGCCTTAACCCGAGCAGCACTCACAGGGATGGACAGGGACTGGGGGTGGGAGGTGGAAGGAAAGCCAGAAGATGACCTGAATGAAGAGAGAGGAAGTCATGAAGCCTTGGCCATGCTAGGAGCACCAGGATTCAGTTCTCTGAGGTGCCTTCCCTGTTCACTCCCTCCACCTTTCTCACCTCATCCCCCAAGCCCTCTGCCACGCCCCCAGCCCCCTGCCATTCACCCCCCAGCCCTCTGCCATTCACCCCCCAGTCCTCTGCCATCCCCCCAGCCCTCTGCCATTCACCCCCC
>JAWPEG010064501.1:208940156-208965415 GCA_035771395.1 Myotis vivesi
AATCTGAACAATAAAGATTTAATTTAAAAAAAAATAAATAAAAATAATAATAATAATATTTACCGGTAAAAAAAAAAAAAGAGATACAAAAGTCAGAGTGCATTGTCAGCTGAATGCAGCCCTCAGGGGAGGATGAGCCCCGCCCCCGTCACCTCAGCGTCTTCACCACCGTCCAGTTCTCCTTGTTCAGCTCCGCCTCGTCCTCGTCCTGAAAGGCCACCTGTTCGGGCTCCTTGCTGTCGTTCACCTTCCACAGCAGGATGACCGCATCTGGCGGGATTAACGGGGACAAGCCTGCTTTACCGCTCGCCCTTCGCTCCAGGGTTTTAGGCTATTAAATAACAGGTACCTTGTTCAACTACGGCCACGAGTATTTACTTCTAAGAATGCTGAGGGAAAAACAGGTTTGCCTTCTGAGCTAAAACCCCAAGATCAAACTCATACCAGATCAGAGCTAGACAAGTCGCCTTCAACAGAAGGGTTCCCTGGCGGGCCAATCACCACTGCAGAGCGACCAACGAACCAAAAGGCAGAGCCGAGAAACAACCGAGTAAAAAGAAACCTGCGCTGGTGGGATAGCTCCGTTGGTTACGGCGTCCTCCCCATATGCCAAGGTTGCAGGTTCCATCCCCAGTCGGGTGTGCATCGAACAATGAGTCATCAATAAGTGGAACAACAGATGTCTCTCTGTCTGTCTGTCTGTCTCTCTCTCTCTGTCTGTCTGTCTCTATCTGTCTCTCTCTGTCTGTCTCTGTCTGTCTCTGTCTGTCTGTCTTTCTCTCTCTGTCTCTCTCTCTGTCTGTCTGTCTCTCTCTGTCTGTCTGTCTCTCTCTGTCTGTCTCTCTGTCTGTCTGTCTCTCTCTCTCTCTCTCTGTCTGTCTCTCTCTCTGTCTGTCTGTCTCTCTCTTGTCAATAAACAAAAATTTTAAGTAAATTAAAAGAAAATAAAAAAACAGCAAGAGACACCAACACAAGGGATGGCAAATGTTTCCTAGCTATGCAACCTTCAGCAAGTCACCTGAGGCCTCAATTTCCCTCAATTTCCTTGTAAACTGGGGGCAATAGCCTTAGCAGGTATGGCTCAGTGGACAGAGCGTCAGCCTGCGGACCGAAGGATCACAGGTTCCATTCTGGTCAAGGGCACACACCTCAGTTACAGGCTCCTCTCTGGCCCGGGCCCTGGCTGGGCTCGTGCAGGAGGCAACCAATCGATGTGGTTCTCTCACATCAGTGTTTTTCTCTCTTTCCCTCTCTCTAAAATCAAAGGGGAAATATCCTCAGGTGAGAATTAAAAAATAAAGAAAAATAAAATAAAATGGGGATAACAACAGGGGGTTGTTGGGAGGATTAAATGAGTCAACATGCATAAAGCACTGACAGCTCCACACCCCGCCCGGGGAAGCCCACCTGTCAGCTAGTCATATCGTGCGCATCTCATACATTAGCCTGACGTCATCGATCCTCCGCTCCCTAACCACCCGCGTTCTGAGTCCCGCTCACCACATTACCTCCCGCCCAGACTCGGCTTCCCTCTGAGAACGGCCCACAGAGGCCAGGGAAGGGGGCGTTACCTCCTATGACTGGATCCCGGGAGCTTGGTTGAGCAGAAATGCGCCCCGACACAGGGACACACTCCACTTGCCAACAGCAGGTTCCTGGGCCTCCAGGGCCAAGGGCTTTGCAGCCCGGGGAAACCTCACAGCAGAGTGCCGGCCAGTCCCGCCAGGGGGCGCCCCCACTCACCACCCTTCCCCTCTCTGCCCACGCTAGGACACACGGGCACTGAAATTACCAACCAGGTCTCTTTTCCTCCTGCAAACAAAGTCTGAAATTTCTGCTTTATTTTGCACTGGCTTCTAGACTGTTCTATGTTAAAGCATGGTAAAAAGATTTACTTTTTTGTATAGTTTGAGTAGAGATAGGGAATATATAGAGGCCCGGTGCACGGGATTTGTGGGGGGCGTGGCCTGCAGGGATCTGCATGCTGTGGGAGCACTCATCCCGGTCAGCCGAGCGGCTGTGGGCCCTCCCTCTGAGCGGCTGCTCCCTGGTCTGGCATCTTCCATGGAGCCGGAGCACTCGCCTCTGCAGGGGCCCCGACCCGGCCGAGCCCAGGGACAATAGCACTGAGAGGTGGCGGCCACGAACCCACCTCCCAGCCTCCAGGGTCAGCTCTGCAAGCCCAATGGCAGCACCGTGTAGCCTGTGGGTGTCCAGAGGAGGCGGCAGGGAGCGAGGAGGAGGAGCCTGGGGTGAGGTGGCTACGATCGGAGCCCAGGTTCCTGCCTGTCGCCCGGGGTTCGCAGCAGAGCAGCTCATCCTGGTCAGCTGAGTGGCACTCCCACTGTGGTAGCGCACTGACCACCAGGGGGAAGCTCCTGCATTGAGTGTCTGCCCCCTGGTGGTCATTGCATGTCATAGTGACTGGTCAACCAGTCGTTCTGTCCAGGCTTTATTATATAGGATGGAGTCATTTTAACCAAACTGCTAAAATCATTCCCATTATGAAGGTTGAGGCTGAAGGAAAGATTCCATTCTTGTTCTAACTGGCCTGGGAACTTAAACTTTCTGAACTTTCCAGTCCAGATCCAGGGCCCAAATATGCACCTGGACAGACACCAGACCTCCAGATAACCCTGACTGCCCTCTGACGGACTCTGTACCCAGCACCTGACACCCATTACCCAGACCACCAGACGGGGTCAAACCCCTGGTGCCCACCCTCGAGCCCACCTGGCATCCATCATCCTCCCCGACACCTGACTGATGACCGTCCTGGACGAATCCCAGAGCTACGAATGCAGGACTGACAATTCTCAAGAATGTACTTTTGACCATAAGAAAAATTCAACTTTTCTTTCCTTTATGGAGCACTTCTGGGTTTTTGCCTGTGTTCCCAGGGGGTAAACTGTAAGACCCTTGAATAAGTCTCTCTCCTTTTTTACTAGCCAAAGCCTCCAGACTCTTCTTCAGGTCGTGGGACAAGTTTTATGCCAAGAAGCACAAGCAGAAAATGTAAATCAACCTACTTCCACGAAACAAACATACGTTAGAGGGCCATGTGAACGATACCACCTAAGCCAGTGGTTCTCAACCTTCCCAATGTCGCGACCCTTTAATACAGTTCCTCATGCTGTGGTGACCCCCAATTTCATTGTTACAAATTGAACTTAACTAAAGCATAGTGATGAATCACAAAAACAATATGTAATTATATATGTGTTTTCCGATGGTCTTAGGCGACCCCTGTGAAAGGGTCGTTCGACCCCCAAAGGGGTCGTGACCCACAGGTTGAGAACTGCTGCCCTAAGCCAATTAATTAACTAATTATACAGAAACATGGGACAGACTGTGATCACTTATACACTCTACACTAATAGTTAAGCCAGGCCAGCACAGGGCCGGGAGACCCCGTCAGAATGGGAAACACCTCCTACTGTCTCCACGCCAGCCCAGAGGGAACACGTGGGCAAGGAGGCATTTCCAAAGAGGTCTTCTCAGTTTCCGTTTGCTGCCCCCCATCTGCTCGTGCGCCCCAGAACATAAACGAAAGATGGGCGGGTCCAGCCACCTCTAACATAAACAAGCCTTACTTGGCTCAAGCCTCAGGGTTTACCATGAGACTCACGGATACGTGGCCTCTGAAGAACCTTGAAGTACTACACTCACCGTCTCCTCCCGATGCTAAAATCTCCCCATTGGGAGAGAAGCGCACGACATTGACGGCTTTGGTGTGGCGGGCCAGATTGGACAAAAATTCAACAATGGCCTTTCCATCCGGTCCTTTTTCCACCTTCCAGACCTGTGGACACCAAAACATGCAGCCAGAGCAACACAGAGTGAGCACCTGCCCTGCTCCGAGAACTAAAATAACACTCTGCTTATGTTCAAGAAGAGGATGTAACTTTTCTTTTGAAACATAAAAGGAAGGAACTTGTGTCTGAGCCATAAACCCACAGTCCCATTGCTGACTGTCCTCCCTCCGGCCTCGTTCTAGTCCAGACTGTTCCCCGATGGGGTCCTGGCTCGGGTTCTAAAAGCACAGGGATCAAGTCCCCTTCATCTGACCCAAGGAGAAAGCGGCTTCTTTCGGACCTGAGTGTGTCCCTCTGGACTAGATGAGGAAGTAGCTGGAGTTGGTTGGCATCAGCTTTCAATGTAAGCCTGGAGAATGCTGCCTCAGCGGGGCTCCCTGTGCTTGCCACTCCCGGCCGACTTACCCTCACGGCGGTGTCCACGCCCGCGGACGCCAGCCTGTGGACCCTGCCGGCCGCGCCGTGCTGGAAGTCCAGGCTGTACACCGGCTCCTTGTTGTGCCAAGCGATCTCGCAAGTGATGACCTTCATCCTCCCGAGTCGCGGGCACCGTTCCTTTTCCAAAGACAGAGGAAAGCCGAAAACCGGTGGTCATGAACTGCAGAGTAGAGCTGGGAATCGGAGCACTTATTATGAGCCAGGAGTCCGAGCCACTGAAGATGCACGCTGGCAGCTCAGGTTGCTACAGCCTGGTCCTGATACATACCCCAAGGCGGCCCGCAGGGTCGCAGGTCAGGCACATCCAGGAAGCAAACAGTGAATGGTTAGAATAAGGAGAACAACAAATCATGTTTCTCCCTCGGTCTCTCTCTTTCTTCCTCTCTCTCTCAAATCAATCAACACTTTTTTTTTTTTAATGCACGCTGTACTGGAAAACATGCGAATGTGTCCTGACACAACACTTGCAAGTTGCACCTTAAGTGCTCTGTTGAGCCCTGGCCGGTTTGGCTCAATGGACAGAGCGTTGTTGGCCTGCCGACGGAAGGGTCCAGGTTCGATTCCAGTCAAGGGCACATGCCTGGGTTGGAGGCTCTGTGCCCAGCAAGGGGCGTGCAGGAGGCAGCCGATCCGTGATTCTCTCTCATCATTGATGTTTTTCTCTCTCTCTCTTTTCCTCTTTGAAATCAACAAAAATATATATTTTTAAATGCTCTGTTGAGCCCTGGCTGTTAGGTTTGTTCTCCTGCTACTTGGAAAAGCAAAATGGAACACGCAGGCAGAGAAAATCAGGAGGCCCGCGGGCTGTGCCCCCGCCCCCGCTTAGTGGCGATGGGGCGCAGAGAGGGCGCCAGAGGGGCCAGCGAGGGAACCCCCAGGAGGAGGGGACTATCCGGGAGAGGGGGCTGCAAAAGTTAGGGGCCGGGGCCAAGAGGGAACCCTGCTCTCAGGGACGGGGCCTTCCCGGCCAGGGGACCCCCACCCCAGGCCGCACGCCCGGGTAGCCGAGACCTGGCCCGGCGTGGAGGAGACCGCGCGGGGCCGGGGCCGGGGCCGGGGCCGGGGCCTGGGCGGGAACCGGCCGCCCGAACGCGCGCCGCTCCGGAGGCATCCCTGACCCCGCCTCCGGCCCTCAGCGGGAACCTCTCGCCCCTGCCCGGCCGGCGCGGCCCGGTTCAGAGACCCCCGGGGACGAGGGAGCCCGCAGCGCAGAGAACTCACCTACAGGGACCCGGTCATCCACCGGCTCCACCGCGCGCTCCGCTTCCCGCGCGCCACAAGCCCCGCCCCGTGGGAGGGGCTACAGGGAGCCCCGCCCCCGGGCGCCGAGCGTGGTGGCCCTGCGCTGCGGAGGCGTCCAATCAGGGCCAGCTCCTGCCGGCTCCGCGGAGCGCTCCCGCGGCGGGAGGATGGGTGAGTCTTCATTCATTCGTTCATCACTTCTTCCCGGGTGGATTCATTCTTCTAGCAACCATCCCAGCACATGGGCCACGCTGGGCCGCCTGCTGACGCCGAGGCCTACCCTCGGGAAACGCTCAGATGGTTAGAGAAGAAGGAGCGGCCCTGCAGGACCGGACCTCCGAGATCCGCCCAAGACTCCCGTCTTTCCCTGGGGCAGCGGGCTTTTGAGCTGTAACCTGTCTCGGGCCCTGTCTCGGTCTCTAGAATTTCAATCAATAAAAGACTGTCCTCGACCTCCTGTAGTCATGTACGCAAGGAATTATAAAAGGTGAAGTGGCCCTAGCCGGTTTGGTTCAGTGGGTAGAGCGTCGGCCCGCGGACTGAAGGGTCCTGGGTTCGATTCCGGTCCAAGGGCACATGCAGGGGTTTGGGGCTCGACCCCCAGTAGGGGTCGTGCAGGAGGCAGCCCTTCAATGAGCCTCTCTCAGTGACGTTTCTATCTCCCTCTGAGATAAATTTAAATAGATAAGTGAACGGAACCACGCGCTTACAGTCCCGAGGACAAGGTTATTTCGGATGTGAAGGCTCCAAGGGAGTCTGAAGAGAAGGGGCATTTAAAGGCTTCAGGTGGTCGAGTTTGGGGTGAGCAGCTGGGAAGTGAGGACTCGCGCTAAAGAATAGCACAGTGGCAACAGAGCAGAGTGGGCGCAGTGGGACCTGTGATGGGAAAGGATGGATGGGCAATGGCCTGGAAGTTTTGCAGGCCAAGGGATTTTGCAAAAGGAATGCTACCCTGTGCAGCCTGGAAGAAAGCCTCCCCCAGGTGACTCTCCCATCCCCACATCCCCTCCTCTTTCTCCCTGGATGTCATGGCACTGTTATCAACCAGGTCTCTTTATCCTTTTGCAAACAAATATTGAGGTTTGTTCTTTATATATTGGCTTCTAAAAGATTTGGGACTTACGCTCTGGACATACTTGAAAAAGTGTGTGTGGTGTCTATTAATTCCCATAATAACCTTTTTTATAATGTCTTGCAATGGACAAGAAATAAATGAGGATTAGGAGCATATTTGTTAGAATTTGATACAAATATGTATCTAATGTAAAGATAAAAACTTAAATATAAACTGAACACATTTATATGTGTGCAACTAATATTTTCTGGAAGGACATACAAAACACAATGGTGGTTACCCCTTAGGGAGGTGGTGAGGAAGTCTTTCCACTCTACCATTCTGTTCCAGTTCCAACTGTTCCCCCTGCCCCTCCTCACACATCCCAGTAAGAAAGTGGCCACGCTGGTCCTGAGTTTGTTTCAGGAACCACCCGAGTTCAACGTTTGCAAGTGGTCCTGTCAGGTACAAATGAATGGTTCTTGGCTCTGATGGCTTACTGGGAGGCCTTAAAAACTAATACTGATATCTGGTCCAATCCCGAAGACTCTGACTTAATATGGGGTGCAGCCTGGCCCGGGAGTCTACAGGACTCCCCAGGTGATTCTAATATGCCGCTGGGGGTGTGAACCCCCAGTGTATGCCGTCTTAATCACTCCTCAATGACAACTAATGACCTAATGGGCTGTGTGACAGCAAGAATCAAGCATCTGGACCATGTGCCGTCATCAGCAGCCTCTGCATGTCAGGGACGTGGGGCCCAGGTGATGGACATCTATAGGACACGCCACTCCAGCCTGCTGTGTCAACTCATAGCTTTCACTGATTTTGTCACCTTAGCTGACTAAAGTGGGTCTTTGTTGGCATTGTGGACTATCTTCTCATGCTGTTTTAAATTAGTATAAGCAACACTGCCCTCCTACACTAGCCTTTTACAAATGTAATTTAACAAAAAAGGTAGGTAACTCTACCTACATGGGATATATGCCATGAGAGTCCATGTTGCTCTCGGTCAAACTCGTTAGCCTCTTTCTCTTCAATGAGGCAGCCAGGCAGTGTCCCCAACGCAAGAGATGCAGATCTTTGTGAAGACCCTGACTGGTGAGGCCACTGTCCTTGAGGTCAAGCCCAGTGACATCACTGAGAATGTGCTCCATGCCAAGGGCATCCCTCTGACCGGGAGCATCTGATTCTTGTGGGCAAACAGCTGGAGGACAGCCGGACTCTCTGATTACAACACTCACAGAGCCCACCCTGCACTTGGTGCCTCATCTGCGGGCGCTGGCATCAGAGCCTCCCTCCACTAGCTCATGCAGAAGTACAACTGCAATAAAACGATCAGCAAGTGTTCCGCCCACCTGAACCCCCTGCTGTCAACCGCCTCCAGAAGTGCGGCCACACCAACCACCTGCACCCCAGAAGGCTGAGTAAGGCCCCTCCACCCCCACCTCAGCCCACAGACGGCCTTCTGCCTGAATCCTGTGACCCTGAGGCCTCACTAAAGTCGCTCTTTTGTTGATTGGAGCAGTTAAAAAAAAAAAATCTGTTAGCCATATTTTCAAAAGAACCCTATCTTAGCAGTATTTTCTTAAAAGGTGAAAAATATACCAATACTTCCCCATTAAAAGCCAAATAATCTCCATAAAATATATTTTTTGCAAGAATATAGCTTACCAAAAGGAAGGAAAAAATAGCAAATTCCAGAAAGAATGGCTACATAAATATTCACAAACTTAGACTGCTGTCATTTAAAGTTTCTCCAGACTGAATGGTTTAGACACAGAAAGCGTTTCTTCTCGAGTGTAACTATAAGCACTCATGCTCACACTCCCTCAACAGGAGCGCAGGCTCAGAGTCTAAGGAAACAGTCCGGGTCTTCTAAATAGAACTGTAGTAAAATGTGCTCAACTTTAGGATCCTTAATGAACACAATTTTAGTTTTCAAAATATAATTTGAATACAGAATTCTTTAAAAGTAATATCTGAAGAGTTAGCCATCATATATATTTTTATTTTATTATAAGAACTTTTTAAGTTTGGGGCAGATACAATTGTGACAGAAAACCAGCTTCATACCAAAAATACACTTTCAATTACTTTATCAAGCAAATAAAACAATCTTAATTTATTTGCTTTTTCTAGAACTTAATGTACAGTAAAAATTTTATATTCTATGTGACAGATATGTAATTAAACATACAAAAAAAGAACATGTATTGAATGTTCAGAAAAAGTAAAAATAAATAGCAATGATAAAACTTTGGAAAAAATAATGCACATTTTAGTTGTGGGAAATTAATTATATATACACAATTAAACTTAATAGAAAGTCATCTCTTTAAAATTGCACAAAACAAGGGACCAAGAAAAGCATTAATTTTAATGGCATGTGATACCATAATCATAGGGCAATTTGTTGCTTAACTCCAGGGCATAAAACACTTAGGTTTGTAATACAATGAAAGGTATGCAGTATTGTTTGAGAAAGATTGTCTTCCCCAACTCACTTAACCTGTAGTGATCCTATAAAAAAGGCTGCACAGGAAATTTCATTAAAAGAAATATTAGCAATTATTGTGCCCACTCCATGCTAAGCAGCCAAAAATGGGCTTAAAAGTAAACATGGTCACACAGTTAATATACTTGATAATTTTTTATACTAAAGATTATTTCTTTGTTGTATAAAAACACTTTAACGATGATTGGCAATCTCAGCATGAAAATATCCCGGCAAAGTGGATGGAGACAGTTTCTGCTTACCTTATTTTCATGAAAAAAATATTTCAGGAGATAAGCATTTATAGAAAAGGAAAGTTAATGCTCAATTCACTTACAACTTATCAGGAGTATTAATCCATTTTTTACAAATGCCTATTTAAACTTCTCTGTAAGAAAATGAAAGGTAGCATTTCCATTTGCATTTATGTATGGCACAGCCCTCACTCAGTTCAGATAAAAATACACTTTGGGAAACCAGAAAAGATTGCACAAAGATTAGGGGCAACCTGAAAACCTCTTGGTGAAAAACACTTATGTCCGTTAGGGCAATAAAAAAATATGTGCAGACTTAATTACAAATATTTACATTTTAAAACAGAAACATGAGTTAGCTATTCAGCTGCTCAATATCAATGATTCACAGGCATTTCAAACGGTGTGATAATGTGTCCACATGTTTGTGGCCACATTTGAATGCATAGGATAGAGTAAAGATTATGGTTCTTCAGTCTGTCACCTATTATATCTATAAAACAAAATTATTTACATTTTGAAAGCTGTACAACCAAAAGGACTGAGCAAATAGTTTTATTATATCGAATAATATAGACTTTAAGAACTACTGATTTCACTCATTTGTTCGACAACTTGTCCTAAAATCTCATCAACGACATCAACATCATAATTCACTTGCTGAAGATCGAGGTCAGGTACAATCATGGCCAGCAGTTGTCCCACATTAACTCGGAGAGATCGCAGTTTAAAGCTGCAAATACAAATATTACATTTATTTAAAGAAACAATTATTACATTTATTAGATGAACACTGAAATAAAATTTAACAGCTATGTAGGGCTTAATATTTTAGGGGAAATTAATCTGCTAATTTAATCACTCATAACGCAATGTAATAATTACGTATATATTGGCGGTCAGTAGTGTTTCATAACACTAGCAGCTCTTTGGCTCCAACTTTTACAATTTTGACTTGAGACTGGAGAAAACATGGACTGGTAAAATATATAACTTATCACCTAGAAAACAGTGACATACAGTAAGAACCCTGGTTGGTCTAAGGTAAGAGTGCATCTCTGACTTTCAGCTGCCTTTGAAGAAAGTAGACAGAACTGTTCCCTAACACATGTTCTATGAGATATCATCGCTGTGTAAGAGGTCAAAGAAATGATTCTGTGGTCAAAGACACTCATAAAACATTGGGTTAATTAATGTTAAACAAGACTTTTTAAAATGCAAAACTTCATGCTGAAGATCACAGACTACCCATTTTTTAAATGCATTTACAGGAAACCAATGTGTCTCTCTCACTTTGATGTCTCTCTCTTTCACTCTCCCCCCATCCCTTCCCTTCCACTCTCTCTACAAGCAATGGAAAAAAATATCCCCAGGTGAGGCTTACAAAATAAATAAATAAAACATCATGAGTCACTCAAAGGTTAGTGTGCCAGAGGCATCTGGGATCCTGCTTCCATGTGCAGTTTATCACACTGCGCTGCGGCCAACCACCTGCACTTCCACCAGCACCATGGATGCTGCTGGCCTGAGAAACACCAGTGGAGAGTTTTTCCCTGAACCCTTTCCCTCCATGCTTATGTGCAGCACTCTATTGTTTCTATTTCCATGAACACACTTAGGGAAGTTCTTCAAAAACTTAAGCTAGAAAACAAAGTAGTAATATAATTGATGGTCAAGTGAGGGTAGTAGATTCTTTCTCAACGGTACCTTTTAGCTCTGAAGTCCTATCATATTAGCCTTTAATGTCTTATTTATGAATGGTAAACCATCACACAGCACCAACACTGTCGTCCCCCCCACACACACACACACCTAGCTTCTCCACTCTCAAAAACAAAACAAATCGAAACGGAAATCCAGTTCCACTTTATACCTGACTGAGATGGGGTGGGGGTAATCATTCATTTGCTGTTTTCTGATTTTCACAGAACTTCTTCCTAATAATCACCTGTGCTATGGCAATTTTTAATAACGGTGGCATTTCCTAAAAGTTAAGATGGGGGAAGGCACAGGGTAAAATGAGGATGGCAGACCATAAAGAAATGGTGCCAAATACAAAAGTCAAAGAAATCAAACATTCCAAACCACCCTGACCAATCAAGAGCTAGTCCTTCGGAACTCCTATTTCACTTAAGCTGAACCTAAACGGTTCATCTCTGAAGGGAAGGGTGATAAAACGCACTCCTTTCCTCTCTCTTCTATCACCATGCTGGGACCACAGCAGTCAATAGCTGCTTAGAGTAGCTGTTAGATGTGTAATAGCAAATTAGTATCTCGCTAACCAGAACTGCAGCGCAGCAAAGTGCCTCAACTGAAATTACCTTTCCCCATCAGCATAATTTACAGACTCCTCAATGTTACTTGAAGTTGAAACATCTGTTCCTCTTTGTTGACTTGCAGATTTTAATTGTTCAATTTCAGTTTTCAGTTCTTCACACTGTGAACGAATTTGTGATTTCTCTATTTGCAGTAATTCAACCTGACAAAAAAATTGAATTTACTATAAAATTTAGAAATACTGGTATCAAAGCACAAATTTAAGCTAAGAAATGTAGAAAACCTGCTTGATGAAAATTACCACCAAAAAAATTAGACAAAACCCCCAATAGCTTTCAGTGTTTCATTTCATTTTTCCACCTTTTTACATTGAAAGGGAACAAAATGTCCATTACAACTTACTAAAAACATATATGCTTCCTAAAAACTCAGAAACCAAGATTAAAATGCCTAGATGATGTTGATGTCACAGAGGCTTCTGTTCGGGCACACCCCCCACTCTAAGTTACAGCACAAAGCTTAGACTGACTGATCGCTGATGTCATCTAGCTCCTAAACCAGTAACACGAAGATGAGTCTGACCGAGCAGTTATGTCAGCAGTATCTCCAGGAACGGGCAGTACTGTTGTTTCCAAACTTTATTTAGCAGAGAAAAACCCTCCTTTCAAACACCACGTAAATATGATACATAAAACAGATTTTCTTTAAAAAGGAGCTACCAAATTTGATCTGGGGGCAGTGCAGAGGCCACTACTTAGCTCCTGATACTAAAATCTCCTTTTCCCTCAGTAAAGAACCCCAAACAGACTGCAGGTCCAAGGCACCCATTAGCCAAGTAACTTACATCCCAACAGATGGAATATACACCGTTCAGCAACAGCCTCCTCCTCTTTCCTTCTGCTTGGAATGTTAGCTACATGATGGCTGGGCCTGAAAAGCCAGCTCAGACCACAAGTGCACGCTGTGAAGCAAAGGAACCCAGCAATGTCCTGTGCACTACAGGACATTACCAGACCGGTCACCACCGCTGAGCCCCAGCAGTGCCCATCTATCTCCAGACAGTTTAAGAACCCAAACTACCCCACACATTTCCATAGGCCCCAGGCCTAATCCTCAGTGGAGAACCAGGACAGTGACATGCAATGAGTGGAAATTCGTACTAAGCGATGTGTTCCAATCCGGCAGCTGGTAGTGGTCTCAGGCCGAGATGGCCCTGGATTCCCATGACCACCAGGAAGCCGATAGAACTCACCTCACTTTTATACTGGTCCCGCTCGACAGTGCATTTGTCCAGCTGTCTAAACACATCATCGAGCTGCATGACCATTTCGTCCATCTCACTTTTACTCTCACTATTGGAACACTGGCTGCATTCGTGCTTCACATGCTGCGAAGCACTGCACTGTTTCTTCAGCCTTTCTATTTCATCCAGAGCTTGCCGGTACTGAGATGCCACGTGGTCTAGACTTTCAGATTTGCCATTAATGCTTTCAAGTAAATACACAGCATCGGTTTCGGTAGATTGATGGCAGGTTTCCTTCTTCACGTATTTGTCATTCATTTCCAGTATCCTCTGTTGTAACTGCCTGATTTGGTCAGTAAACATATGACATTGTCTTTTATAATCTTCTTTTTCTTGGGTAACTAGAAGCAGCTCATTTCTCAGTTCATTTACCCGGCACCCAGCATCACCCACAGCTCTACCAAAGGTCTCCTGCGTTTCCTGTGGCCTCCCCTCAGCTTCCACACAGGATGGCAGTGCAGCTGGATCGTTTCTTGTATTGATGTCGTCTTCAGTCGTTTCTTCCTTTTTAACCGCCACGCCTGGGACTTCAGTCTGGGTGGCCACAGCAGTGACCTGATCACACCTGGATGGCAGGGCGCCTGTTGAACTAGTCTGGTCACAAGGTTCACTGTCACCCATAGGCTCGTCCTGAGGCATGTCACCCATACTTTGCTCAATGTGACTCTGTTCTGGTTTCATTTCAACATTCTGATGATCTATTGCAGGCTTGGGAGTACTGCTCTCTTCTAAGATGATGACATCTTCATCATCCTCTCTAGAAGCTGGATTTTCAAATGCTTGATTACTCAATCTCGGAGTCTTTGCATTCAAAATTGAGGAACGAATAGGAAGTCTCCGTTTCATGCTGGAAAAGATTTTACATGCCAATTAAGTTATGAAATATAGATATGAACAAAATAGATGGCTTTGAATTACTCTACCTTAAAATTTGATGAAACACTCATGCTTATTTTTTAAAGCAGTGATATATTATTCCACAGTACTACCCAATGAGTTAATGGAGTAAAGAACATGTTCTCCCTCTACACCTGAGAAAACACTGCTGAGATGTCTTTAAAGTATCAGAACTGTATACTGCCAACATCTCTTCACTTGCTGTCCTCTGGGCATTTCAAGGTACCCATGTCCAACCCAGAACGCACCACCCACCACAGATCTGCCCTTTGTATTCTAGAGCTCAGTGAGTGGCACTGCTCTGCCCATCATGACCTGTATCAACATTCAGTGATCAAGTGAGCCACTAAGTAAACCAGAATGCCCTATCCTTTCATATAAAACAATATTCCCTCATTAAAAATTGCCTCATTTTCTTCATTTCCTTAGCTTTCTCTGAATTTATCACCAATTGATTACTTTTTGTGCCACTTAAAGGGATATTTGTACTAGTTTCCTGTTTGGGCCTTCTGTGTCAGACCTCAGGTTTCCTTGATTTAAGAAAGATTTTCTGCCCAGCCAGGTGGCTCAGTTGGTTGGAACATCATCCCATGCACCAAAAGGTTCGATTCCTAGTCAGGGCACGTACCTAGGTGGCAGATACGATCCCGGTAGGGGTGCATACGGGAGGCAAAGGCTCGATGTTTCTTTCTGACATCAATATTTCTATCTCTTCCAACTCTCCCTCTCTCACAGAAATAAAAAGTAAAGTATCCTAAGAGGATTAAAAACAAAGAAAGAACTTCCTTTCTTGGCTTACTCTCTATCGAAGGGGTACAAACTCTAATAAAATCTTGAGAAAGCACACACAGGACATAGAAAATGTAAAATTTTGCATCATGATGATGTATTTACTTCTTGTGTTTACTGGCTTGGTAAACTCAGGTTGGAAGTTACTTTCTCAAAACTTTAGAAGCATCACCAATTTCCATCTACCACTCAAGTGTGTCTGCCTGTCTCACCCTGCCTTTTCGAACTTTGTTCCTCCTAACAGCAGCTCTGTTCCCCCGTATCTAAAACTCCATGACATGCCCTAGCCGGTCTGGCTCAGTGGATAGAGCGTCGGCCTGCAGAATGAAGAGTCCCAGGTTCGATTTTGCCAAGGGCACATGCCCAGGTTTATGAGTTCGATCCCCAGTAGGAGGCCTGCAGGAGGCAGCCGATCAATGATTCTCTCTCATCATTGATGTTTCTATCTCTCCCTCTCCCTTCCTCTCTGAACTCAATAAAGAAATATATTTAAAAACAAAAAAACTCCATGATGCTACTTGGAATGGTGCTTTCCCAGACATTATGCTGTGTATATAGTGGAATGAAGTCTTTCTTCCATTATTTCCTTCCCTTTGTTTTCAGATTCCCTACTCAGATGTTGACCTTCCCATCTTTTTCTACCTTCCAACTGCTCATCTTTCCATTCTAAGAGGCTTACTTGTCCAACATCTACCCACCTCCCAGTAATGTCACATGGTTTCTTCACTCCCTTCCTTTCAGTTTGTACATAGCGATCCTTGCCCATCTCTTTCTATTGCAGAGTGAGGGCTGGGCTTGTGATTCAAGAGCACTCAACACTCCGAATCCAGAGCTTTTATCCTGGGAACCCAGCGAGGGGAGGAAGGGAGAGGGAATTCTCACCACTCAGTATTCAAACTTGCGCTTACTCCTGTTTGCAAAACAGTGGCGCACTGACATCTTCAGCAGAAAACACTGCTCCAGAAGGTCACCTTCCCACCTCCTGACACAACGAGAGCAAACAAGCCTCCTGTTCTCGGCCTAGTTTGCACCTTCAGAAGAACCGGTGTTTCCAAGTTCTGAGTCTGTCCAGAGATCTCCGGAGTTAACCAGTTGATAGGGCATTGCCCCATTATTTTTCTTACCAGGCTTATTCCTAATCTGTCATTGTCAAGACGTACTTTGTCATTGCCACAGGCTTTGACTCTATGAATTTGAGGAATATAGGCTTTAAAATTAATGAAAATTTTCTCTCTATTCTTTGCTTCCATTTTAATGATAGTCACTTTTAAAAATAAATTCCATCATTTTTTCTCTGTAAACTACAGATTTTTCTTTTTCTTACTTTGTCTGGAACCATCTTTATGAAGAAAAACCAAGAATACAAAGGAGACTGGTTTTAAAAAATTCACACAAGTTTTTTTTTAAATTATATTTTATTGAATTTTTTTACAGAGAGGAAGGGAGAGGGATAGAGAGTTAGAAACATCAATGGGAGAGAAACATCAATGGGAGAGAAACATCCATCAGCTGCCTCCTGCACACCCCCTACTGGGGATGTGCCTGCAACCAAGGTACATGCCCTTGACCAGAATCGAACCCGGGACCCTTCAGTCCACAGGCCAACGCTCCATCCACTGAGCCCAACCAGCCAGGGCTTCACACAAGTTTTTAGTTAAGTAGCAGTCCAGCCCCAAAAGAAGTCCCCTAAATGTGGGCTGTAAGGGCAAACCATTTAGAGCATGTCCTCCATGTACATATGCAGAAAGGCAGCTATTTCTACTCTTTCCTAAGGTCACAAATCCCTTGGAGAATTTAATGAAGGTCACAAAACCTCTGGGAAAATCTGGCTTCATTATCTCAGAGAACCTTGTGCCAATGCTTCTCTTTCAACAATAAACATCAGGTGTAGTCGGTCTGATCCACCAGTTCACTCACCTCACCTGATCTTTCCTCACCTGTTCATTCCATCCCCTCTGAATGGGCTCTGTGCATAGTCCTGCTTTCAGGAACCAACCGAAGTACAACCTCATCCCGAAGCCTTCCTGGGCCATTCCAGTCAAGAGCTGGAACTAACTGTTCAATCCACTATCACTCATCCCTTTCTTTCCCTTCCTCCTCCAACCACTCATCCAAAATATAGTGTCACGGGCTATGCTAAAAATGTATAGGTCACACTTGACATTATAATATTACTAGAGGCCTGGTGCATGGATTCGTGCACAGGTGGGGTGGGGTCCGGCCGGCCCGCCCGGATCAGGGCTGATGGGGCCATTGCACCTGAGGGGGTGGGGAGGGGATGATCAGGGGCGGGGCAGGCCAGGGTAGGGGCTGCAGGTGGTTGGCTGGCCAGCCCCGCCACCTGGTTGAACTCCAGGTAGAGGGGACAATTTGCATATTAGCCCTCTATTATACTGAATACTGTTAATTATTTTATTTTTTTTCCTTTACTTAGATACTGATAATCCTAAAAGCAGAAACCACCCCTGGCCAGTGTGGCTCATTTGGTTGGAGCATTGCCTCTTACAACAAAAATTTGCAGGTTCAATTCCCAGTCAGGGCAAGTAAGGGAGGCAACCAATTGATGTTTCTCTCTCACATCAATGTTTCCAATCCCCCTTTCTCTCTCAAAGAAAAAAAAAATCAATAAAAACATCCTCAGGTAAGGAGTAAAAAAAGAAAAAGCAGAAAATTTCATGCTATAGAAAATCTCAAAGAGGTGACAATTTGATCAAATTCCACAATAAATACAATTAATATTTTTAATTGATTTAAATAGGTGGAATAAGTGGGATGGGATAAGTACGTGTAGACACTATAAGCAGTCACTTGTCCTGTAGACTTTTTACATGCTCCTAAACTACAATTTCATAGACGTGCCTACAAGTGCCCAGGAAAGGCTCTGTTTAACTGTCTCCCGCAATGGAAAGCACATTTTTGCCACTGACCTGTTGCTCTCAGGCTCGGACTGGGGTGAACCCCTGTTGTTTACAAGTCGTGCTGCGTAAGTGTTCACTGCTTCTGAAAGATGTCCTCTTGGAACAGTGTCCTTCACGGGAGAAATACTTTGCAAAGGGATTGTTGAAAACAACAGTTCAGTATTAATCTGTTGGAGGGGAAAAAAATTCTTAAAGGAATTTTTTTAATGTGCAAGGTCCAAAACAATACATTATTTTCCCTTTTCCCTTACTCAGAAGATGCTGAGAACTATCCCACCCTGTAACTTCCCTGTGCTACACGAGGGAGCAAAATACAATAGGCCAATGAGCCCCATCCATCCTGTGAGTGAGCTAAGAATGGTTTTACGTTTTTTAAGGTGTGAACAAAACAAATGAAAACTATGCAACAGAGACTATATGTAGTCCACAAAGCCCAAAACATTTACTATCAGGCCTTTTACAGAAAAGATTTCTTGGCCCTGTACTATATATATAGAACTTACCGAGATATAATAACTTTTTTCTAAGAGAAATAAGTTAAAAATAGTCATAAAGATACTGCCTTTAAAAACAAGTAAGCCCACTATTCTTACCCTCCCCCAGTTCTGTTATCACCCCCAAATCCTAAGCTTTATACAAGAAAACATTTCAACATAATTATAAGCAAACACACACATCTACAGCAGACCAAAACTTCCCACACAAGTAAGACCCCCTCGTCACATACTCAGAACAGGCTCCTCAGCACCAGTGAGCAATCAGAAAGAAAGAAAGGGGCAGGGAGAGTGGTCAGCAAAGAGGAAGAGAACCCCACAGCTTCGGTCCAGGTTAGCACTGGAACCTAGCTCCTGGGTGTTCCTGCGTACTTTTCCTTGACTGCCTAGCAACAGGGTTCTAAAAAGAATGTCTGCCTTTCCGCAGAAGATGCCCAACTGAACAGCTCAGCTCAGCCAGTGTGGCTCAGTGGTTGAGCATCAACCCAAGAGGTCGCAAATTCCTGGTCAAGGCACATGCCCGGGTTTCGGGATCAATCCCCAGTAGGAGGCATGCAGGATGCAGTCAAGTGATTGTTCCATCAATGTTTGTCTCTTATTGGTGATGTTTCAATCTCCCTTTCCCTTCCTCTCTTTAAAAAAAAAAAAAAATTTTTTTTTTGGCGGGGGGGACAGTTTGAAGTTGTTGGGTTAAGAAGTCAGGGTTAGAAAGAGGGCAAGGAGGGGTACAAGAAAAGAGAAATATGTGAACTGAAAGAACAAGATCACTTCCATTTGTATGCAACTCCTAAGCTTTAAAAATATCTGTGCCCTAGCTGGTTTGCCTCAGTGGTTAGAGAGTCAGCCCTCAGACTGAAGGGTCTCGGGTTCGATGCCCTGTCAAGAGCCTGGTTTAAGGTCTGTGAGGCAACCAATCGATGTTTCTATTCCACCTCCCCCGCACCTCCCGGGGAACTACTGTAAAAAAAAAAAATATTCTCATGTGAGGATTAACAACAAAAAAATTTTTGTTAAATTAATCCCTACCCAATATAAGACACAGCTATAAAATGGGAGGCTTCATTACCTGAGGGAGCCTTTCCAGTTGTCTGATCCTGTATTTGTCCTTGTCTCTTAAAAAAAAAAAAAAAAGATGAAAAACGTATTTAAATCTACTTCGCCATTATTGTTCAATTCTGTCTAGCAAAGAGACTTGCCATCTCACTCCCAAGTCCCTGGGATGTGCACACTAGAATCAGTGGTGCGTTAGGCAGGGAACACCTTCCACTCCTCAGGCCCCCGGGCCTCAGCTTGCCCTCCCCACTGTTTATGGGCCTCGGAATGGGAATACCACACAGGCCTCCACTGGTCTGTCTACCTCCGTACTGCTGGATTTAAACAGTGCACCATAAATCAAAACTTCCAGAAAGTTCTTAGTGAACTCTGCCTTCTGTGTGCAGCACATTAGTCTAAGTTCACCAAGGCTGACCGACATCACTTGTTACCTAGCGTCCTAGCCCACTTCCATTTCCACATGCCCACTCACATATTTCCTCTAGTTAAGTCGACAAATCATTGTGCCCTGTACATTCTCATGCTACCTTCAAGGCCTCTTACAAAAATGTCCTTCAAGAATTTTCCTGATCCATGTTGCCCTCTCCATCCTGGGGCCAGAAGTGATCTTCCTTATGGCCTTCCCAACAGGACTAGATCATGCCTTGCATGGTACTTGTTATCTTCTAAGTGGTAATATTCACATCTCACCTTCCCTGTTAGACTATAAGCTCATAAAGGGTAGTATTCACTTACGATGCATCTATGTGTGGCCCCAAAAGACAAACTATTCTGTATGCTATCTTGTACATAGGGCAGCAATAAACAGGAATGATAAAAAGAGCGGGTATCCACAGCATAAACTTTTTTTAAAAAGCACTTGCTATTATGTACCCCACAACAAAATCATTCCTTGGGTCATAATCTTTTTGGTTGTACAATTAACCCCTGAACAAGGGTCTGAGCTGTGCAGCTACTCCTAAGCATGGATTTTTTCTCAATAAACACAGTCAGATCTCTGTAACCCTGGGTGTCGCATCTGCAGATTCAACCAACCACATGCACAGAAGACCACTTAAGTTGTAGGCAGATTTTTGACAGCAGGAGTAAAGTTGGGGGGGGGGGGGNGGGTGTTGGTCGGTGCCCCTAACCCCCACTGCTGTTCAAATCAGCAAATACTGCAGACACATCACTGTTGAGTGAGGTTTTGGGCATTAATTCTTTTCCCACTGCAAATCAGTGCCACTCTCACCTCTTTTTGTAGGTTTTTTCATAAGTCGGATGCACCAAATCTTCATCTTCAGGTTCTTCTGGAACATCACAGTTTCTAGTCAGAAAAATCACAGTGAAGAACAGGTCAGCAGTGCCCAGTCATACACCTTGAACAGTATTTCCTCCTTTCCAAAACAGACACTCCCAACTATCTGGTACCTGAACTGTGGGTCAGGGTTATTGGAGCAATACCATTTTTCTGGGAGGTGATCTATCCCATCTGGTAACTTTCGCCACTTTAGACAGGAATCACATTGAACCCATGTCTGATCAGGACGTTTCCTATAATAAAAAAACAAAATATTAGCATGGAAACATGGATGCTAAATACACTTCCATTAACTTATCTGTATCATTTCCATTATAAAATGCCTCTATTATTTAATTCTATCCCTGAAAATTCATGACATCTATTATTGTGTACACCAAGTTAAACCAAAACAATTTTGATTACCTTCAAAAGGTTAAAAATGACAGGCCAATTTAAGCAAAATGACTTAAATGTATTATTTAATACCATACTATTAAACTTGCTCCATGATAATAAAACTCAAACTCAAAATATTTCAAATATCTTGCTCTGAAATTTATACCTAGTACCTGCAATGTCAAATCTAGTATATTTATTAGCAAAATAAATCACCAGGTACAGAAAACAGACAAGTTGTATTACTACAGTTTAAGCAATTTTTTATAATTGTATTTCATTTTTATCCTCTATTATAGCACATCTCTGAACAACTTAAAATTTATATATTCTTTCAGTTTATAAAGTACTTCCTTACTTTTATCATTTAAAATTACACTGATCCTATAAAAAATTGATAGACTCATTTAACATATGAAGACTTCACCTTAATGCCTGTAACTTTTCAAATGTAGTTTTAAAAAAATGCATTTACACAGTCATATTAGACTTCAAACAGTCCAGAAGTTTGCGAAGAAAATATAAACCAATTTCAAGGGGTGACATTATTGCATGTGTATAGAGACACACACAAAATAAATGGGAAATTAATACACCGAGTTGTATCTTTGTTTTTTTATTATACATCTTGAACATCTTCCCATCGGTACTCACAGTACACAGCAGTACTCACTCACAGCATTATTACTATGTGCTTAGTGTGTTTCTGAGCGTTTGTCAGGCATCTTATCTTTTAACTAGAGGCCTGGTGCACAAAAATTTGTGCACTTGGGGGGAGAGGGGGGTCCCTCAGCCCAGCCTATGCCCTCTCACAGTCTGGGACTCCTCGGGGGATGTCCACCTGCTGGCTTAGGCCTGCTCCCTGGGGGGACTGGGCCTAAGCTGGTAGTCAGACATCCCTCTGGCAGCCCGGGATCGCTCGGGGGATGTCCACTTGCCAGTGGGGAACAGGCCTAAGCTGCAGTCAGACATCCTTAGCACTGCTGAGGAGACGGGAGAGGCTCCCGCCACCACTGCTGTGCTGGCAGCCATCAGCCTGGCTTGTGGCTGAGCAGAGCTCCCCCTGTGGGAGTGCACTGACCACTAGGGGGCAGCTCCTGCATTGAGCATCTACCCCCCAGTGGTCACGGTGTGCCATAATGACTAGTCATTCCCCGTCGTTCTGCTGTTAGGGTCAATTTGCATATTACCCTTTTAATATATAGGATTCATACAATTCTAGGAGAAAATTAAAGCTTATAAGAGCCTAAGAAATTCAATGTCACTTGATTACTTAAGCAGCAAAACTAGATTCCAAACTGAAGTCTGGTTTATGAGATGATAACACAACACAAGGGTAAAAACTGTTCCATCCATCTTTTGTGACTACCTATAAATGTATATATTCATTAGTTCACTATTCTAAAATGTTTTATTTATTTTTAGAAAGAAAGAGAGGGAGAAAGGGTAGGAGGGAAACATGTCATTGTTCCACTTATTTCTGCCTTCACTGGTTGCCCCTTGAATGTGCCCTGACTGGGAGCGAACCCAAAACCTCGTCACACAGGGACAAAGCTCTAACCAAGTGAGCTTACCTGCCCGGGCCTATCATCACGTCATTTTATGGTGCGCTGATCTGAACTGAAGAATTTAGTCCTTACCTTGGGTGAGAGTCACTGTAAACACTGTGCAATACTGTACTCTCCCATATCACATCTTCATAGTAGAGAGGGTGACCTTTTTTAATGCACACTTACTGTATATCTTCAACAGGCAAATTTAGAGGATATTCTGCATTTTTCTTCACTTTCATTTCATTCCAATAATCATTCAGTTTATCTCCCAGTGCTAGTATTGTAAGCCTGAAAAGTAAATTATGAAACCAATTTAAGAAAAAAATAATAATTAAGATTAAATCTTTGTCAAACACAGAGAAAGCACAACCTAGCAATGATCAGGTGAACACTGGTGGGGGGGTGGGTAGGGAGTAAGGACGAAGGACCCCTAAAAGTACAGTTAATAAAAAACACTCAACGTAACAGCAATTTTGTAGAAAGGACTTTTTTAAGTTACTGGTGCAGAGCGAGGGTCCTCTAGGAAGGAAGACACAATGTAATACATTGGGTCTCCTGTTGGGAAAGAATGTGGCCAACCAATCATGGGGAGAACCACTGAATTTCAACTCCAACCGTCCAAGCTTCAATTCAAATCAAACTCACACTTTTGGTGTATGAAAGTATGCAATCATTCCCAAAAAGTCTATTTCAAATAGACTCTGTCCCACAATTAAAGACTTGCACTTCTCCCACAGTAAGATGTCTTTTCTTAATTGATTTATTGGTGTGACATTGGTTAATAAAATTACATAGGTTGCAGGTGTACAATTGTATAATACAGTGGTTCTCAACCTGTGGGTCGTGACTCCTGAAAATACATCCTGCATTTCAGATATTTACATTACGATTCATAACAGTAGAAAAATTAGTTATGAAGTAGCAAGCAACGAAAATAATTTTATGGCTGGGGGTCACCACAACATGAGGAACTGTATTAAAGGGTCGCAGCATTAGGAAGGTGGAGAACCGCTGGTATAATATATCATGTGTTTATTGCACTGTGTGTTCAACACCCCAAGCCCCATAATAAGATGTTAAAATCAATGGGACCTACTGAAATAAATAAGACTAAAGACACAATTCTTTCTCGTCTCTTTTTCTCATCACCTCTACTCCTCAGTCCATGAGACTGCACCCATTTCTGTTGAGAATATACCCAGGAGAGGAACTGCAGGGTCATGGGGTGGGCATTTACTTGACAGCCTATTAGTTTTCAAAAATGATCAACCAACAGTTTTACATCCCGCAGCAATGTTCAGTGAGAGCTCCAACTGCCCTACAACTTGCCAACATTTGCTGCGTTTTCTTCACTGTAAATATTTATCCACTTTTGCCCATTATGATGGAAGCTTTTCGTATCTTGTTTAAAAAACCTGCCTAACTAAAGATTATAAAAGTATGCTTGTTTCCATTTTGGTTTTGCCGTTCTCATTTAGGTCTACAATCCATCTAAGAACTGGCCTTCTGTTTCATTTGAGAGGCAGAAGTTAAAGTTCATTTTATCTGTACAGACAGCAAACTGACCTGGTCTCTTTTGGAAAGATGATCATTCTTACTACACTCGAATGCAACCTTTGCCACAGCAGATGACCATATGTATGAGAGTGGGGGTTGTTTTTTGACTTCTCTACTCCATTTCACTGGACTATCTACCCTTTCATTAACCCCCGCTTTCTTAGCTACTATGGCTTTCTAAGTGTTATTTCTTAGTGTGAGTCTTCTTGCTTTGTTGTTCTTTAATGACTGTCTTAATTGTTTTCAGTCTTCTAATGGTCAACTTAAAGTTTAGATTAAGCCTATCAACATAACACCCACACACACCTACTGGTTTTTTTGGTTCTTTTTAAAACTGAAATTGCATTTAATTATTTTGGAGAAAAACTGACATTTCATAATACCCAGTGTTCCAATTCTTGAACATAGTATACCTACTTATTTAGGTCTTTTTTTTTTTAATATATATATTTTTTATTGATTTTTTACAGAGAGGAAGGGAGAGAGATAGTTAGAAACATCGATGAGAAACATCGACCAGCTGCCTCCTGCACATCTCCTACTGGGGATGTGCCCACAACCCAGGTACATGCCCTTGACCGGAATCGAACCCGGGACCCCTCAGTCCGCAGGCCGACGCTCTATCCACTGAGCCAAACCGGTTTCGGCAACTTATTTAGGTCTTAAATTTCACTCCAAAATGTTTTGTGGTTTTCAGTATGTCGAGGTCTTTGTATATTTGATTTCCTCTAAAGTACGTTTTTATGATGATCTTGATTTTTTTTTAAACATCATGTTGTTTATCTGTTGTTGCTAGTACACAATGATTTCTGAATACTTCTTACCCAGCAACTTTAGAATATATATATCACTTGTTCCTTTATTAATTCCAATTACAGATAATTTTGGACTTTCTACATATTATCATCTGCAGAAAAGTTTTATTTATTCTTTCCCAACCCTTCTAACTTTCATTTCTTTTCTTGCCTTATTGAACGGGTTATTTCCTCCAGAACAACTGTACATAACTGATGTCTTTATCTCACTATCACTCCGTGGGGGTTGGGGGGGTAGCTATTGATTATTCACCACTAGAAATGATGGCTGCTCATTCTGTAAATACTGTGTACTATTATTTGTAAATAACTACTGTTACTATGCCCTTTCTGTTAATGGTTTTGTAAATGTTCATTTTTCTAAATCACAAATGGGTGTGGTTTTATCAATTGATTTTTCTGTACCTATGAAAATAGCTATCGGAGTTTTCTTTATTAGCACCAGTGTGATGAGTAACATTGAATTCTGAATATTAAAAACCACCCATGGCATCTTGCAATACATCCACTTGGGTTAAATGTATCATACTTTTTACGTTTCAGCGGATAGGATTTGCCATTATTTTAAGATTTTTATATCTTGACTAGAGGCCCGGTGCACAAAAATTTGTGCACTGGGGGGGGG
>JAWPEG010064501.1:208977270-208992107 GCA_035771395.1 Myotis vivesi
GATGACCACCTGCTGGCTTAGGCCTGCTCCCCGGGGGATTGGGCCTAATCTGGCAATCAGAAATCCCTCTGGCAGCCCGGCAGCCCTCGGGGGATGTCCACTTGCCAGCGGGGAACAGACCTAAGCTGCAGTCGGACATCCTTAGCGCTGCTGAGGAGGCAGGAGAGGCTCCCACCACCACTGCTGTACTGGCAGGTGGCAGCCTGGCTTGTGGCTGAGCAGAGCTCCCCCATGTGGGAGCGCACTGACCACCAGAGGGCAGTTCCTGCATTGAGCGTCTGCCCCCGGTGGTCAGTGTGTGTCATAGTGACCAGTCATTCCCAGTCTTTCTGCTGTTAGGGTCAGTTTACATATTACCCTTTTACTATATAGGATAGAAGCCTAGTGCACGGGTGGGGGCTGGCTGGTTTGCCCTGAAGGGTGTCCCGGATCAGGGTGGGGGTCCCGCTTGGGTGCCTGGTCAGCCTGGGTGAGGGGCTAAGGGCCGTTTTCAGGCTGGCCGGTGACTGAAGCTCCCAGCCTCTCCTTTTTTTCTTTTTATTCTGGGGTTTGTTTAGTTTCTATAATTGAAATATGTTGCCGTCACTGGAGCTAAGAGCCCTCTCCAGCTTCGTGGGCACGGCCGGCTGAAAGCAGGTATCTGGGGTTTGTTTAGCTTCTATAATTGAAACTTATTTGTTTTCAGAGCTCAGAGCTGGGCTGCGGCAGGCGGGGAACCTTGGCTTCCTCCATCACTGGAGCAAGCAAGCCTCCTGCTCACTTCAGCTGCGTGGCTGCTGGCCATCTTGGTTGGCGGTTAATTTGCATATTGCCCTGATTAGCCTATGGGAAGCGTAGCGAAGGTACGGTCAATTACCCTTTTTGTCTTTTATTAGATAGGATACTTATTCCATTATATCCAATTTAAATAATTTAACTACATAGTGAGAGACTGACAAACACTGTTAGACCTGATGATTTCACAATTAAAAATTATTTATAAGCAAATAAAACCACCAGTGGTCATGATGGCACATGTCTCAGATATTGCATTCAGAGATCAATGGTAGCATTTATAACAAGTGCGCAACATGTCTTCCACTATTTGATGCTTTTCTCACTTCTACGGGGCCTGGATACATACCCTCAGCGAATAGTCGCTTTCTGGGGCAATTTGGTCCATCCTCTCTTGCTTCTTGTACCCTTTCTTCCCTGTTATCTCATCTAAATCTTCTGGAATTCTGATGTCATATTTATCCTTCTCAAAATCAAACTCTGTTGCACTTTTATAGCTGTAAAATTAATTTTTTGAAGGAACAAAATTTTAACTTCATAACAAGATAAGCAAGGAAATACTACTACTTAACAAAATAAAACACCTATATACACAGTAGGCACTATAGTGGTGGAGGGGGGGGACGAGCAAGAAATAAAATGAAAGAAAAGGAATCTAAGAAAATGAAAAAATAAATAAATAAAACCTTTATTCACACACATTGCTAGTGGGAAGGTCAAATGGTGGAGCTACTTTGAAAAACATTCTGGCCGTTTCCTAAAAAACTAAACGTGCAACTCCCTATGACCCATCAATTACACACTGCTGGTCATTCACTGTAGAAAACGCAGACTATATTCCCACAAAAATCTGTCCAGGAATGTCTAGAGCAGTGGTTCTCAACCTTCTGGCCCTTTAAATACAGTTCCTCATGTTGTGACCCAACCATAAAATTATTTTCGTTGCTACTTTATAACTGTAATGTTGCTACTGTTATGAATCGTAATGTAAATATCTGACATGCAGGATGGTCTAAGGCAACCCCTGTGAAAGGGTCGTTCGACCCCCAGGTTGAGAACCTCTGGTCTAGAGCTTATCTGTAATGGCCAACATGTGTAAACAACCCAGATGGCCTTCAACAGGTACCTGGTTAGACACCCTGTGCTCCCTCCACAAGGGCTACTACTCAGCAAGAAAAAGGAAGCAAACTACTGCCGCACAAGAACCTTCATGAATCTCCAGAGATTTATGCTGAATGAAAGAAGTCAATGGTTTCACACTATGATTCCTTTTATCAACATGCTTGAAATGACAAAGTTATAGAAATGGAGAATTAGAGGTTGCCGAGGATGAAGGAGAGAAAGGCTGTGGACATAACAGGGCAACTTGAGGAACCCCTGTAGTAATAAAAATATCCTGTATAAGCCTGTAACAGTGTCTACAGTTTTGCAAGATGTTCCCATTGGGGGAAACTAGGTAAGTGATGCATGAGATCTGTCATTTTTCTTATAATTGAACATGAATTGTAATCATCTTAAAATAAAAAAGTTTAAAATGAAAAAAAAATGGGGAAGTACAGGGAAGCAAAAGTAAGAAAAAAGAAAAGAAAAAGGGAATACAGGAGGTCAGAAAAGCACAAGATTTAACGTATTTTTAGTTCACCATTATTTGTGCTTTATTCCTCTGGTTCAATATGTGTTAGATATCTCAATATTACACATTCATCCTAACTTTTAAAAACTTTTATTTGCAAAACTTTTATTCTCATTACAAGGACAAAAAACTACAATTTCAGCAACCCAAGTCTCATCAATATTTTTTCTCACCAGATGCTAAGTCATGCTCAGCTTTAAGTAATGGATTAAATGGACAAAGATTTCTCTTTTAATAGCTGGGTTTCTATTGTCTCATTTACTTGTTTGTTTTGAGGAGAGGGTGAATAACAGTAAGAATGGAGTGCTATAGAGACTAAACCTCAAGGCTAGGAAATTTATTTTTAATATGAAACTATTCCAAACTGAAGCTAAAGTGGCCTCAATAAAACACCCTTGGAAAAGAAATCATGAACTGAACCAAAAAATAAGCCCCTTCCACTCTGTACAATCCAGGGATGAATGTCATACAATCACGCCTGCACACGCACTTTACCTCCTCGATGGTTAACAACTTGCAGTGGTCTATACTTACCTCCTAAGGTTCCAAATGATGATCCTCGTCCCCTTCTTGCCTATGATAGCATCCAGTTCTGCTAGTAAACTCTGCTCCGTGGGAAACAGAGAATGCTTCAGAATTGCAGCCAGGCTTGCTTCTGATTCCGCTAAATTAATCATCTGTCGTATATCCTAAATTAAAGACCAATAACATTTTCCACAAGTGCAATATGAAAACCAACTCAAACAACAGAAAAACTACTTCCTAAATTATTTCCTAAGTTTTAAAGTGGCAGTCTAATTTCAAATGGATACCCAGGATGAAGTATGAGCAAGTTTATTACCCCTAACTAATGGCTCCAATATTTGAAATGTGGTTATACAGAGGATATTTTCCTAAAGATATCTTATTTGTCATGGTAATTAGTGAAGTTTTCAAGCCAGAACACAAGTCTCATTAGAGCACAGTAAGAGTGAAATAAAGAGGAAGGCTACAGAAGCTCAACATGAAATGCAACCGCCTAACAGCTAAGAACTTCCATGGCAAAATTCCCGCTGAGAACAGAGGGACACTGAGCCACAGACATAAGGTAGAGGCAGGGACAGGAATAGGAACTAGAATGGAAGAAAATGGAGGAAGGCAAAAGGATAGAATGGTTCACATTATTTCTTCAGAGTTTCTACATCGCTTCTATTTCAAAATCCAAAGGATATGGTGTTGGTTGAAGGCCACTATTGGAACAACAACATGTTCTGCTTGTATGGCTTCCAAGTAGGTCTGAGACAAGAGGCCCACACTCATGGTTTCTCCATTTTTGGTAAAAACAATTGCATCTTTACCCAAACGCATAGAACCTGACTTGAAACCATTCCCATACAATCCAACTGGGACATGACCATTCACGGTGACTTTGTCACTGAAGCCAAAGCTAAAAAGGAAAGAAAGATTTTAAAAATAAATATGTATAATCATGTTTTTAATTCAAAAACTATAATAGGTAAATAGCCTACTTTTGTATGCTGGCCTCATCCTTTCTAGATCTATAATCTTGGGCAAGTAACTGCTAATCTGCCTTGGCATGTTTTCCGATCTCTGAAATGAAGGAAACGCAGTCTACATCATAAGGGTGTTTAAGGATCACACACGCCAAACAGGAGCATGTGGCCTGGCACATGCTGGCAAATGGCCAAGTTATAATTCGGGTCCCTGGGCCCTTTAAATTGCACCCCCTGAAATCTCTCCTGTAGGTGTGGTTGATTCTCTTGTTCTCACCAAGCCTTGGTAGTATGGTTACTGATGGGGTGGCCTTGACTTTTTGGCAGCATAAGGAGTATTTGAGGAACAGTAAGACCTCTACTACCAAATTCTCCCTCTACCCTGCACCTGTGCTAAGTATTTTCGTTTCCATTTCAGGCACATTTGGCTTCATACTGACATCCAATACTGTGACCCTAGAACCCAAAGTCCATGAGTCTTTTATGCTGCTTCCTCATCCTCTAAAGGATCCCTTTAAAATTACCATCCCCTCCCAAAGTGGTAAGTTTCATTGGAAATACTGGTTAAAACTAATTTACACTAAAGTATAAATAACTGACACCAATGTGCTATAGCTCTATAAATGGTGGAATTCTAGATTAAGTCAGACATGAGGGGAATGATGAGAAGAATGGTAGGACTGCCTAATAACCTAACAGTAGAAATGAAGGAAAACTTACGAGAATAGAGCACACTGCGAGTTCTTAAAAAACAAAAACTATGGGCAAGAATATAATACATGAAACCCTTGAACTAGGTAAAAGCAGTAATTTTAAGAAGTGTGACACTTTCACATACCTTAGCATTTTATGTAATTTATCTGAAGTCATACCATTCCCATTATCAGTGAATGTCAAGCATATGTGCTTATTTATCACTGTTTTGTCAATCCATATCTGTTTAGCATTCACATCAGGATCGTATGCATTATCTGAGAAACAAAATTTGAGAAATTTTGTGTTTGCATTTTTAAAAACGCAGCTAGTTCAGAACGATCTTTTAACAAGCAACAGAATAACATATTTTAAGGACATTTAAAAAGTTGAAATGTTAAGAACTTGTGAGATTCAAAAACATAAAACTACAACATTGTACCCTGCTATATATCGCTCATGGCTATTACAGAATTAACTCTTTCTGATGCCCTCCATTCAGAGAGCAAGTGGAATCACTTCCTATAGAGATAATCAAGAGAAGGCCTTCTGCCCAAAGACCAGCCTGGCCATATATCACAGGGAAGCTAAGAGCTGGTGTCAGCTAGCACTCGAGCGGATGTGGAAGGGATACATTTTCTGCTAAGCACAGATGAAGGTTTACCTTCTGCCGCGTTCTTCAAATTGTGTCTCTTTTCAATAGTTAAAAAGAAAACCACAGGCCTCAAATGGTGTTCCTTTTGCTAAAAAACTATGATACCAGACCTAGCTGGTTTTGCTCAGTAGTTAGAGCGTCGGCCTATGACTGAAGGGTTTCGGGTTAAATTCCAGACAAGGGCACGTATCTCTGTTGCAGGCTTGATCCCCCCCCCTCACATTGAAGTTTCTCTCTCTCTCTCTCTCCCCAACCCTTCCACTCTCTCTAAAAATCATTGGGAAAAATATCCTTCCCAACTATTAAAAACATATTACTATTTTTTTATAGATCTAGTTATTTTATAATCAGAATAAAAATATTTTCAACATAAATGCTTTATGAACTTAGTGAATTAAAATACTTTCACAATAGTATAGGAAAGTTGAACAGTGATTAATTTGACTAATCTGACATCCATTTGAGTAACTGTCATGCTAGGTAACTTTTACCCATAGTGTTATTATTCAAGATACATTTGTTTTTTTAATAAAGCACACTTATAAAATATTTTTCAATGAAAAGTTTTTTAAAACTTCAATTGCAAGTAATAGGTAACATATGAAAATTTCACATACCTATTAATTCAGCAACTGCACTAAATGGCCAAGTGTGACTAGTAGAATTGGTATGTAAAAACTTCGGACAGAGCTGGAAAAAACCATGGTCATGTCAATTAATTCAGGTCTTACTTTCAGGAACAGCAACTGAGAGAAAAATTCTGAGATTCTAAATAAAATACAGTGAGCGAGAGTGACAGTAACCAGTCAGGACCTGCGGACCAACTCACAACAGATAGCTCGCATTCCCAGCAACTTCTACAGTGACCGCCAGACCCCACCGCATTCGAATGCAGGAACTTTCACGACCGTTTCCCACAACCCATCGCAAGTGGTCGGCATCTCTTCCTTACAGCTGTGCACGCGCCCGGGACTGGCCCCACCTTTCCCACCCCACCCTTTTATCTGTAGCCAATGTAAATTCTTTCAAACAACTTGCATCTCTCTTTTCCAAAACATAGCGCCCATCACCTCCAGGACTGTGACATGTCCGCCTTCTCCACCTGGCCTGCTGCTGGTGATTTAGACTTCCTGCCCCAGGACCTGGACCTTTTCCGGCTGGCATTTAGCTCAATAAACCCTTTCTTTCAGAAAAGCTTTCGGCCATGAGAATTTTTTGTTTGTTTAACAAAACCAGTGTAATTTTCTGTCCTTTCATTAAACACTGAGTCCCAGTAAAAATAACTTAGCTGCTTCTTTCAGGATATACCTGAAAAATATTACCTAGAAGATAAGATTCCTGGAAGATAAGTCTGTTAATCATCAAGTTTACTCATCAAGACTTTTCTTCAAAACCCTTGCCCTCTAATATCCACCAATCCAAAGTCATGACATCATAAATTGCCTAATCCTAAAGTTACCAACCTTGCAACTACATAAAACTACAACATTGTACCCTGCTATATATCGCTCATGGCTATTACAGAATTAACTCTTTCTGATGCCCTCCATTCAGAGAGCAAGTGGAATCACTTCCTACAGAGATAATCAAGGGAAGGCCTTCTGCCCAAAGACCAGCCTGGCCATATATCACAGGGAAGCTAAGAGCTGGTGTCAGCTAGCACTCGAGCGGATATGGAATCAAAATCACCCAGCCAAGGCTCCCTAATCTCGCTACTGTGACACAACTAAGGCTGTGTCAACGGGGTGTTTTCTACTTAGGGCCCTTAGGCCTAATAAACTTAGCTTTGCTTTTTAATCAACAGCTTTTCTGGTGGTCTCTTGAAAAGTCATCATAGTACTATGGCAGTAGTGTACCAGGTACATCTATAAACCCTTTAAACAATGTTCAAATGCAACAAACCTTCTTGACTTCCAATGATTTTATGTTTGATTTAATTCACATTAGTAAAGTATGAAAGAATATGCCAATCAACCTCACGAATAGGGATCTCTACATGGCTGAGTAATGTAAATATCAAATGTATAAACACACACAAATGGCTTTAAAAGGCTGAGGCTTGAATACTTCAACATGCAGAGATTTTTCATGCAAGGAGGACTTTATGCATTCATTATGAACAGATTCTATCATATTTAAGGGAAAAAAGAAGGCACTTTAAGTGTTTCCTATGAAGAGCCCTAGAAATGTGATTCAATTATAAATTAAATCGGCCACAAGGTGTCAGAGAGAGGTCTGCCTTTCTCTGTCCACACTAGGTTTTGGATAATCCCCAAGAACTCATCCAGCAGGTTGAAGTACACATGTGAGAAACGGTATTCCAGCTGGAGGCTATGTAATCTGGATTTGCTGCAGCATGCGTCCATGCAATGAGGGATATAAGCAATCAGACTTTCGAAAGCACCCATCACAGAGAGCCCTTCATGAAAATCAATGTCCAGACTTTCATCTTGCACAAGAAGCCTCTTCTCCAATTAACCTACCTGAGAATGCGCCAGCACTCATAGTCCCCCGCTTCTTGCTCAATTGTCATTCTACAATTTATTATTTTTCAATGGCATATTGCTCCACCTTTCTACATCTTACTATGGGACATGGCATTAGGGTATAAAACCTTTAGCTTCCAAAGAAGAAATTGATTAATCAACCACCATGAACCCTTAGGGTTTGCCTTTATTTCATGCATTTCTGTCAGGTATGAAATCTGGAGTTAGCAATGTGGTATTTGGGCCCATGTTGCAATACTTTGATTTTATATGTATGGCATAGTGGGGCGGTAGGAATGTCAAATTTCATTTAAGGACTTCATCGTATACGCAGGCTCCAAACTGACACAGTACAAATTGTTAATGAGAAGAGTCCCAGGAGAGCAAAGCAAAGAAAGCATCAGTGAGAAGCAATGAATGTTAAACACTTGGTTTTGGGTATTGAAACACAGCAATTGTTTTCAACTATTTTTGATACTAACTGGAAAGAAAACCACTTGAATAGCCAGAGCCCCAGTGTAACACACACACACACACACACACACACACACACACACACACACACACACGCAGACCATGATGTGGAATGTATTAAGTGTATGATCCTGGGCAGTAAACTTAACCTCTGTGCCTAAAGTTGTAAAAATGAGGTTAACAGTATCAGCTTAGAATATATGGAACATAAGCATTATAAGTGTTTTTAAAAATGTATTCCTTAAAGCCCTGACCAGTTTGGCTCAGTGGATAGAGAGTCGGCCCTTGGATTTAAGGGTCCCAGGTTCAATTCCCGGTCAGGGCACATGCCCAGGTTGTGGGCTCGATTCCCAGTAGGAGGCGTGCAGGAGGCACCCGATCCATGATTCTCTCTCATCATGGATGTTTCTCTCTCCCTCTCCCTTCCTCTCTGAAATTAAAAAAAAAAAAAAGGTGTTGGAGACCGGGTGTAAGCTGACCCGGTCCTTGCACCTGAAGGGGCTAGCAAGGCTGGGACCCTTACCCACACAGTTTTCCCAGACTTGTTTGGATGGCGGTTATCAGTAGAATGAGAGCAACCTTTGTAGAATCAGAACAGCCTTTCAATGGCTTATCAAGAAGTCTGTAACTATTTACTGAGATATGCTGTAGCAAGAACTTGTTCTTCTGCTCTATCTCTCCCTTAGAGATTAAGAGGAACAAAGAATACATTCCTCTTGACAGACCTCCTATTCAGTGTTTTGTGTATAAAAGGCATCGCGTGGTTAATAAACTTGCTGCAGTTCCTCGATGGACCTGCTGTCCTCCCGGTCCCACTCTCCTGCCTTTCTTTCTTTTCTCAATTCCCACCTCCCTACCTCAGCCGGGTTCAACCTGTCAAGCTGGCTCTGACAAAAAAGTATTCCTTTAAAGGCACCACTAATTTGTAAAAATAAGGAAAATCCTCAAGGATCTCAAGTAAAGAAGATAAGATTAAGAACAAAACTAAGATTTTAAAATGGGGATGCACTGGAGGTTAGATTGGGGTGCTTAAGGAAACACAGGGTTTCGGTTTTAATGGCGACTCTGGGGTAGATTTGGCAGAAGAGAAGCACACACTGAGCCGACCACCCCCTCAATAAAAGGAGACAGGAAGGAGGGAATCTGCCTAATGCAAAATTTGTCTGTTTTGGTCTGGACTCCAGGTATTAAAAAAAAAAGTTTAACATGAAGATGTGCAAAAAGAGGCATGCTTTCTTCACCTGCATGCCTGGTTGTAGAGCAGCCCAGCTTACAAAACCTGCAGAATTACTTTGCAGACATGGCCCCAACCAGGGAGCACAGGATCCTCCAGGTCGTTATTTGGGGAATATTTGGTACAACATCTAAAATAACACTTCAATCCACCAGGAGAAAATGTGACGCCCACCCCTCTAAGTACTAGGTAAAAGACATCACTCTACAACATAGATATCCCTTCAGATCACTAGACATTTAAAAAGTAAATTCCAAAAAAGGTGTGCACACACGCACACATAAATGAGATGCTATGAAGACCACAGATTTCTTTTTAAATCAATAATCACAAACTTGAAATCATTTTTTTTATATTTGTATTAATTTTTAGGAAGAAAGGAAGAGGGATAGAGAGGTAGAAACATCAATGAGAGAGAAACATCATTGATCAGCTGACTCCTGCACTCCCCCTATTGGAGGATCAAACCAGTAACCCGGGCATTCGCCCTGACTGGAAATTGAACCGATGAAATCTTGGTACATGGGGCAATGCTCAACCTCTGAGCAACATCAGCTGGGCTAAATAATTTAAATATAAAACTTTTAAACATAAAAACCTGAACACACAGAGAGTATTTACCTCTTCTCTGTCCTGAATCTGCTCTCTAATGAAGGAGAAAAAAGACATGAACCCAGAAGAACAAAATGAATTAAGAGTAGACAAAAGTCAGTAGTTTGGAAATTAGAAATCTTAACTGACTTAATAACCTGGAAAGAGAAAAATCTGAAGCAGGAGATAAGAAACCCAAAAAGAAGAAGGCCAGGAACCTTAAAAGAACCTTAGGAATTAGACTTTGCTGCCTTCAGAATCAAAGGTACTAGAGCAGCGGTTCTCAACCTGGGGGTTGTGACCCCTATGGGGGTCAATGACCCTTTCACAGGGGTCGCCTAAGACCATCGGAAAACACATATTGAATATATAATTACATATTGTTTTTGTGATTGATCACTATGCTTTAATTATGTTCAATTTGTAACAATGAAAATACATCCTCTACAGATTCTGCCCCCACCTGCTTTACTAGGTGTTTGGTGTTTGTATTTGTTTGGTTTACCTATTGGTTCTGTGCTGTTTTCTCCATATACATATATATATATTTTTGTTGTTGTTTCTTTTTCTTTTCTCTCCTATCTTTTTTTTTCTCTCTCTCTTAGATATAATTTGTACTCTCTTTTCTCTCCCCTAATTCTCTTTTCCCAGGTAGTCACTTACAGAGGGGTTATCGGTGTCATAAGTACATTCATGCTTTGTTCCCCTTGAGTCATGTCTTGTTTAGGTGAATTTCATCCTGTCTGGTTAAAGTGCTAGAGAGCAAGCCAAATAACCAGACACCTGGAGAGGAGGAACAGCGACGCATGCAGCTCATTCCCATCCAAAGAGCAGCAGCCGTGCAAGCAGCCCACCGCCACTCGAGGAGCAGCAGACTTGCAACCAACCTGTCCAAGTCCAAGGAGCAGTAGCCCCACAAGCAGCCCACCACATCAGAGGAACAACAGCAGCGTGCAGCCAGCCCCCATCCAAGGAACAGCAGCCACGTGAGCAGTCCACCCCAGTTCAAGGAGTAGCAGCTGCATGTGTAGCCCGCCCCCATCCAAGGAACAGCAGCCTTGTGATCAGCACACCCTCTGTCTGAGGAACAGCAGCTGTGTGAGAAGCCTGCCACCACCAGCCAAAAGAGCCACCATGGCTGTGAACAGCACCCACCAGAGGAGCTGCTGCCAACTGAGGAGCAACTGCTACCACCACCGCCCGAGGAGCAACCACAGTCCAAGGAGCCACAGCCACCCAAGGAGCAGACCCTGAACGACTCAAAATCTAGATCTGTCGGTAAGATCAAACATGGGTAGACAAAGAAACCCCAAAGGAAAGAAGAGGAGGACTCACCAGAAAAGCAGCTAAGTGAAACAGAAGCATGCAACATGTCAGAAAAAGAATTCAGATTAAGGGTCATAGAGTGCATAAACCGGATGGAGGAAAAAATCAACAACTTATGTAAGGGATGAAAAAAATCAATAACTTATGTAAGAACCAAGAAGAAATGAAGATGATATAGCTGCAATAAAAAACACCATTGACAGTTTCAACAGTAGACTAGGAGGAGCGGAGGACCGAATTAGCGAATTAGAAGACAGGGAAATAAAACACACCCAAACTGAACTGCAATTGGAGAACAAAATTAAAAGACAGGAGGAGAGTCTAAGGGAGCTATGGGACAACATGAAACAAAACAACATACGAATAATAGGGGCGCCAGAACAACAGAAAGAGGAACAAGGGTTAGAAAACCTATTGGAAGAAATAATATCAGAAAACTTCCCTGAGATGGGGAAGAAAAAAGTCACACAAGCACAGAGAATCCCAAACAAGGTGAATCCAAAAAGACCCACGTCAATACACATCATAATTACCATGGCAAATGTTCAGGAAAGAGAGATTCTTAAAGGCTGCAAGAGACAGACGGAAAGTTTCATTCAAGGGATCTCCCATTAGATTATCAAATGATTTCTCAACAGAAACACATCAGGCCAGAAAAGAATGGACAGAAATTTACAAAGTGATGCAAAGCAAAGGACTGATCCAAAAATACTCTATCCAGCAAGGCTATAATTCAAAATTGAAGGGGAAATAAGAAGCTTCACAGACAAAAATAGGTTAAGGGAGTTTATTACCACCAAGCCAGCAATGCAAGAAATGCTAAAGGGACTGGTGTAAAAAGAAGAAATAAAAAGCTAAGAAAGATGCCGAAACCAGTTTGGCTCAGTGGATAGAGCATCGGCCTACGAACTGAAAGGTCCCAGGTTCGATTCCGGTCAAAGGCATGTACCTGGGTTGCTGGCACATCCCCGGTGGGAGATGTGCAGGAGGCAGCTGACCGATGTTTCTCTCTCATCGATGTTTCTAACTCTCTATCTCTCTCCCTTCCTCTCTGTTAAAAAATCAATAAAATATTTTTAATAAGATATTTGTATATATTTACCTTTCTAATCTTCCTCTTGGAAATTACCAATTTAAAAAAAAAAGACATCGAGTGGCTGGATGGATAAAACATGACCCATATATTTTGCTGTCTACAAGAGACCCACCTCAGAATAAGGGACTCACACAGACTGAAAGAGAAGGGATGGAAAATATCTTTCAGACAAATGGAAATGAAAAAAAAACCTGGGGTAGCAATACTTATATCAGACAAAATAGACATCAAAGTGAAGGCCATAACAAGAGATGAGGAAGGCCACTTCATAATACTAAAGGGATCGATACAACAAGAAGATATAACCCTGATAAACATATATGCACCCAATGCAGGAGCACCCAAATACAAAAAAAACCTCCTGGAAGTTATCAAGCGAGAGATCGACAACAATACAATCAGAGTAAGGGACTTTAATACACCACTGACATCACTGAATAAATCCGCTAGACAAAAAATCAGAAAAGAAACAGCAATCCTAAATGACTCACTAGATCAGATGGACTTAATTGACATCTTCAGAACATTTCACCCCAAAGCCACGGAATATACGTTCTTCTCAAGTGCACATGGGACATTTTCAAAAATAGACCACATATTGGGTCAAAAGCAAAGTCTCCCCAAATTCAAGAAGAGTGAAATCATACCAAGCATCTTCTCAGATCACAATGGCATAATATTAGAAATAAACTATAATAAAAACAACCCAAAATACTCAAAAACTTGGAAGCTGAACAGCATGTTATTAAATATTGATTGGGTTACCAATGAGATCAAAGAAGAAATTAAAAACATCCTGAAAATTAATGACAATGAAAACACAACAATCCAAAACCTATGGGACACAATGAAAGCAGTCCTGAAAGGGAAGTTTATAGCCCTACAGGCCTATCTCAAAAAACAAGAAAAAATGGTAGTAAATCTACATCTAACTCTACATCTCAAAGAATTAGAAAAAGAGCAACAAGAAAAGCCCAGAGTGAGCAGAAGGAAGGAGATAATAAAGATCAGAGCAGAAATAAATGACATAGAGACCAAAAGAACAATATATAAAATCAACGAAACCAAGAGCTGGTTCTTTGAAAGGATAAACAAGATTGACGAACCTCTAGCCAGGCTCACCAAGAAGCAAAGAGAGAGGACCCAAATAAACAAAATCAGAAATGATAGAGGTGAAATAACAACAGACCCTGCAGAAATACAAATGATTGTTAAAAAATACTATGGAAAACTCTACTCCAACAAACTAGACAACCTGGAGGAAATGGACATATTCCTAGAAAAATACAACATTCCAAAACTCAATCAGGAAGAATCTAAAAATCTCAATAGGCCAATAACTATGGAAGAAATTGAAGCAGTCATCAAAAGGCTTTCAGCAAACAAAAGCCCAGGGCCAGGTGGCTTCACAGGGGAGTTTTACCAAACATTCAAGTAAGAACTAAAACCTATCCTCCTCAGACTACTACAAAAAATTCAAGAGGAAGGAACACTTCCAAGCTCATTCTATGAAGCCAGCATCACTCTAATACCAAAACCTGGGAAAGACAACACAATGAAAGAGAATTACAGGCCAATATTCCTCATGAACATAAATGCCAAAATCTTCAACAAAATCTTAGCAAATCGGATCCAGTAGTACATCAGAAAATTCATACACCATGACCAAGTAGGATTTATCCCAGGGATGCAAGGATGGTACAATATCCGCAAATGAATAAACATGATACATCACATAAACAAATTGAAAGAAAAAAACCACATGGTCATATCAATTGATGCAGAAAAAGAATTTGACAAAATCCAACACCCATTTCTGATAAAAACTCTCAGCAAGGTGGGAATAGAAGGATCATACCTCAACATAATAAAAGCCATATATGACAGGCCCACAGCCAACATCATACTCAATGGACAAAAACTGAAACCATTTCCCCTAAGAACAGGAACAAACAGGGATGCCCACTCTCACCACTCCTGTTCGACATAGTACTGGAAGTATTAGCCATTGCAATTAGACAAGAAGAAATAAAAGGCATCCAAATTGGAAAAGAAGAAGTAAAACTGTCCTTATTCGCAGATGACAAGATATTATACATAAAAAACCCTAAAGACTCCATCAAAAAACTATTAGACTTAATAAATAAATTTGGCAATGTAGCAGGATACAAAATTAATGCCAAGAAATCTATGGCATTTCTATACACCAATAGTGAACTTACAGAAAGAGAGACTAAAAAAGCAATCCCAAAGAGAAAGAAAATAAAAAAAAAAAAAAAGCAAACCCATTTACCATCGCACCAAAAAAATTAAGATACCTAGGAATAAACTTAACTAAAGAGGTAAAAGACCTCTACTCAGAAAACTACAGGACGTTGAAAA
>JAWPEG010064501.1:209018622-209158397 GCA_035771395.1 Myotis vivesi
ACCCGCCCCACAGGCCCCCCCCCCCGGTGCTGTGGCCCTCCACGAGGTGACTGTGGGGGAAGTCAGGAGGGCGGGGTCGTCTCCGAAACTGTCCTCCTGGCATTACCCACGGCTGACCTCTCGGGTTTCCTGCCTGACTTCCTCGCACTGGGGCTGAGAACAGGGCTTGGGAGTGAGATGATAGGTTTCAATTCCTGGCTCTGCTGGCTCGGTCCGCACCTCCTAAGGGTGGGGTCGGAAAGAAACCCAGGCACGTGACGCAGCAGCGCAGAGTGGGAACCCTGAGAGCACCCAGTGACAGGCACCCTTCCCACCTCACCCCGGCTGCACCCCTGCGCCACCTGCAGCTGATAGAACAGCAGTGTCGTCGGCTGGGGCCGCCCGGCGATGCCGTCCTGACACACTGCAGGCCCTCAGGGCAGCAGCCTTTGGGTTGCTGGGTGGCCATTGGCGCCCACCCCCTGGGAGGAGCCGAGAGGAGCTGTCATCTCCAAGGCGGGTGCAGAGGGCCCTGGGGGGAGGGGGAGAGGAAGGAGGAAGATGAAATCGTCGTTTTCCTCATAGCTTCCTCCATTTCCTCTTATGACATACACAATACAGTTTGTCTTCAGGTAAAAATACCGATTTCCTCTTTTATCACATATACACTGTATGTTGGGACTCAGACAAGTTATTGTAACACGTAGGCTTATGGATACTGGGGGTGGGCACAGGCTTCATTTTTACTGATGGGTGCATGACCAAAACCGTTTGTATAGCCCTGGCCAGTGTGCTCAGGGGTCAGAGCATCCCCCGAGGGTTCGATTCCCGGCCGGGGGCCTGTACCTGGGTTGCAGATTCAATCCCTGACCCCGGTATGGGCATGTTCAGGAGACAACCAATCAATATGTCTCTCTCACATCTCTCTCTCTTTCTCTCTTCCCCCTTTCACTCTCTCTAAAAAAATCAATGGAAAAATATCCTAAGATTAGGATTAACTACAACAAAAACACAACAGGTTTATATAGATCACAAGGGTGGCAGAAATGGTGGTTGCTACAACTTGAAGAGGTAGTTTCCATTGATATTCCCACTTTACAGATGAGAAAACTGAGACACAAAGTATGTTCCCAGACTAGTATGTGGGGAAGCTGAGTGTCAAACCCAGGCCAGTTGACGTCGGAGCCTATATCCTCAACTACTGTAATACACACTGAGAAAAGAGGAGGTTGAATATACACTGCATTTGTAAGACTTTTTCTTTCATTAAATATATATTTTTATTGATTTCAGAGAGGAAGGGAGAGGGGGAAAGAGATACAGACATCACAGATGAGAGAGAATCATTGATCGGCTGCCTCCTGCACACCCCCTACTGGGGATTGAGCCTGCAACCCCGGCATGTGCCCATGCCCAGAATCCAACCAGGGACCCTTCAGTCCGCAGGCTGACACTCTATCCACTGAGCCAAACTGGCCAGGGCTGTAAGACTTTTTTTTTTTTCTTTTAAAATATGTTTTATTGATTTTTTACAGAGAGGAAGGGAGAGGGATAGAAAGTTAGAAACATCGATCAGCTGCCTCCTGCACACCCCCTTCTGGGGATGTGCCCACAACCAAGGTACATGCCCTTGACTGGAATTGAACCTGGGACCCTTCAGTCCGAAGGCTGACACTCTATCCACTGAGCCAAACCGGTTAGGGCTGTGAGATTTCTTTAGTGTTCTATGGGAAACAGGGTTGTGTTTTGAAACCCTGCCCTGTAAGATTTCTCTGAATAGCCAGGCAGGTGTGGCTCAGTGGTTGAGCATTGACCTATGAATCATGAGGTCACGGTTCAATTCTCGGTCAGGGCACACACCCAGGTTGTGGGCTTGATCTCCAGTGTGTGGTGTGTGGGAGGTAGCTGATCAATGTTTCTCTCTCATCACTGATGTTTCTCTCTTCCTCTCTGAAATCAATAAAAATATATGAATAAAATAAAAGTTGTTGAGCAAAAAAAAAAAAATGTAAAAAACAAAATGATTTCTCTTAACTGAATAAGGATTAAATTACATATGGTATTATCAGAGACCATTAAGTTGTTTTAGATACTGGAGAGAAAAAAAGAAAAACAAAATTTGTAAATCTAAATACAGATATAAGCACTGCCTTTCGTGGCATAATAGCTACTGATGCTATGAATAGCAATTATGTTTTTTAAAATTAACCTTTATTGTTGGAGGTATTACATGTCTCTTTTTTCCCTCATTGACGCCCTCCAACTCACTTCTACTCCCTAGGAGAAACAGGGGTGTGTGGACGCAGACAATAGGGTGCGAAGGCCTGGGGGGCGGTCCCAACAACTTGAAGAGGTAGTTTCCATTGACATCCTCCCCACCCCCCAGCCTTCAGCACCCCATTGTCTGCGTCCGCGGGTTATGCACATATACATCCAAGGTCTTTGGTGATTACCTTCCCCCTCCCCCGCCTTTCCTCTGAGATTCCTCACCAGTTCCATGCTTCCACACCTCCGGATCATCAGTCTATTTTGTTACTTAGATTCCACATATGAATGCGATCATGCGATACTTGTCTTTCTCCCACTGATTTATTTCACTTAGCACGATACTCTCCAGATCCCTCCATGCTGTTTCAAAGGGTAAGAAAGTCTTTTTTTTTTACTGCTACATAGTATTCCATGCTATGAATGTACCACAGCCTTTTTTTTTAAATATATTTTTTATTAATTTTTTACAGAGAGGAAGGGAGATAGAGAGTTAGAAACATCAATCAGCCGCCTCCTGCACACTCCCCACTGGGAATGCGCCCGCAACCAAGGCACATGTCCCCGACCGGAATCGAACCCGGGACCTCTCAGTCCGCAGGCCGACGCTCCATCCACTGAGCCAAACTGGTCTCGGCACCACAGCCTTTTTATCCACTCATAAACGATTCGTTTTGTTGTAAATTTTGATGGATGGAACACTTGTACCTACCTAAATGTTAACTATTAACGAGCACATAGTTATCTCCTCAAAACCTGGATTGTAGGTAACGCATAGTATGTTACATAGGATTTATAATTCTATACTTTAATACTTAAAATTATAGTGGCCAAACTTGCAAATGTTTTCAAAGATATCCCCTGACACCCAAAACAATTCTCATGTGATTTTTTAAAAATATATTTTATTGATTTTTTACAGAGAGGAAGGGAGAGGAATAGAGTTAGAAACATCAATGAGAGAGAAACATCGATCAGCTGCCTCCTGCACACCCCCCACTGGGGATATGCCCACAACCAAGGCACATGCCCTTGACCGGAATCGAACCTGGGACCCTTGAGTCTGCAGGCCGACGCTCTATCCACTGAGCCAAACCGGTTAGGGCCGCATGTGATTTTTAACACCTGTTTGTATAACTGTCACTAGAGACCTGGTGCACGAATTTGTGCATGGGTGGGGTCCCTTGGGGTGGCCTGTGGGGATCGGACCCCAGCTTGCACCCCCAGGCTCACAGCCCTGGTCTCGAAGCCCTGGAGCCCTGCCTGGCACCCCACCTTGGCCTGGCTCGGCCTGCTTTCCTGCTCCACCATCCCGCCGCGGTCCCACTCTTGTCAGGGCCCATCGGGCCGGCAGCGGCTCCACTGCCATCTGCTGCCAGCGCCGCGTTGCCAAGGCCCACCATGTTCCACGCCACCCCCTGGTGGTCAGTGCGCGTCATAGCAAGTGGTCGAACTCCGTCTCCCAAACTCCTGGTAGAAAGACTGCCCGAGGGGACAATTTGCATATTAGGCTTTTATTATATAGAATATCTAGCGGCACCTTTGGGTGCTTATTTCTAGCTCTTATTTGGGGAACCACATGGCTCTGGGCTCCCCAGATCCTCTGTTGGGACTAATGACACAAAGTGCTGCCCTGCACACAAACCAGGAAGTAGCGGGATGTTAGGAAAAACTGACCCATCGTTCGTCAGGCCCCAACCTGTCTGCGAGCACTGTCAGGACAGGACAGCAGGCGTCACCGGGCCAGGGAAGGGACTGCACGCTGTGGCCGAGGCGGGCGCGACACAGCAGGTCTGGGAGGCCAGCCGCAGCAGAGGGGCGCCTAGCCAGGACTCCACGGGGGTGGTTGGCAGAAGACCAACCTGAGGGTTAGACAGGCTTGGAGACAGTGGGGTGACATGCTGCCAGGCTGGGGGCCTGTGCCTGGGGAGGGACCACTTTAGTGAGCAGCGATATGTGCACAGGGGCAGAGGTCCTGGAAGGAGCGAGGAGGGAAGAGTCCAAGAGGGAGTTTCCCTAGAGCTGTTTGGGGCACCAGAGGCTCCGAGAGCACGATGATTGGCCTACGTTAACTGGAACGTGCTGGCAAGGTCACGGTGGAACATATTTATGGTGACAGCTGTGAGAGCTGAAAACTAGGCATTTCTTACGCAGCTGACTGGTGCAAACATGTGATTTTAATGGGCAGGAGTTAAATACACTCAGATGGCCTCTTTAAGCACCCACTGAATGGTCAATTATTGTTTTCAGAAAATGCATTTTAGTTCTAAAATGTGGTACTAAGATAGACACTTTAAAGGAATGTGTGTGAAATGTTAAAAATAATATTCAACCAGTTAGTTTTTAGAGAAACAGACTAGGCAGAACCATGTGTCTACGTCGACAAAGAGAACGACTCCTCATACTTTACTTCAACTTACAGATTTTGTGTAATTGTTAGATGATATATTAACTTTATTTTCTTTACATAAATTGAGGAAGAAACGTATAATTCAATCCACATATATTACAAGGCCTTTGGGGAAGTGTGACTGGTTGCTCAGCAGGAAATGACCTGAAGTCCATGTCCCAGCGGAACTAGAGTGTCTGCAAAGCCTGCCTGGCCGCTCCCTGTGCAGAATCCGCTTCCGCTGAAGACTCAGTAAAGGGATGAAACCAGCTGTCTCGGAGGTTAACATTCCAGATGCTCCAGAAAATCGCACTCCACACACCCCTCCAGCTGTTTCAAGACCCTCGGGCTGTCCATGACAGGGCCCTCCCCGAGCGGAGGACCTCGGGTGTCCGCGGGCGGCTTGCTTTGGGCTTTAAAAGCACAGTTTAGCGTCTTGAAGAACGGCATCAGCTGCCTCAGGCTGGACACCGAGTGCTGGCGAAGAAGAGGGAATCCACTCTGCATGGTGATCTCATCAGAGCTGCTGATTTCCTGGCAAAAACAAGCACAAAACAAAAAGACCATACAAATGACATGTCTCAGTGAAGGGCTAGAGATCCAAGTCAAGTGCATGCGGGCGGCCAGTCCCAAGAGACGATTCTTCATGCACCTCATGTCAGCTCTAAGGATAGTGGCAGAACCGCAAAGGCTAGGTCTTCAAGCGACCTTTCCCACCAGATTTCACCCAAAGCCCACCCCACGGGAGGCCCCTGCCCTCCTCTGAGCAATAAACTGTGTCGACATGACTGTGTTAGCCAGGGAGCCTTGCCTCTTAGCAGCTGGGACGGGAGAGTGACATATAAATGAAAAACTAAAGATGGGATTTGTAACCATCTCCAAGTTTTAATACTCAGGTAAATTTTGAAAATAATTCCAAGTGACTGAAATCAGGTGGCGTACTGACATACTTCCCTTAGCCTTCTCCCGTCTTCCGTGAGTAGACATTTTGGAAAGGAAAACACCTACCCCATATTTTAACTTTAGAAGTTCTAGAATCCTCACTGTGTGGGGCGTGCATTCCTGCTGACCCTCCTCCAGGTCTGCCGGGAGGGCGGGGCCCTCTGTGTCCACTTCGGGAACAAACGCCCACCGGTACCTGCAGGGAGAATGCAAGGTCAGCACGCTGCTCAGAGCCTCTTCGACAGTGTTACTGCGCTAAAATCCTCGTACCGCACAGCTCACCTGGGCAAAGTGTGCAGCTCAATGGCTTCTAGTATAGTGCAGAATTGTACATCCATCACCATAATCAATCATTGACTATTTTCATTATCCGAAAAGAATTCCTGCTCAGCCCCCTCTCAGTCCCCTACACCCCTTCCATCTAGGCAACCACTCATCTAGTTCCTATCCCGCAGTTTCTTATTCTGGGCATTTCCTACCAATGGAATTACAGAACACGGGTCCGTGTGCCTGGCTTCTTTCCCTCACACATGTTGTGGAGGCCCCTGCATGGTGGCAGGTGCCAATGCTCCCTTCGTATTTACCACGGAATGACCCCCGCTGCGTGACAGACCTCATGTTACTTTCCACTTAGCACCTGATTGCCGGGAGCCGGTCCATCCTTGCTGCTTGACACAGTCGCTGCAGGGAAGAAACGTCTGCACAGCATATGTTTCAAGGGACCTGGCGTATATGGCATACTGTTCTTAATATGTTTGCTCCCCTTAGCGCTATGTGTTTTAACCAAGGTCACCTCTCCGAGAAAGGTTGTTTCCCCAGGTAGGGATTTTTCCCTAAAGTTAGGGAGGAGATAAAACCCCTTAACTAAGTGCCAGGTGGGTAGTTAATCACTTTAAGTACAAACAATCACGCTTAAGCCACATAATCTTGACTCCCTGGAATGGAGATAAGAAACACCCTAACCTTTGGAATAGAAATTGATAGGATTAAAATCAACTGGTATAAATACAGATGTAACAAGACAGCCAAAGACAGAACCTGGAGACAGGACTTGGCTGGAGATCCTGGACAGAGCCTAGACACAGAGCCTGGACACAGAACCTAGAGAGAGAACCTAGGGAGAGAACATGGCAAAAGATCCTGGACAGAACCTGACTACAGAACTTGGCTGGAGAACCTAGACAGAACATGGCAAGAGATCCTGGACAGAACCTGGCTATGATGATCAACTGAATGCTGTCTCTGTGTCCTTCCTTCATCGCCGACTCTGTCCACACCTTTGGGGACCCCTGGACCCGCTGGGGTTGGACCCCAGCACCTGATGGGCAGCGGGGCCGTCTCCTTTCTTTGCCTGTTAGGAATAATGCTGCTCTGCATATTCATGTACATCAGCACCCACTTTTTAAAAAGTCTTTCTTTTTAAGAACAGTTTTAGGTTCACAGCAAAGCTGAACAGAAAGGACAGAATTGCCAAGCACCCCCTGCTCCCCCAGGCATGGCCTCCCCACTATCACATCCCCCACCGAAGCGGTGCACACGCATCATCACTACCCTGGGTCATGGTTCACCACGGGCTCCCTCTTGCTGCTGCTAGGCATCCTGTGGGTCTAGAGCAGCGGTTCTCAACCTGTGGGTCGTGACCCCTTTGGGGGTCGAATGACCCTTTCACAGGGGTCACCTAAGACCATTAGAAAACACATATTTTCGATGGTCTTAGGAACCGAGACACGGCTCCTCTATCCGTCTCCAGGCGGGTCCGCCCACAAGCAGATACGCCCACATACGAGTACCCTGCGGATTAAAGGGTCGCGGCATTAGGAAAGTTGAGAACCACTGGTAGACTAATACACAGTGACACGTGCTGTTGTTATAGTGAAAGCAGTTTTAGGGGTAAAGTAGGCAGGTTTAGGGAGCTTCAGGAATGAAAAAGGTCCATGGGAAGGAATGAGACTTGAAGGCGCCAGGGTGTTATCTTATTGTACAGAGGACAGAGGAATGCCACAGGCAAACAGAAATACTGGCCTAAGCAACGAAGACACCATAACTCGAGGACAGAGAGGGTAACTGACCTGAGCATTGAAGTGACCATAAGTCAGGCCAAAAGCAGCCCTGACTAAGGAGCGGGAGGCTGTAAGATTCGGCTTCTCTGCCAGCACAACTGGGAGAGCTTTAAGATCAATCAACAGTGACCCCAACCGCCACAGGTAACCACACGAGGAAAAGTGCAGGTGTTCACGTTGTGGAAGCTGAGCACAGGGCTAAGGTCCCACGATAGAAAAGGGCGTCTCCAGCCTGTTTAATGCCTCAAGACAGAGCGGCGGTCATCCTTCTCAGGGGTCCCTCTGTCTGTCCAGAGGGACAGAGTCTGAGGCTTAGAATTTACTTATTTATTTATAAATATATTTTTATTGATTTCAGAGAGGAAGGGAGAGGGAGAGAGATAGAAACATCAACGATGAGAGAGTATCATGGATCATCTTCTGCCTCCTGCACACCCCCCACTGGAAATGGAGCCCACAACTGGGCATGTGCCCTTGACGAGAATCGAACCCGGTACCCTTCAATCCCCAGGCTGATGCTCTATTCACTGAGCCAAACCAGCTAGAGCTAGGCTTAGAATTCAGAATTAAGGTTTTGAGCAAGTGTCTGCTTGCAATAAAGTTTCTGGACTTTTCACCTATCACCTTTGGTCTGTGGCTTCATTCTTCTAAAGCAATCACTCTGCTCAATAAAACCACCCACTCAATAGCACACTCAGCAGTTTCACTGCCCGAAGACCGTGCTCTGCCTCCCTCCCTGACCCCGGGCACCTCTGATCTTTCTACTCTCTTCCTGGTTTTGCCTTTTAAGGGATGTTATGCAGTTGGGATCACACAGCATGTAACCTTTTCACATCGGCTTCTTTCATGTGGTAACAAGCATTTAAGGACACACGTTTAACCAAAAACGTTCCCACATGATTACCCTCCTTAGTGGAATGGAACGAGAGGAGTGGTGTCTGGCACAAAACTAAATGATGAGCAGCTGTGTGAAGCCCACAGGAAATGTGAGCCAAGAGGGGCAGTGTGAACTGGAGATGGTATGTCCCAATCTATATATACAAATCTCTCTATATAAAAGGCTAATATGCTAAGTGTCCCTCCACCTGCCTGACCAGTCACTATGATGCGCACTGAACATCAGGGGGCAGATGCTCAACGCAGCAGCTGCCATGACAGGCACAGAGAAATAGCACCACTGACCTGGCGCCCACAAAGCAACACTCGGCTTCCCCAAGTGGGACACAGGCCCTGCCACCACCCCAGAGCGACAGCCCACCAAATCGCAGCCAACACTGCTGAGACCCCATGGCCCAAAATGTGGTCCACAGCCCAGCCCAGCCCGAAATGGTTGCTGTGGGCGCCAGGTAATGACGTCATGTAGCAACGCCCGGCTTCCTCTCCCTAGCAACTAGCCTACTTGGAGTTTCTTCAGCCCAGAAACATGACTTGCTTTATAGTCAGGTGCAAACATTTCACACTTTAACCAAATGTCTGTGAAGCGTTTTCCCGTGCCTCATCTCATTTGATCCTCACAGAAGTCCTGGAGTAGGTAAATAGAAGACTCAGTGGAATCCTATTTTCTTTTCATTAGCCGGAAAATAGAGATTTAGAAAGCTTAGAAACTTGACCCGACTGAAAAGAAGAAAGAAATGGTGGACCTTGAAAATGACTTCAGGTTTTTTCACTGCACAGAATATAGTCAAACACTGCTCTAGTTAAATATTTTACCCTTTGTTCTCCCTGTGTGATCTACAATAATAATCTGCTTCGTGTTGATATTTACTGCTGTGTTGCTGACAATTACCTGAAAGAGAAGTTGGGGTGCTTCCCTGGGCTGGGAAAAGTTTAGCTAAATCAGAAAGCAGATCTAATTAAGCAAGTTTATTCTATATCTATAAAAGGCTAAGTTGACTTGCGCATGCACAATACACATAAAGCTCTCGCTGGCACCAATCGCACGCGTGTTTCCATCTGTCATTGTCGATTGTGAATTTGGTTGACACTTATATTATAGAGAAAGGGCGAATAACGATATTAAAATATTTTTTCTAATTAATTTCCTTTCAATGTGCACGAATCCGTGCACCGGGCCACTAGTTATTTAATGAAAAACAAAGACAACAAACAAATCTACACAAATGCAGTGAGGACCACCAGTGCGTAACTCTTGTTTTATAAGCATTTAGTAGCAAAAAGCACTTAAACACACACACACACACACACACACACCCACCCACACACCCACACACCCACACACCCATAACACACTACTGTGAGCCAAATTCACAAAACCACTGTGTCAGTAATCTGAACCTCAGTGTGCCGAGTGGGCTCACTGGCCACCAGTAAGTGTATTGTGGCTTCTCACATGCTGTATAGGAAAGGCCCTCCTACTTCTAAGAGGACACGAGGTCTTACAGGACTTACGTCTGAAATAAGGGCATCTGGTCAGGTGGAAAAGAAAGTGCCGTGTCCAGGAATTTGCAAGCTGATAAATAGAAGATGAGTTCGCTCTGGGACATTTCCCCCATTGAGGGCCCATTTCTGTCAGGAACTGAAACTTTTGTTTTGTTGATTTTATTGCTGTTTCTATAAATGTGCAGAAAAAGAAACTCGTTAAAAGTTCATTCGGAAAAAAAAAAAAAAAAAAAGTTCATTCGAATCTGCTGCAGTCCCTTTGTGGATGCAGCTATAACAGTGAAGTACTGGGCCTCTCTGACTTTATCTATTCAAGCAGCTTTGTTCGCATGGCCTTCAGGCAAATAGCTTTTTGCATACAGACACGCGAATCATTACAGGAATTCTGCTTGTGGCTTGAGTTTTACAAAAATGGCCCTTACCAGAAACTGCCTCTCCCAGGAGATAAGGAAAGTATGTATTGTTTATCAAAGATCTGCAGGAACTTCTGGTCTATAGACTAAGCACAACCTCTCCCCACCTATGCCTGCAGTTGTCAATCACTTCTGCCCCTCCCACCTGTCCACCCCTTGACATAAAAGAAGCCTGAATTCTGCACTTTCTTAAGATGAATTTGAAGTACAGTGGGGCCTTGACTTACGAGTTTAATTCGTTTCGTGATGGAGCTCATAACTCAAATTAATCGTATGTCAAATCACTGTGACGTTCGCTGCACCAACTAGCGGTGGGGTATCTGAAGCTGGCTCATAACCTGAATTTTAGCTCGCAACTCAAAGTAAAAAATCGGCCAAGAGACAGTTCGTATCTTGAAAAACTTGTTAGTCGGGACACTCATAAGTCAAGGCCCCACTGTACCATTAAGTTCCATCTTCTAGGTTGGTGCCTTCTTGATCAATAAACTTTCCTTACTCCAAACTCTGACATTTTGACCTTTGGCCTTACGAACTCAGGACTGGTATCATAATGCCCATAAAAAGGGTTTTTCCTTTTAAGAAATGATCAAAATAGCTGGTCCCTTCACAAGAACTTCAAGAAAATGGTACTTAGCGTGATGTTAGGTAACTCTACATCACAGAGTGACGTCCACTAACCTTCACGCATGTGCAGACCCTTCCTTACCTCAATGATTCCTCATCCTCTTTCAGATCGTCCTCGAGCTGTATGAATGCTTGAATCTTGAAAATAAAATGTGAATTCAAGTTATTATTTGAGAGAGATTAAACCTAGCTTAATGTCTAAAATTCATATGTCCATAAAAAGTAGCAAATAGAGCAACAAAACAAAACAAAACAAAAAACAATCAACAAAATGAAAAGATACCGCAGCTGTTAAAGAGAAAACCACAGGACCAAAATGGCATCACTTGTGCTGAAGCCTGTGACACCGAACTTAGATTTAATACCAGGAGTAGCTGGGGTTGCAACCTCTTCCAAAAACACAATCCTAATCAGCCAGTCTGGAATTTTCTGGTCAACACCAATGAGGTCATCTGTCACAAGGGCCCTCACATTTCCCAAAAGAGCAAGCAATCTGCTTGATAAAGCCCCTCCCACCCTGTGTCCTGGAATCCTTTCTCTTTCCCAAGAGCCTCCTTGCCCCACCCTGCCCATATCTTCTGCACTAAGTTTCTAAAGATCAGGTGGTCCAGCTCTTCCGGCTGCAGGAGAAAGGCACCCTTACAGAGATTCCCTTGCGGAGGGGAGCTTCTACTCGGTTTTCAGAGCTTCTCCCATGTCTGCTGTGTCTTAGTTAACAAGCCTAAAATAATACTGATGCCAAAAAGGTACATGTTGGGGTAACAAATTCTGTTCCCCTATAACAACATAATGCCTCCCATTAACACTGCTGTATGGTTTATATGAAAGCTGTTGAGAGAGGAAATTCTAAGAGTTCTCATCACAAGGAAAAACTTTCTCTCCTTTATGTATCTATATGAGGTAACAAAAGCAACTGAACTTCGGTGGCAATCATTTCTCAACACATATAAATCAGATTACTATGCTGTACACCTTAAACTTATGTACTGCTGTATGCCCCTTATGGCTCAATAAAACTGGAAAACCCAGCATGCCCACACCTTTCTTCCCTCTCAGGATCCATGTCCCAGATTCTAAGGGACCCCGTGAGACTGGCAACCAGGGGAGCAATGGGCAGTGGCAGCTCATCCTGGGCTCAACCCCAAACTTGTCTTTCAGGCCCCCTTTTCTCTGACTTTCCAGTGAGCCAGAGCAGCCCCGCCTCGGCCCTCCTGTTGCTTCTTCTATCCTAGGCCCCTCCTTGTTTTACTGTCCCAGCTTTAATAAACACACCCTCAAAAAAACCAAACAAACCCCGAAACTCTTATGCTGTTTGTACAGTAACGTGCTGCATAGGCTTGTGGCCTAGGAGCAGACCACACCGGACGGCCAGGTGTGCAGCAGGTGTGCCATCTAGGTGTGTAAGAGCCTCTCTGATGTCCACACAACCACGAACTCGCCTAGCGAGTCACTTTGCAGAACGCATCCCCACTGTCAAGTAGCGCATAACTGTATATGAGAAAGCATTTGTGAAAGCTCCAACTTCGCTTGCAAGGGTAAGAATTTGTACTTACTAATTCAGAGACCATTATGGGCCACAGGGAAGTCAAATGCTGGGGAGATATTCTTAGCAGCAAAACTCTGAAAAAAAGAAACATCTGAGCAGCAACTAGGGGTGTCTGTCCAACTCTGAGATTGTCTGTCAGGCGTTCTAGGGAAAGAAGATTTTCAAGATGTCACACAAATATGCAGTTTGGAGTTTCTCAGCAGACAAAAAAGAGAAATGGAATTGTCAATGCTTCAACATTTCCCAACCATCCAGGTAAGAAGCGGGTGCTGGGGAGATGTCCGTGCCCTTGTCTACCCGGCCTCCTCGTCCTTGGCCTTTGCTGAAGGAAGGGGTCCCGTGGCTCTCATTCCCCTGGCACAGTGGAGGAGAACGGCATGAACTTTTGGCTCAAGCCAGAAAGCCACTGGCTGACCAATGACCACCTATATTTCCTCCTAAGAGTATGAAATATGAGGCACAGACACCAGAGACGGGCCTTGGTGAGGGTGGGACCACAGACCATGTAGGTTGGTTGGGAGGTGACACTGTATTTTGGTGGTGAGAAGTAGGAAGTGGAACGAGTGAATACAATAAATTTATTCAATAAAGTGTATATTTGACACTCATGACAACAATTTTAATTCCTGCAGGGGAAAAAGTGTTGTGAGTTCAACTAGCCCCTAACAGTCTCTCCCACTTGTCTACTGAAATAATTGTTGTACAACGTGATTTTCCCCGTAATTTAAGGTTCCTTAGGAACATAAACTGCCACAGCAAACAACTGAGCAGCAAACAGCTGAGCTACGGTCCTGCTGGTGCGATTCCTGCAGCACCGCAGTGACACCCTTCTCTGTATCTGAGCTCGCTCGCTGGTGTTTTTCTGTCGCCATTGCAAGCACAAAGGATCATGCACAGCTCAGACACCTGCCAAGCATGCTGGCATTTAAACGAGCGTTTCTGCTTCTGGTTCTGGACAAGATGGAATAAGTATATTATGTTCTATTTCTCTCTCTAACGGAAATTTTTAAAAAACTACCCTTGAACAAAATACATAAACCAACCAGCGGAAAACTGAAAGGTGAGGGATAGGGAGCAGGACTGGCTAGGAACCTGGGGACTCAAGGAATGACCTGGAGGAGGTGAGGTCCGTGGGGTTAAACTTTATTTTTTTAAGTTTCATTCCGGCCTGGGCAGATGCCAGTCTCTGAACACGGGCACCCTGATGTGGGCGCAGAGCTGATCCGTGCAGGACCCTGAGGAAGGGATGGGAAGTGCGCCGTGCACCTGGGGAGCCAACTCACACAGCTTAAAGCGAACAGTGTTGCCTCTTGATCTTCCCGGTCCCCAACCAGGGGCCTCTGTGGGGGTGGCTTCTTACCTTGTATCAGGGGAAGGTACAGGTGGTACTGGTCAAGTTCGCCACTGAAGACAGCAAAAGCCTGGCGCTTTAGCAGCATGGCTTTCTGCTCAAAACTTGGGAACAGTTTTAAGGAACTGCTCTGCATGCCTAGAATAAACACAGGACATAAGTCCCATTTAGTGAGAAATGACAGGAAATTCATACTAGTGCAATTCTTAGCTTCCCTGGTGAAAAACCACGATCTTGATTAAGTAAAGGCATGTGGTAATCACTTGCATATTTATTTGTAAAAATACTTATTTCTTTTTTTTTTAATATATTCTACTGATTTTTTACAGAGAGGAAGGGAGAGATATAGAGAGTTAGAAACATCGATGAGAGAGAAACATCGACCAGCTGCCTCCTGCACATCTCCCACTGGGGATGTGCCCGCAACCCAGGTACATGCCCTTGACCGGAATCGAACCTGGGACCCTTCAGTCCGCAGGCTGACGCTCTATCCGCTGAGCCAAACCGGTTTCGGCAAAAAAATACTTATTTCTTTAGGAAAAAAACTGATTATTGATTTCAGAGAGAGGAAGGGGGCGGGAGATAGAAATATCGATGAGAAACAACACATGCCTGGGTTGATGGCATGTGCCCTGACTGAGAATTGAACCAGTGACCTCCGGGCACATGGGCATATGCTCAACCAATTGAGCTACCCTGGCTGGGCCAAATACTTATGTCTTTAATGAGACTAGTGATAAGGGATTAGAACAGTGGTTCTCAACCTTCTGGCCCTTTAAATACAGTTCCTCATGTTGTGACCCAACCACAAAATTATTTTAGTTGCTACTTCATAACTGTAATGTTGCTACTGTTATGTATTGTAATGTAAATATCTGATATGAAGGATGGTCTTAGGTGAGCCCTATGAAAGGGTCGTTCAACCGCCAAAGGGGTCGCGACCCACAGAACCCCTGGATTAGACGATACTTTTCTAATAAATTACAGTAAACTTATAATGACTCTGTAATGTATTTCTCCACAATAAAGTTGCAAAAGAGCTTTGCTAAGGAATGTTGCCAACACCGGGAGCTGGGAAGGCTCCCTCGTCTAGTCCTGACGTACTGCACTCATCACACTGCAGTTTGCGGCTCAGGTGGTGCCATGAAGGTGCAAGTGGGGCTCTGAACGACATGGGCAAAGCAGATGACAGTGGCGTTGGTCCCTCAAAGTGTGACTTACATGCAAGGAACAGAGAACTCACTCATTAAATCTTTAAACATTGTTTTCTCATGAGTCAGAAGATGGTCAACAATGGACTTCCAACTGGATATTTAAAAAAAGCAAAATTAGTTAAATATGCAAAAGATGACAGTCTGATTAAAAGCATCAAGAAAGGACCATGCCCCTTTAAGATCTATTAAAAACCACATTCTGAAAAGTTAGTGAAAGGAGTAGTGTTTATATGGGGGAGAGCTAAGCAAGATCTTTTCATTTATAAGTGTGACAGGGAATAACTAACGGAACGAGTAACACAGGAGTGGCGAGTAACTCCCAGTTCCCACAACAGAAAACATACACTGTCAGGTACTCTGGCTTTTCCCAGGTTGCCCTTAAATATGTTCACACTTGCGTTGATGAGAAGAACGGGGAGCAGTGAAGACAAATACATGTCTTCCAGGGGGCCCCCCAAAGGGCAACAGGATTATAGGGTGTAAGCCACTGCTCTGGTGGTGGCAGGGCAAACTCCCAGGTCACACAAAGAAAGCTGACCAATCTCCGCCCTCCTCCTCCGTTAATAAAGACACGCTCAGCCACGCCAGGAGGACATCACTGAGTGGTTTTGTGACCTCCGAGAAAAAGGCGCGGGAAGTTCACCTCGCAGCTGGATCTCCACGGACCTCAGCTGTCCACGCAGGGCCGGGCACTGCAAGGTCAGTGAGGACTTGTGAGGACTCGTCAGTGTGAGTGGGGAAGGGCAAGGACGGGCAGTGCCCAATAGTCCGTGATTACAAGACAAAGCAGCCCGGGACCAAGAACCGCTGGGACCCCAGAGTAATACTGTCTCTTCACTGAAATTCTTTTAATAAAAAAAGCACCTTCGTATTTTTAAAAAACTTAATTCCTGCCCCAGGAATACCCAGTGAGACGGGTTTGTGACAGATGTCCCAGTATTGGGGCTGATGCTAACTCTGCTGCTGTCTCGGGTGTGGAATGATTTATGAGACGACTTCCCAGCGGGGGACTGAGGACATGGGATAGGACAGCTTCCTTACTGCGCACAAGACGTGTCCATCTGGAAGAACGCGGGGTCCAGGAACAAGTCCAGCACTTCTTTCTTCCAGGCCCGCTTCGTGTAGGCGTAGCCGCTCAGAGAGCTCAGCAGCTGGGCGCCCGCCCGGAAGCTGGGCATGTTGTAGGCACTAAATGGGACCGGCAGGGGAGGGGTCAAGGTCAGAGGCTGCCCAGGAAAGCCACCAGCTGCATTTCCCATAACCTGCTGTCCGCACAGATGGAGGGTACAGCGCAGGCACGTCACCTGTGGTTGCGCAGGTATGGGAACACGTAGTAGAGCAGGCGGGAGACCAGCGGCACGGCTTTCTCCTTCTCGTCGCTGCGGTAGACCATGTCCAGGAGAGACGCCAGAACCTGCAGCGGGGGTGCGAGACCAGAGAAATCTTCTGAACCAAGGGAGGGAAAGAAGGTAGTCCTCGAGGTGTGAACAGCCTAACACAGTGATGGCGAACCTATGACACGCGTGTCAGAGGTGACACGTGAACTCATTTTTTTGGTTGATTTTTCTTTGTTAAATGGCATTTAAATATATAAAAAAAATATCAAAACTATAAATCTTTGTTTTACTATGGTTGCAAATTATCAAAAAATTCCTATATGTGACACGGCACCAGAGTTAAGTTAGGGTTTTTCAAAATGCTAACACGCCGAGCTCAAAAGGTTCACCATTACTGGCCTAACAGGAACCTCCCTGTGCAGCTGGAGGCCGAGACCAACGAGCCTACCTGGGACACACAGCCCACACACCCTGGCACCTGAGAAGACATCTTCCCAAAGGTCAGGACGCAATCACTTCTGTAGGGATGACGGTCAGGTGTGTGCTTACCTCCGCCAGCAGAGAGAGGGCCTGCACGCTGTACACCGAGGGGGCGGACGTGGACACCATGGCCGAAGCAGCGGCAGCAGCATCTGCTAACAAAGGAGCATCTGTGTGTAACCATGATGGACAGGCCGCCACTGAGCCCTCATGAACGGAGTCATGAGCCCCCAGCTTTCACACTGATTATGTACAGGGATGTAATGTAGGTATTCTTCTCTGTCAACAGGCTCCATTTCAGCACCGAACCATCTGTATATTTTGATCAAATACATTAGCACCGACTGTCTTCCTCCCCATGTCCAGTCTCGGCGTCATTCTTGGAACTTCAACCTTCCTTTGGATGATCTACTGAACACCCTGGCCTCTGAGCCCTTGACATTTTCTCTTCCAAAATCTTTTACTCTGCTCAGCCAGCCACTGTCACTTTTACTCTGCTCAGCCAGCCACTGTCACTTTTACTCTGCTCAGCCAGCCACTGTCACTTTTACTCTGCTCAGCCAGCCATCATACCCTTGGCCTCACAATTTCCAAAAACTCCATTTCCAGCATCTTGATAGGACCATTTTGTTTGTTTGTTTTTGTTAATCCTCACCTGAGGATATTTTTCCCATTGATTTTTTTTAGAGTGGGAGAGAGAGAAACATCAATGTGAGACACATAGACTGACTACCTCTTGTATGTGCCCTGACTGGGCCAGGGATCGAACCTACAACCCAGGTACATGCCCTTGATTGGAAATCAAACCCACAGCCCTTTGGTGGGAGAGCCGACGCATTCACCACTAAGCCACACAGGCCAGATCGAACCAGGTTTTTTTATCTTTCCTGCTCACATACTCCTGGAACCCTGTTCTGGCAAATCCTGAATCCGTGTACAGGCCTCCAACCCCTGAGTCTACCACCCTAACTGCCCGGCAACTCCTCCAGGTCTTCACTGCTCTACCTCCCCCACTACGCCCCATGGTCTAGCATCGACCCCGCAAACATCCTTAACTCTCTTGCTTCTCTCCTTCTGAAGTTCCCACCTGGAGAAACACAGTGCCGGCTAGGTAGCCTAGGTAGTTCTGTGTAGCTAAATGCTCTGAAACGATCCTGCTTTATTTCATGGGCATGAAACTCAAGAGACCCGATGCTACCAGGTAATCCCGCCACATGCTCTGCGGCACATGCTGCTTTCCACTCTGTGACACAATTCTTCCCCCCACACATGCTCCCCCCACAGCTCTCACCACCCTCCCTCCTCAGCTGACAACTTCCCTTCATACATCAGTGAAAAGACACCTATGTTGCGTCAATCTTTGATTATCATCTTCCGCGCCCCCACACGGGTGCGGGCCCCACCCACTTTGTTTGCTGTGGTGCCAGTGTCCAGGACACAGCGCATGGCACATACCAGACACGTGCCTACACATGAGGACCTGCACGCCCACGGCACGCACAAAATCTTCCAGAGGAGAAAATCACGCCACTTCGAAGCCCCAGTCTGTTTCCTGAGTTACAGGGCTGATGTGTAAACTGGGTTTGCATCCAGGCACTCCGATTTCTGGTACTCTATACTTTGCAAATTAAGTCTTACTGAGAAGCTCAAGGTTCACCTCGAGCTTTAGAAAACTGGTTTCTAAAATACATAAGTAAAAAAATCTGGCAATTACTACAGCACCGTCTTGTAATGTTAAAGTTCATTATTGCACCGAAGCCAGGCCCAATCCCGCCACTGGACACAGCTGAGTGGTGGAGACGCAGGTCAATCTCTAACCTTACACGCGGCAGAAACCTGAGGACAAATCAGCCAGGGGATGCACGGGCTCTTTTCCTAGAGAAGAGCCACCAGCATCGCCGCGAAGGCATGATTGCTGGTTTACATCAGCCAGTGATGGGATCCTAGGTACAGTATCTCGTGCAAACCACTAGATAGCTGTCAGACAAATATAGGCGGTGGCATCACTGTGTCCAGCACACGCCCTCCCTCCTCCTCCTGGGAGCAGAACCTGCTTTCGGGTGGGAGCCCAGTTCTCGAGGCACCGTGCACCAACCCCCCACCCCCACCCCGCTCTGTCAGCCTCACAGGACTTGACTAACCTCATCTGGGCACCGTGCCTAAAACAGGTATCAAACCCAGCTTTTCACTTGAGGCAAACAGTTTTTGGATTTCTGATAAGTATACTTGTCTAGTGATCTTTAGGGCCTTGGCAATTGACAAGCTGCACTACTGCATTTAATTCAGACTCTTCTAGAATGTCTGGCTGACCGGTGGGCCTGCAGCAGACGATGAGTCTCCCAACCATTTTCCTAGGCGGCTTTAAGTAGTAATAGGCTGGGTGTGCCTAGTCTATGTGACCTCCCTTTTCAAGTCTTCACATGCAGGCAATGATGAAACATGAGGGCCCTGAGAGGCAAGGGTGTGTAAGCCCGAAATGAAATACACACTGTCAACTGCCTGACAACAGTTTGCTGGTTTACTGTTTCCACAGTCCCTCCCAGGCCCCCCCGCCAAAAAAGAAAACAACCCTCCACATACATTCTCCTATATTTTCTATCCCACAAAGATTTCTATCACTGAGTCTTGGGAAGATCCTTCCCTGGACCCCACGCAGGCTCAGTGGGGGGTTAACAGTCATCAGGACACTGGTAGTGGCATCTGCTGTTTGTTACACATCCGACTTGTGCTGTGAGGAGTGAAAGCAGAGTTTACTTTTAAGGAAAAACTAGACCCGCCAGCGGGCAGCAGGCACCACTTTCTGACCTTCTACACCTACCGCACACATCCTCCTCGGCGTCCGAATCTTCCAGGGAGACCTGAGGCTGCGCCTTCACCTCCAGGTTTCTGCTCAGCCAGCTGGTTTGTTCTAGGGAAGAGCCAGCAATGTTCGCCACAGCGTCGAGGATTTTTTGAGTGACTTCCTAGGAGGAATCGGGAGACAGAGGAAAGGGGTAAGATTACATTTTCAGGGGTCAAAAGGCAGTTGAAAGAAACAAGTTGGTAATGCTGAACCCAACATGTCCAAAACCTTACCAACATGTAATCAGTACAGAAATTACTGATGACAGTTTGCATTCTTTTTGGGACTGTCTTTGACAGCGGTGTGATTTTACACTGACAGCACATTCAACTCAGAGGGACCACCTCTCAAGGGCTCAAAAGCCACACGTGGCAGTGACTACTGCACTGGCCGACGGAGCTAAAACAGTATAAACAGCATGGCATAGCTGCACAGAGCATCCAGCGGATTGCTTTTCTTGCTAGAGGTGCACCTTTCAACAATAACACAAGGAACAAGATTAAAGAAGTGGACTCGATGGGGGTGGGAGGAGGAGGCATCCATCCAGGTCAGGAGTACGGTCAGCGAAGCACCTGCTCAGGTAGCTGGGCTAACGGGACAGGACCCTGGCAGGTTTCTCGGGCCAGCGTCACTGAGTGTCGCCAGTGAAGCGCGGCTGTGGGTCCTTGATACCTGAGGACTGCACAGCCCTGACGCCACTGTGAGCCCGGCAGTTGTGTTTGCATGAAGGGAGAGCATGCCTGCCTGCCTGCCTGCCTGCCAGGGGGTGAGGAGGGTGCACGAGGCCAAAGCTCTGAAGGGGGAGGGGCTGGCTCCAGGTCAGGGGCCTGCACACTCATGATGATGCTTCTCCACAGGTGGAAGCCAAAGGAGCCACCTGGGCCTCCTACCGATGCTTTACTGCACCTTATATGGCAGCGGTTCAGAACTCGGGCCTGGAGAAACCTTTCCCACATGCCTGGGATCTGCACCATCAGCAAGAACAGCACCAAAGCCGGAAACATACATCCCAGCTGCCCTGGCCGGGGAGCTCAGTTGGTTAGAGTGTCCTCAGGGATGCCAAGGTTGTGGGGTGCATCCCCAGTCAGGGCATGTACAAGAATCAACCAATGAATCCATCAATAACTGGAACAACAAACTAGTGCTTCTGTTTCTCTTTCTTGTTCTCTCTCAAATCAACAGATAAAAATTAAAAAACTAAAAAACCAAACAAAACCCACATATACCCTAGCTTACATCAAAGCCTTTGACTAAAAAAGCCTTTTAAAAGTATACTGGCCCTAGCTGGGTTGACTCAGTGGCTAGAGTGTCGGCCTACAAACTAAAGGGTCCCGGGTTCGATTCTGGTCAAGGGCACGTACCTCAGTTGCAGGCTCCCGGCCCTAGTTGGGGGCATGTGGGAGGCAACCAATCGATGTCTCTCACATTGGTGTTTCTCTGTCTCTCCCTCTCCCATCCACTCTCTCTAAAAATCAATGGAAAAAATATCCTCGAGTGAGGATTAAAAGTCCCTATACTGGCTGAAAAATAGTGATTTTCTAACTCCATCATTATGTCTGTTTATAGTTGCATTGCACTCTAAAGAGAAGATTTTCCTTCTCCTCTGGGTGAGTTTTACCTTTAATTTTCAGCATTTTGAAATTCCCTGTGATTATGTCTTGCTTTAATTGGGTTTAGGGGGTTGGAGGAGAGAAAGTGTTTAAGGAAGAAAATTCATGCATAGAGATTGACTTTTTATTGCAATCATGCTTCAGGCGAGTTCCACCTGCACCTGCACAGTGGGAGAGGGCAGCTCGCACCGTCCCCGGCAGGTGCTCAAGCTGAACCCGGAACCTCCACAGGGAGGTCAAGCCCTATGAAGGCAAAAGGAGGAAGTGAGGTCTGAGCAGAGGTGCAGATCCAGGTCCGATTCTGTCCAGTGCTGATTATCTACAATGCAACCCTCAGAAGAGGCACAGCCCTTGGGGAAGGTAGCAACCCGCCACTTTCCACACAGACCTGCAGGTCCCTCTGATCCTTCTTGCTCTCCAGGCTGGGCGTGCGCGTCACAAAGTCGTTGAGCATGCTGTGGGGAGACAGTCAGCGTCAGGCCGGGAATGTGCAGGCATCACCCTCCCAGCAGAACCCGCGGGGATGTGAAGGTTGGTCACGCACCTGAGGAGCAGGAAGTACCCCGGGGGGGCCAGGTTCAGCTGCGCGGACTCCCTCAGCACGCCCAGCAGTGAAGGGAAGTTCTCCTGCAAGGCTGTCGCTGGGAGCCTACGTCCAAACAGGAAAAGAAACCAGCCATGAGCAAGTCAAAACCAAACACTCTCACAGCAGACTTTCGGTCCAGACAGTCAGAAAGCGGGGGAAGGAAGCATAGCTGACTGATCTGTTCATTCTTTTTTCGGTTACAACAGACACATGCGCCAGGCTTTGCTGGCAGCGTGTTCAGCACACAGCACACGGGTTTTATAATGTCAGCTGAGATCTTGCAGGAGGAAGAGGAGGGCCCAGGGCACTCCCATGCCTCGGGAAGGAGTCAGGACCCCACCGAGGCATTTCCTGCGCTAAGTAAGGCTCTGGTCGTGAAGCCGAGAGGCGCAGGTGATATCTGCAAGCTCTGCAGGAGGAGAAGGGGGCTGGGGGGCTGCACTACCTTTGGATGGAAACATAGCAGAACTGCAGCACAGGGACGTCCACGAGCGGCGACTTCTGAAAAGTAAAGCGAAACCCGTCACCCAAGTCGGTGGGAAGGGAATTCAAACAGAAGTGGACTCTGCATCCTAAGGAAGCAGGGGTGAGCCAGAGTCTTTAAATAGAGTAACAGCCGTGAAAGCATCCCCCACGTGCAACACAAATAAAGGCATCCCACGAGGTCCTAACCACCAGTGCCGCTAGCACACTTGCAGGGAGTCCCTCTCTGTGACCTGCTTTCAGCTCTTAGCAAGCGCGCAGGGAAAGTGGACATTACCACTGACCCTCCCCAAACAGAGAGCTGGGGGCCAGGGCTGACCCTTCTGAAAACCTGGGACTAGCGACCGACGAGGGAAATGAAAACTTCTCATTCTAAGCTCAAGGAACCCCCTCAGAGTCAGCCCAGGCAACTTTCCCAAATCTCAAGTGGCTGGAGTCACTCAGGCAGTGGTTTCCTCCAGGCTTGGGAACAGCTCTGTGTAGAAATTATAGAGTTGAGCCAATTAACCGACTAACCGCAAAACGGAAAGTTTGTCCTTTGAGCGGCCAAAGCCCAGCCAGGCAGCTACAATCTAGTGCTGCTGTTTTTTGGCCTGGAGGCAGAAGTTGCAAAAACTTGCAGAAATTCAAGTAACACGAGGGAAGCACACCTACACGTGCCTACTCCGTCTGTACAAAGGCTGTCTCGGAGCCCACAGGGCAGCCCACCTGTGACGCCGTCCACAGGACAGCCCGCCAGCGCAAGGTCTACTCCGGACGCCGAGACCCGCTCAGTCACCATGCAGATCCAGCAGGAACCCATGGCCCTCCACCACTGTGCTCCTCCAGGGCCAAGTTACTCCACATTTATGAGCCACAGTGAAAGGGAACACGACGCCAGACACTCATGGGAGCCCGCCGACCTCCGACAGACGAGCGCTTGCTCACCACCCCGAGTGATGACCTTAATATCTAAAGGCAATATTCCTTGCTCTAACCGGTTTGGCTCAGTGGATAGAGCATCGGTCTGTGGACTCAAGGGTCCCGGGTTCGATTCTGGTCAGGGGCATGTACCTTGGTTGCGGGCATATCCCCAGTGGGGAGTGTGCAGGAGGCAGCTGATTGATGTTTCTCTCTCACTGATGTTTCTAACTCTCTCTCTCCCTTCCTCTCTGTAAAAAATCAATAAAATATATTAAAAAAAATAAAGGCAATATTCCTTTTTTTTTTTATAAAAATGTCTATTGTGGTAATTATTCATAAAATTTACCATCTTTGCATTTTTTTTTTTTGCTTTTTTTAAAAAATATATTTTAGCCGGATCCGGTTTGGCTCAGGGGATGGAGCGTCGGCCTGCAGACTGAAGGGTCCCAGGTTCGATTCCGGTCAAGGGCATGTGCCTGGGTTGCGGGCACCTCCCCAGTGGGAGATGTGCAGGAGGCAGCTGATCGATGTTTCTCTCTCATCGATGTTTCTAACTCTCTATCTCTCTCCCTTCTTCTCTGTAAAAAATCAATAAAATATATTTAAAAATATATATATATATTTTATTGATTTTTTACAGAGAGGAAGGGAGAGGGATAGAGAGTTAGAAACATCGATCAGCTGCCCCCTGCACACCCCCCTACTGGGGATGTGCCCACAACCAAGTTACATGCCCTTGACTGGAATCGAACCTGGGACCCTTCAGTCCTCAGGCCGACATTCTAGCCACTAAGCCAAACCGTTAGGGCTATCTTTGCCATATTTTAAGTGTACACACAGTTCAGTGGTTTCAGTATGTACACATTTTGGGGCAACCATCACCACCATCCATCCGGAACTATTTCATCTTCCCAAAATGGAACAACAACCAGGTTACCTTTGTACAAATCAGAACTGAGCTCAGCTCTCTCACCTATCACTGTGGTTACTGAATAAAATCGGTCTTTACCACCTTTAACTAGAGTCTGGCTTTATCTGTGATGCGCTTCAGGCTGCAAATTCCTTGAAGCAGGTGCCACTGCCTCTTAGGAAAGGTGTCCTTTTGTACGCAGGTGCCTGACTGGAACCAGTCCTGGGCAGGCGCCTGCAGCAGGGAGCAAGGACGGGAGATGGTCCCTGGCCATGTTCCGTCTCCCACCTTCACACAGCACACTGAAGCCTACGGGGCACAGCTCACCCATCTCCCCAAAGCCCAGTGAGAGCACCTCCATTTTACACCCCCAATTCCTAGTTGCTCTTGCGACCTGTTTTCCTCCCAAATACATTTATAAGACACGGCATTAGGAGAATGGCCCGAGTTCATGGGGAGGCCCCCCAGGCTCCTGACCTGGTCCCCCCGGATCTGCGGCCTCCTCACCACCTCCTTCACCAGGTGGAGCACCGTGTCTGTCTGCAGGGTGCTGAGTGCACACATCAGGTCGACGAGGGTGAGCTGGAACGCGCTTGCCACAGGGACTATCTGGCAAGAAAAAAACAGAGAAGACAAAAGTAAGAGTGATGCACTAAGTATTCTATAAGAGTTGCCCTGGAGAAAGAGATTTCTTTTAATCTTTTAAGTATTTAAAGGAAAACTGGGTAAGGACTATTGGTGGGAATAAAGAGAGAGTTAAGCATTTAATCACAACGTAACCAGTATCTGATACAAATTAGGACCAAAAGGTGAATTTGATGACAGGGGAGTGAGACTGGTACGTTCAAGCTTAGAAAGCATTTTAGAACAGAAACACATAATGTGAAGGAAACAGGCTAGCGTAACGACCCAGACAGCCCAGCCGGTGTGGTTCAGTGGTTGAGTCGATCCAGGCAGCAAGAGGTCACCCGATTGATTCCGTCAAGGCACATGCCCGGGTTGCAGGCTCCATCCCCAGCAGGGGGCGTGAAGGAGTTGGCCAATAGATGTTGATGTTTCTCTCTCATCGATGTTTCTATCCTCTCTCCCTCTCCTTCCTCTCTCTTTAAAAATCAATTTAAAAAAACATATATTGCCAGAACCGGTTTGGCTCAGTGGATAGAGCTTCGGCCTGCGGACTCAAGGGTCCCGGGTTCGATTCCGGTCAGGGGCATGTACCTTGGTTGCAGGCACATCCCCAGTGGGGGGCGTGCAGGAGGCAGCTGATCGGTGTTTCTCTCTCATCGATGTTTCTAACTTTCTATCCCTCTCCTTTCCTCTCTGTAGAAAATCAATAAAACATATTTTTTTTAAAAAAATAAATAAATANAGAGCTTCGGCCTGCGGACTCAAGGGTCCCGGGTTCGATTCCGGTCAGGGGCATGTACCTTGGTTGCAGGCACATCCCCAGTGGGGGGCGTGCAGGAGGCAGCTGATCGGTGTTTCTCTCTCATCGATGTTTCTAACTTTCTATCCCTCTCCTTTCCTCTCTGTAGAAAATCAATAAAACATATTTTTTTTTAAAAAATAAATAAATAAATAAACATATATTTTTAAAAAAAGACATGGCCCTCTAGATCCAAAGTCAGGAAGAAAACCCGATAAATCAGGTTCCACTGTTGGCCTTGGCAGGAAGCCCTGATGTGGGAAGTGCACGATGATGCTAGAAGTCTGCACTCCATGGTCATGTGCACTTGGAAGTGTCAGGTTAATCACCAGGGAAGGACCGCACAGGTGCAAAGCCGTGTGCCTGTGCTGGGCCGCCAGCCACTCTCGCCTTCCCAGGGAGCAGAAGCCCACGCTGGGCACTGAGAGAATGTCTGGGATGGGAAGACCCTCTGAGGGAGGGACAAGGTAGGACCCTGGATGGTCAAGAGCCAGAGAGAAGGAAGAGGGCTGCTGGTTTTGCACAGACAGGTAAACCGAGCCCTGGAGGATCTCCGATGGACCAGTCAGCAGGTAAAGAATGGATGACATGCAAACTCCAGTTTGGGCCCAGGAATGTGCTGATGTAGATCTTCCTCACCACCATGGACAAGTATTATTTCCATAAACTAAAAAGCCTGACATTAACTATGGACTTTGGGCAGGAAGGATGTGTCACTGGGGAATGCTGACAGTGGGGAGGCCGCCTATGGGAGGGGAGTATATGGGAACTCTCTGTACCTTCCTCTCATTTTGTTGTGAATCTAAATAAAACTGCCCTAAAATAAAATCTTTAAAAAAATGATTTAGTCCTGGCTGAATAGTTCAGTTGGTCAGAGTGTTGTCCCAATAGGTCACGATTGCAGGTTTGATCCCTGGTCAAGGTACATACAAGAATCAACCAACGAGTGCATGAATAAGTAGAAAAACAAATTGATGTTTCTCTCTCTCAAAATCAATCAATTAAAAAATTTTTTTTAGTGATTTGAAAAAAAAGCTGTAAGATGCTATCACAACCAGGGAAGGGTGGCAGGGGTCTTAACAGGTAGGACACTGGCCCTTCCTTAGCCAGGTGGTGGGCTCATGGCAGGTGCTTATTCTCTGAAATGTACGTTACGGACACTGCTGCATGCATGCTGTTAGGTACTGAGTTGAAACGGTTAAACAGCAGCCCTACACACTCACTACAGAGAGCAGGGCGAGCTGGGAGGGCTCCCGCCCCAGCCGCCCAGCACACAGCTGTACTGAGACTCCGCTGCACTGTCTCTTGCATTTAAAAGGGTGAAAATGCTTCAGGATTTTCCCATGTCGGCCTCTGACGTCATCTTGGATGACACACAACTTGGTATTTGTCAGGGTGCGTTCGGCGACGGCTTTGACTTGTCAGCTCACCTTCACCTTACTGTGCTGCTTCACTCTCTTCCTGCTCCACACCGCCGCCACGGCGGCCATCAGCTGCACCCCGAGGTGGGCCGTCAAGGGGTTCAAGAAGTCTAAAATTTTTTGGCGTATGATCTGAAAAATGGGAAAATAAAAAACTCGTCATGACAGAGTGGTGTCAGGGCCCTGTTGTTCCTGATACTTGACCAGCACGGAATATCTGGAGCAGGGCTGTGCTGGTGGGGTCAGCGCCCCCAGCACCGTGGGGACAGGAATCCGAGCTCTTGGGGGGCCTGGATGTGCAGTGGCTGCAGATGTGGGTGGGCAGACAGAGGCCTGGCTGAGTGGAGCAGGGAGAGACTAGGAGGTGAGGACCGCCACCCACAGCCATGAGCAGGGCGGGGGCTGGAAGGAAGCCACCCCGTGCTTTGCAGAGTGACAAAGGGGAGACCAGGCAGTGGAGGAGCCCTGTCCCCATTCGAACCCCCAGCCTCTGCCCATCTTACATCCATGAGGAAAGATATTTTCATTTTCTAGAAATAGGTACCCCTGAAATAATTTTATTACTTAATCAACTTAAAATAAGCTCGCGACAGGGCCCTGGACATCACTCACCCCTCTCCTTTCATGACATGGATTTTTGGGGGTGTGTGGGAGGCAACCAATTGATGTGTCTCTCTCTCATATCGATATTTCTCTCTCTCTCTCTCTCTCTCTCAAAATCAATGGAAAAATACCCTTGGGTGAGGATTAACAAAACAAAAAGAAAAATTACTCAAAACAAACAAACTGGAGATTTCTACTCCCAACTTCCTTTTAACGTGGGTTTCACGGAGCACGAATGTTTGATTATTTGTGTATGTATCCCATGTGTCTTTATTTTTGTGGGGACAACAAAGACGGAGCAAATAACAAAACGGCGGAGGAAGCTCTCACCTTGGTGGTTCTGAAGTAAACGGAAGAGGACCCCTTCGTGGCTCCCAGGAGGTCCACGGGCCTCTTCTGCGCCTCCTCCCTCCTGAGCACGTCCCAGAGCAGGGCCAAGGTGTTCACGACGCGAGGCAGCTCCTCCAGAATGGCGTTCTTGGCGTTTTTCAGGCTGGTGGGGTCACTCACAGCCGCGGCCTGAAAGTGGAAATGAGCGCGGGAGGCTTGGCTGCACTGGAACAGCGCCCCCTCTCTGCGGGGCGAGCTGGGGCCAGGGGTCCCCGGGCAGCAGCCGCTTCCCAGCAGGTCCCCGGTGCGCTGGTCTGGAAGGACGCTCCCCGGTGCCTCTGACCCAGGGCCTTCTTTGGAAGGGGCATGCGTCTGAGAGGCACGTTACAGCCGCTCTCCATCTTTCAACCCCAGCCTCGCTGCATTCTCAAATTGCTGCATTCTCAAATTCAATACCCGACGGGGCAGAGTAGTGACAGCTCAGCTGCCCCAACACAGACTTCATGAGCACCACAGGGCGAGTGAAAGGCTCGTGGAAAAGTGAATATAAGCCTAAAACGGAGCAAGTGGCTTTACATTTTATCTCAACTGACTTTCCGGATGAAACAATGGGCCAGGATGGAAGGAGTGGCCAGGAGAACAAAACCACAAACAAACACGTGCATACACGCTTGCGTTATTGACATAGATTTGCATACACATTTGCATTACTTGCATACAAACGTTTCTTATTGGAAACAGTCATAACCCAGACAAAACATTATGAAAATTGCCTCCAACTCAGAAAAAACAATAACTTACCTTTTTATTTTGGTTGGGTTGTTCCAAAAGACAGAAATGACTGATGGTTGTCAGACCTTCCAGAAGAGTGAGTGGGTAATCTGGAGCGATGTTTTCCCTCTTGGCGGTGATGCTTTGGTGGAGAAACGAGAAGGTGGTTTTGAGGATTTTTAAGAATGAGGCTCTAAAGATGTTTAATCCTACACACAAACATAGGAACCAGAGAGCTATCACTCTCTTAAACAAACCTGGACTCCCGTAATGAAATATTGTTATAATATTGGTAGCATCTTTTGTGCTATTTTAGACTCATGCAGTCACTTTGAAAAATGTTTTTAGATGTTTTAGAATTTCTTTGAAGGTGATTCCATTTTTATTGGTTTTGCAAAACTAACAGAGTGTGACTGACTTGTCCTGCAACACCGAGCCCGCCTGGGTAGCCGGGTGGAATTAAAAACAGAGGATCTGGCCCAGACAGTGTTGCTCAGTGGTTGAGCATTGACCTACGCACCAGGAGGTCACCAGTTTGATACGTGGTCAGGGCACATGCCTAGGTTGTAGGCTCGAACTCCAGTGGGGGGGGGTGTGCAGGAGGCAGCCTATCAATGCTGATGCATCGATGTTTCTATCTCTCTCCCTCTTCCTTCCTCTCTCTAAAAAAATCAACAAAAAGATGTTTTAAAAAAATAGCTGAACTGGATATTTAGTTCCTTGTCACCCTCCTGACAATGCTAAACAGGCTTCTGATTCAAAGCACCCTCCAGCTGGCTTCTCCGGCAAATCAGCCACTCATTGCAAACGTGTCACTAATGCAGTAATAATCCATCCAGGGGTCGCCATACCTGACAGAGAGCTTCACTGATTCGCTTTCATACTGTTTGACCAGCTCGTCCAAGTTTTTGCAAATCTGGACAATGAAGGGTGTCATTGTCCAGCCCAGGGACTTTCCGAAGTACGGCAAGGACTGCGTGACCAAGCTCACCCAGGCCGGGTGCATGCCGTAGCCGTAGGCCGGCTGCAGGCCCCTCACCACGGCAGACACCAGCAGCCCCTGGGAGGTAAGGGGGTGCGGCTGCACGTACTGCATGGCGCTGATGGCCTGTTGGAAGTCCAGGGCCCGCCGCCACTCCCGCGACAGATCTGGCTGGTGCTCAGCCTCCTCGTGGACCTGGCCTAGGTGATGCTCCAAGACGATCAGCACCTGCAGGAGCTTCAGCAGCTCGATCTGCAGGGGGTGCTCACTCCAGATCTGGTCCTGGCCCAAGTTGATGAGCTGTTCCTCGAAGAGGCAGTCTTCCCGCAGGGCCCGGCCTCGCTCCGCAGTGGCCAGGCTGTAGCGCTTCTGGCTCGTGTACATGGAGGCCGACAGGGATAGCAGGACGAACTCCTGCACCTTGCACCTCTGCAGCAGGCTGCGGATGAACTCCACGCTCTTCCCTTCCGTGCTCTTGGCCACAGCGACCAGCTGTGTCATGATCCTAATCAAAACCTCCACGCTTTTGACCTGGACATCCCGGTTGCCAAGCAGGTCTCGGTGGGAGATCTTTAGGTAACAAGGGTAGTAGCTGCGCAGGAAACTCAGGCACAGGTAGGTGAGGAGCTCGATCAGCAGGGAGTGGGGGCACACATTGGGGGACTGGGTCTGGAGTTTGCCATAGAAGCTTTGGCCCACGAGGGCCTCCTGGTGGCGTGCCAGGAGGTTGGAGATGAGGTTGAGGTGCGCGGTGGAGCTGGTGTCCATGCTGGTCCTGGACACGGCCTCGATGAATTCCTTGGGGTTGGTTTTGAGCACGGCCTCCAACACGGAGAAGGCGTAGAGGACTCGCCGGGAGTCGTAGGGCTGCAGGTAGAGCAGGATGTGCTTGAACAAGGCCTCGATCATCTCCTGCCGCTCCCGCTGCTGCTTTAGCAGCCGGGACGCGGTGAGGGCCTGGAGCTCCGCGTCGGCCTCCTCGTCACTGGAGAAGGACTCCGAGGCCTGGGTCCTGTCCGAGTCCACACGCGCCAAGCTTAACCTGGCGCTGGACTTGAAACTCTCCGCCAGGAAGGTTGCGGGCCGGGGGTAAGCCCTGCCGCCCGTGGGGAAGGGCGCACAGCAGCCCTCTTCGTTGCTCAGCTCCTGTGGGTCATGGAAGGGGGAGGACAAGGAGGACGTGTTCTCGCTGTCCGTGTGGGAGGAGCTCGTGTCTGCGGACTCAGTGTGCTCACTGCTGTCAGGAGCCTCTCGAGCCGTTCTGTCCAGAAGGTCCGTGTAGTAGGGAAGGTCTTCCTCGCTCAGCTGGCTTCCCGGTGAGCACTTCTCTGGCTCCTTCTCCACCTCGGCCCAGATGGCCTCGCGGTCCACGGTGGTGAACTGGTTCAGAGGCACGCCTTCCTCCGAGCTGCCCTCGGGCACGCCACATGCCTCTTTGGAAGAGGTTTTCTTCCTGTTAAACCAACGATGCAAGTCTTCTGAAAATCACAAGATGACAAGCAACTTCAGAACAGAAGGGTGAGCTATGATATGTTCATTCTAGAGCAGTGGTTCTCAACCTTCCTAATGCCGCGACCCTTTAACACAGTTTCTCATGTTGTGGTGACCCCCAATTTCATTGTTACAAATTGAACATAATTAAAGCATAGTGATTAATCACAAAAACAATATGTAATTATATATGTGTTTTCCGATGGTCTTAGGAGACCCCCGTGAAAGGGTCGTTCGACCCCCAAAGGGGTCGCGACCCACAGGTTGAGAACCGCTGTTCTAGAGTGATCTTTGTCTTAAAGCCAGACAGGTTACTATTAATAAAATTGCCCCCCCAAAATAAATTAAATAAAAAATAAAATTCCCCCATGAAACTACAGCACCAGAGTCTAGATTACATGATGGACAAAAGGCAGACAAGTAAAGTGAACAGGTCTTTTAAACTGTTCGAGCAATCAGCCTGGCTGGTGTGGCTCAGTAGCTGGGCATCAACATATGAACCAGGAGGATCAATTCCCGGTCAGGGCACATGCCTGGGTTGCAGGCTCGATCCCCACACGTTTACAAAGTACCTTCACACCATCTGAATCTGACAAAATCACAAAGTGGGTCTAAGTGCCTTAACTGTCACGGCGGGCAGCAGGATCTACCGCCCTTCCCACCCTCCCTGGCCCGGGCACCCTGGGGACACAGAGCTGGCCCGGCTGCCTGGCATGGGGAGCTCACCCGCCGAGTTCTCCTGCTTGAGGCAGTGAATGGAAGTCCGCTGGGTTTTGGGCTGGAGCAGCAGCAGGAGCAAGGGCTCGAGGATGCGCACCACATCCCCGAGAGATAGTGCCCGCACCAGCCAGCCCTGGGCCGCCACACCGATGGCACCGTCCGTGCAGGTCAGGCTGTCCAGCACCACGAACAGGGACCTGCGGGTGGAAGTGCATCATGAGGTCAGCCTGCAGCACCATGGGCGGGACACTCCCAGGGAGCTCACCCACGCTGTGTTGTGGGCCCCAGCAAACGAGGACCTGGGATTTAAACCCTGGATTCATGCTAGAATCAGCGTGGGAGCTTTTAAAGTCCAGATCCCCAGGCCTGGCCGGTGTGGGTCAGTGGTTAAGCATTGACCTAGGAACCAGGAGGTCACAGTTCAACTCCCAGTCAGGGCACATGCCCAGGTTTCGGGCTTGATCCCCAGTAGGGGAGTGCAGGGGGCAGCCAATCAATGACTCTCTCTCATCACTGATGTTTCTATCTTTCTCTCCTTCTCCCTTCCTCTCAGAAATCAATAAAAATATATTAAAAATAAACAAATAAACGAAGTCCTGATCTCCAGGCCTTGGCCCAATCGGTTAAATCAGACCAGGGGATGGGCCCAGGCAGTGCAATGAGCTGCCAGTAAGGCTGTATCTGACCCCACACCTAGAGTTTTGGAAACAAGAGAGGGGTTTTTAGAAAACAATGTGGATTATAATGTATCTGCAATCAATTCACATCTTAAGCCAGTTGAGGACTTTACAAGTATATACACCCAGTGTGGCCACCACTCCAATCGAGAACTAGACCTTCTCCATTTCCCTACTCCTCCCCCATGGGGCACGCTCTGACAGCCCCCCCCCCCGTGACTCGAGGCACCGGAGTCTCCTTCCTCCTCAACCACAGCTGGGAAATCCACACCACGTATCTATTCACGTGTGTCCAGCCTGAGGCCACTTAGGGGATTCTGAGAGCGGCTGCTGTGCATCAGGAATGTGAGGTCCGGTGGTCCGAGTCACGCCTCTCCCTTCCCCAGCCCAGCACGCTGACCGGGCACTCTGCAAAGTGCCTTCTGCCTGCGGTCAATGATAAGGAAGACAGCCTCACCTGTCGAAGGAGCGTTTGTGCGACGTCACTAGCCTGCCCTGGATCTCCCGCGTCAGGTGCCAGAGGACGGAAAATCTGAACAGAGCCTCCAATCTGGTTCCCTTGATTAGGAAATAAACGGGCATGAGGAGCCTGGTTTCCTAGCAGGACACTGTTCTTAGTCGCATGAAACCCAATTGAGAAGCAAAGGACAGCTCAGGAGCAGGATGGCAGTGCTGCAGGGGCAGGAAGTCCCTGCCTGGAGCCCGCCCTGCCCCACCCCTCGCTCCCTGTAACAGGACGCGCTATCAGTAAAGCACACAGTCCAGCGCAGCACTCGCCTCTGCCCAGGGCCACAGGGAGGCTGTGGTGGCAGGGAAACAGGAGAGTGAGGCTCATGCCCTTCCCTGGGAAGTGACAGGCCCATGGCTCAGAGCACAGGACACCACTGCACTGCGAGGACAGCCAGGGCTGCGGGGCCGACGCCTCCTCTCGACAGCCTCCTGTGCCAGCAATTCCAGCAGCGCAGGCACCTACAGGCCCACAGGCATCTACATGTCCGCAAACACCAAGGCAGTCTGGGCAGATTTCCCTGGGGAGCCCTGAGGTGGACACAACCATGTTTTGGGGACTCCAAAGGCGAGAGCTCGTGCGGCGAGAGGCCTTCTAGTCCCGACATCCCTAGCACTTCTGCTCACTAACCAGTATGTCCACCGGCCCCAGAATGACCCCCGCTGGATCCATGCAGTCTGCCCTGGGCCCGTGAGTGACAGGCTGCCCAGCAGTGGGACCTTCGCAGGATGGAGGCTGGGGCTGCAGACTCGCCTTGTCGGGGTCCAGGAGGGCGTGGCAGATGATGTCCTCGCAGATGCTGGCCGTCGGGGCCAGGCAGTGCAGCCGGTAGAACAGCTCCACGCAGGTGACGTGGTGCTCCCGGGTCTCCTGGTTCAGCTGGTTCCACAGCACACGAGCCACCCTCTGGGACAAAGGGGACATGGGGTGAAACAGGTGTGAACAAGTCCAGTCCTGGTACCAAGGTCCTGGCTTCTGCCTACATTTGCTACGTGAGAATCCTTAACAGCAAAGAAACATCGTCAATGAACAAAACAAATCCAACCAGGAAACCCAGCAGAAGTCATCCTGCACAGGCCACGATGCAGGCCACACGTGGAGCTTGCCACCAGCTGAGACCCTCAGGTTCAGAGAGGGGTCAGCCGGAGGCATGCACCTACGGGTCAATGAGTACAAACCAAACCTGCCCGGCGCCGGCGCTGGGGCTCCAGAGACACGCCCTCGGCCACTGCTGTGAGGGCCACCCAGCACCTCCCCACCCAGGGTGCGCTCCGATCGCCTTTCGGCTTCACTGCCACAAACCTGCCTGTCCCTACTGCTGTGGACAGAGCCGCAGCCGATGCCTGGCTCACTGCCAGGACCCAAATTGCATCCCACGTGAGTCCTCCGTCTCCCAGCCCTGACCTCAGCTCTGTACACAAGCGGGGCCAGGGGCCAGCTGCAGCTCCTCCCCGAGTCCAGGGAGCACCCGCCCCAAGGGGGTGCGGCTCCAAAGCAGGTGGGTCCCCACTTCTGGGAGGAGGCTATCTGAAGGCATTCTTCCAGGTTATGGAGAGGACATCTCCTAGATTATGGTGTTTTAGGGACAACTCAAATAAAAGAACGTTTTTGGTCCATCTGTTTCCAAGTGACAAAGCCGTCTTCTCTGCACAGAGCACACTGGCCACCACCCGGCTCAGTGCCCTGCCCAGGACTTATTTCTGACCTACGGGAATGTGGTTTCCCATGATCAAGTTAGAGCTAAACTGCTGGTACTGGAAACTCACTCCAGGGCCAGACCCTGTGCCAGGAGCCCACAGCAGGCACAGTCCTAATCTGGTGTCACCAGAGTGGCCACAGCCCTGGGGACAGCTTTCTGCAAATGGTCCGAGAGGAGGACCCAGGACCGCCCACCGTTCTCTGGTGGGAAATACCTGATAGAAGTCTGTTTTCTCGGCGATGACCTTCAGGATTCCTGGCGCGATAGGAGGCACCGTCACCATCTGCAGCTTGCCGAAAAATGGGCTGTACCCAGAGCTTTTATAGCGCCTCATCTTGTCCTCGATGACAAGAGCAAGGGACTGGGAGTGGTTTATCACTTCCAGCAGCGTGGAGATGGCCACGTTCTGGAGGTAGCAGTCGGTCCCACAGCAGCAAATGGTCATGAGGGATCTAAGCCATGCGGGAAAACTGGACTCGCCGGCCCCTGGAAGGAAGCCAACCACAGGGTGGGAACAAGCAAAAGCACCCGAGAACGGTGCTCGGACGCACAGCCTCTAACACCGTGCGATCCGGAGGCCTCCTGGCCTCCGGTGGTGACCTGGCTGCAAGCAGCACTCAGGCCAGAGGGTGAGAGACCGCGTCTGCTTTCATACGCTTGTCAAATTGTTTGCCCTCGACCTCAGGGCTTTGAGATGATTCAAAATGTCTGTTTTCTTTTAAAGACTGAGATACAGTGAAATTCTTGCTTAATTTACATGAAGTAAAATTCACACGTTTAGGTTCAAATTGTTTTCCCAGGGCTCTCCTGGTGGCAGGGCACATGGCATTGCCTTGAAAAGGGCAGAAACAGATGGAGGGACCAATTCTCCATCCAGGTCTGTGCCACTGGCGGCTGGCGCCAGGAGACCAAGGGTGCGGAAGTTAAGGTAATGACTTAGACAGAGAGCTCTGCCCTATATTCATTCCCTCCACCTAATCACTCTTTGTTCCCCATCTTCCCCTCTATCCCTCTCCCCCACCCTCTTTGTTTAAAGTACTCTCTGCCCGCTATGGACGGAGTGAGACCTGTCCAGACTCATGTGGAGGCCCAGCCCCTGGTGGGACGGTCTGGAGGTGGAGCCTTGGGAGGTCCCTGGGTTTGGATGAGGGCCTGAGTTCAGGGCCTTCAGATGGGACATCAGAGCCCCCCCAGGATGTGAGCCCAAGTGAGACGGTGGCTGTCTGTCACCAGGGGGCGACATCACCAGGAACCGACTATGCTGACACCCTCATTTCGGACTTTCAGCCCCAGAACTGTGAGAAGATCAAGTTCCAGTGTTTAAGCTGCTCAGTCCATGGTATTTCATTAGGGCGCCTGAGCCCAGACACTGCCTGCTATGGGTTGAACTGTGCCCCCCAAATAGTCGATACTGAAGGCCCAAACCATTACGTAATTATTACAGTGGGATCACAGCAGCCTGGCCCCAACGCAATGAAGCAGGTGTCCTTAAGAGGGAGACCTGAACACAGGCTGGCACACGGGGAGAACGATGTGGAGACTGGAGCTACAACGCTGCCCGGCAGAAGCGAGGGGAGACGGGAACAGCCTTCCCCAGAGCGCCAGCGCCAGGGCAGCGGGCCCCGCCCACACCCGGAGCTCAGACTCTGGCCTCAGGACTGGAGAGAACAGGTTTCTGTTGCTTAAGCCGCCTGTTTGCAGCACTTTTTCGTGGCGGCCCTTGCAGACAAATGCATAAATCTTTAACACCAGCTCTCATGAAATAGTCTACTGGTCATCAAACACCTTTTATGTTCCAGCCCTGCAGACAACTAATTAGAAACTCCGGGAGGAAGCGAGTGTGGCCTAGTTCCTCCCTGGACATGATCCCTGCTCCTCTGAGACATCAACTGCCTGAGTACCACGATCCCCAAGAGGGGCCACCTCGGGCCACCCGCTCACCGGGGGGCTGGAAGAGCGTCTCCCAGAGCCGCTCCATCTCCTCCTCGGACAGGTAGATGGGGAAGGTGGCGCAGTCCAGCAGCAGGTGGCAGGCGGCAGCAAAGGCCTCCCTGCAGGCCTCGCTGGAGCCGCCCAGGTCAGGGACCACCTGGTCCACGGCCCAATCTCCCTTTGTCTGGCCAGAGCTGCTGGGCAAAGGTGATGGTGGCTCCACATTTTTGGTCTTAAAGGGAGACCCTCGAACTGTGAACCAGTCTGAGAGCATCTGCTTAAACTGGGGCACGCTGATGGGCCTGGCGTCCCACGAGTTCTTCCTGCCGCGGGGGCTGGGCTCTGGGCCCCGCGGCTCGCCCCCGTCCCGCTGGCCTGTGGGCTCCACGGCCCTGCTTTCCTCTCCGGACACCGTCAGCTGGACCCCAAAGATGTTCTTGTGCACAAAGTTGTCAATCAGCTCTTGGAGGCAAAAGAACGTCCTCTGCATACTCCCGCCCGTCTTCCAGACGTCGTCTCTTTCCGGGGAGACTCTGGGGACCCGCAGGTGCTCCGAGAGCTCTGGCGACGACGCACTGAGCCCGATCCCGCTGTCCTCAGACTTCAGTGCAGGAAAGGAAGCATCTTCATCACCTGCGATTACAGCCTTTGTGTCTAAAATTAGGTCACTGTTTTCACCTTTTACTGGACTCTGCAAAAAATGGAAGTTTATAATGTGCATCTTGTAAGACCAGGGGGTTTGACTATCAGCCGAATTAGGCAAACCGTAAATGTACTCTTCCTGGTTTTAAAATCAGAATTCTCTACACCAAGAGGACCCCTGTGCACCGTGTATAACACAGTGAAGACGGCACACAGGCCGGGCAGAGGCGCCGGCCCCAGGAGGGGCAGACAGACCGCCATGCTCTCCGGGTTATTTACTTAGATTCTTCAGCATTAAAAAAAACGTAGTTAATGCCCTAACTGGTTTGGCTCAGTGGATGGAGCGTCGGCCTGCGGACTCAAGGGTCCCAGGTTCGATTCCGGTCAAGGGCATGTACCCTGGTTGCAGGCACATTCCCAGTAGGAGATGTGCAGGAGGCAGCCGATCAATGTTTCTCTCGCATCGACGTTTCTAACTCTCTATCCCTCTCCCTTCCTCTCTGTAAAAAATCAATAAAATGTATTTTTTAAAAAACGTAGTTAAAAAGAGTTTGACAGATTTAAAAATATGAATGATGAAATTGGGCTGAGGGTAAAATAAAGATATGAAGAAATAAAATAAGAGGAGAAAGCTAGAATAAAGTTTTCATACACACATACACATAACACATATAAACATATCCACACATATGTATGTGTATAGTAAGTCCTCACTTAATGTCAATAGATTTTGCAACTTTAAACAAAATGACGTAAAAAGAAAGCGATTTATCAGAGACTACCTGATATAAACAGGAGTCAAGTTCCCATAGCATCTCATTGTTATAACAAAATGATGCCGTTCAAAGACCTGCTGGGTTTGTGTGGCTTTTCCAGAGGAATGAAACATCAACCTTAATGAACCAACCTCTTTTCTTACGCTGTTACTTAGGTAATACTACAGTAAGTTCAAAATTCCTCAGCATATAACCTACGGTGCTTTCTAGGGAAGACTGAAACGGCAGACTGCACATGCTCAAATTTAAATCTCAAGTCATTTCAAAACATCTCCTCCAACAGCCAGGGCAGAGGCTCTGCCCGTTCAAGCGGGCGATCATCAGTAACTTTTGGGGAAAGTTCGGACTGGCTTTGCGCCGAGGCAGCAGTCGGTAACCGGTCTGTGGCTGAGACTCCAGTCCCTCACCCATCCTGTAGGCAAGGGCAGGGGGTGCCATCCATGCTAAGAACTTTCACAGAGTGAGGGTTTGAGAAGCGTATTGTAGATGTTACATATAGATCATCCAGTCCTCACACCTATGCTAACCGACCCTTAATTACTTTCTGCTCCCAGGAAGGTGCAAGCTCCTTCCAGCTCAGAGGACCCCTTTGGCCGCTCCTGGCACGTACCGAGTTTCCGCTCATGGCCTCCGCATCCAGGTAGGAAGGCGGCATCTGGACCTTGCTGAGCACCTTGAAACACGTCTTCAGGGCGAGCGTGAGTTCGGGCAAGCTCAAAGCCTCCACGTTCTCGGCCAGAGGCTGCACCAGGCAGGCGAGCACCTGCGGGAGGTACTGGGTCTGCACCTCAGAGTACAGTTCCTGGGAAGCAGACACGGGTTAATGAACGTGGTTCGGCTTAAATCAAGGAAAAAAATGCAGCTCATGACGCTTCTTAGTTCCGTTTTTTTTTTAGAGCATAAGGAAGCTTCATGTTAACTCCCAAATCAGGAAACAAAACAAAGTTTCTCTCTGGTCTGGACAAATCATGGACTGTCTCCTCCTTTCAAGTGGCTTTCCCCTTTCTAATAGGAAACCACTGCCACATTGATTTCGACACCGAGGCAACTAGCTTCCTTTGGGGAAACTGGTCAACTACAGATGTTTAAGTAGGAAATCATTCACTCCCACTCCTGAATACAGCACGACGCCCAGTTCACCATCGCTTACATGACGTCAGCTCAGCCCCCTTAAAGCTGGCTCCAACGTTACAACCCCTTTAAAATAAGACATGAAACGTAGCAGGATTGTTAAACAGGCCAATAAGACTAATGAAAATGTCATAGAACTCTGGCCGGTGTGGCTCAGTGGTTGGAGCATCGTCCCCTACAACAAAGGGTGGCGGGTTCTACTCCCAGTCAGGGCATATACCCAGGTGGCAGGTTTGATGCCTGGTCGGGGTGTGTGCGGGAGGCAACTAATTGATGTTTCTCTTTCTCTCCCTTCCTCTCTCCAAAAATCAATGTAAGAAATAAAAATAAAAGCCCTGACCGGTTTGGCTCAGTGGATACAGCGTCCGCCTGCGAACTGAAGGGTCCCGGGTTTGATTCCGGTCAAGGGCATGTGCCTTGGTTGTAGGCACATCCCCAGTGGGGAGTGTGCAGGAAGCAGCTGATGGATGTTTCTCTCTCATCGATGTTTCTAACTCTCTGTCCCTCTCCCTTCCTCTCTGTGAAAAATCAATAAAATATATTAAAAAAAAAAAAGAAATAAAAATAAAAATGTAACAGCAAGCGCTGAGCCATCCCTCCCCTGCAAAGGCCTTACCAGGGGAATGACGTCCAGCAGGAACACGAGGAGGGTGCAGAGCTCCGAGACCGTGGGGGCAGGGCTGACGCTCTTCTCCACAGTGGGCCTCGGCTTTGCTGGTCTACGGAAGTCCCAGGAGAGAAAAACAGATCAAGTCTTTCTCCTACAATTTCAAACATTTTTTAAATTTTCAATAAAACTACTTATTCTATTTCAACCATAATGAAATGTAGTTTCTATAGTGCCAATCCTTAATCTTTGGTGCCTAAAACTTCCTAACACAGAGAAGTATCGAGAAGACTCTTGAGCCCTAGCTGGTTTGGGTCAGTGGATAGAGCATCAGCCCTTGAACTGAAGGGTCCTGGTATTGATTCTGGTCAAGGTCATATACCTCAGGTGCAGGCTCGATCCTCGACCCTGATCAGGGCACACGCAGGAGGCAACCAATCGATGTGTCTTCTCTCTCACATCGATGTCTCTCCCCCTCCCTTCCACTCTCTCCAAAAATCAATAAAAAAATATCCTCGGGTGAGGATTAACAATAAAAAATAAAAATAAATAAGTGTCTTGAATTGGCTTGTCTCCAAAACGGGTTCATGTTGATGTGAGCGTCATCAGTTCGGATAAGGGTGGTTCCTACCCACATGGGATCCACACCCAGAGATCTGGAACACTGTCAACAGCAACCATTCCAGGCTCCCAGCCCAGCCCAGAGGCCTGCTCCAGGGGAGGAGCCTGGCTAGAGCCCGGCGCAGGCTGGACACCTGTCAATTCGCTACTCCCTGGAGGTCACCACCACCCGAGATTCTGAGCTGGTGTAATTCACCAGATTCAGAGTGACATGAAGCTGACTACAGTAGCTGAAAAATGAATGATTTTATCTGACCAGTTAGACACTGATTTCAGTAGGGACTTAAGGAGACTGATGATCAAACACTGAGTCAGTCACAGAGCCACAAAGTCAAGCTTCCTTCACAGATCAAGCCTCCAGAGGGCTGTGTGAGGAAAGCGGATTTATCAGAGCAACTAGGAAATGCCTAGGGGTGGGAGGGGGGATTAGGGGGGTTTCTATACTTCGACTTTAATAAATGAAGAGGCTCCAGAATTGTGTGGCAAAGATGAAGGGAACCTTCTTCTTCTTCTTCTTCTTTTTTAAAATATATTTTATTGATTTTTTACAGAGAGGAAGGGAGAGGGATAGAGAGTTAGAAACATCGATGAGAGAGAAACATTAATCAGCTGCCTCCTGCACACTCCCCACTGGGGATGTGCCTGCAACCAAGGTACATGCCCTTGACCGGAATCAAACCTGGGACCTTTGAGTCCGAAGGCCGATGCTCTATCCATTGAGCCAAACTGGTCAGGGCGAAGGAAACCTTCTTAATGGCAATGCCTTTTATTCTATTATAATCTTAAGTGAATTCTTTCCAATCGTGTACTCAGCAGAAACCACCCAACTTTAGCCCTTTACATGTAATCTGAGCACAATAAGCAGCTATGTAACCATGAAACCCTTTGCTCCTTCCGGAATGCTCATTATCCTGAACTGGACACTCACCTAAAGCAATCCTCAAAGCACCTCGTCATGTAGTCCCAGAGAAAGTCTGTGCTGAGGGAAGTGATCAGCAAATTCACCGTTTTAACAATCTCAGAGGCATTTCTGTTTTCTTTTATTGTACTGTAAAGGGAGAGGGATACTTGTAAATATATCTATGACAACACCATGTCTGGAAAACAAATTCACTTTAGCATTCACAACTTATTTCTAGAGACCGACAAACGTGGTTTAAGATAAAAATGCTACTCATTGTTCTTCTATAGGAAAGAGCATGTACAATGCCACCCTAAACACTCACTGTGTCGGCACATTCTCTTAGAGATAAGCTTAAGAGCTTTCGTAAAAAAAAAAAGGGGGATGTAGAAAAGCAGTTTTAGTCCCACTGTAGGCAATTAGATACTCTACTGTTGAAATAACTTGGCACAATCACGCAGGGGGGACATCTGGCTGACACTTAAATGTGCATCTTCTGACTCAGAAAGTGACTCTAGGGATTTACCCGACACAAAGATTTGCACACAGGATACACGGAAAGGTCATTAAAAATACTGAAAAGCGCCTCAGTGGTTGATCATTGGCCTAGTAACCAGGAGATCACGGTTCGATATTTTCGAGTACTGTTATATTCTACAATGGGCATGTACTGTTTTCATATTCAGAAAAACAAAGCAAACGCTCAGAATTCTTGGTACAATGACAATTAAAAAACCAGAAAAATCTTCCAATCGATTTAAATTTTCAATATACCCAGTGCCAATTCAGGCAGAAGGAAATTATATCAAGAGTAAAGTAACAAGAGGTTGAATTATCTTAAAAAGAACAAAAACAGAAGAAAAAGAAGAAGAAAAACAAAACATAGGGCTGATAGATAACTAGACACTTCAGGTCAACATGTCTGCTGTCTCCCAAATCCTCTCCTCCGCCCGCCCTCAGGGTCCTGGAGCACGTGGCCTGGGAAGCCTGTACCTTGACCCCAAAACTCCTCATCTCCTCAAGACTCACGTCCCCGGCTCCCCTTCATGGCCTCCTCTTATCAGCCTCCCCCCTGTAAGTCACTGCTGGGTCACCTAGATCCGCCTGCCTCCATTGACCACTCTTCATACTTGACCAATAAATACGGTCTGTGCTTCCCAGGCTCAGGCAGGGATAAGATGAAACCCCCTTTAGACTCCTCCCCGAATTCAGGTCAGTCACTTCACGTGGACCGACTCATCGTTACGATGACCTAGGCTGCGTCTCCTGTCCCAGATGTGCACGATGTATGGTAAACACAGAAGTGAAATCACGGCATTTGGGAGAGAGGAGGAGGGTGAAGTAGGAGGCCCAGCCCAGACCTGGTCAGCAGACTCCCGCTCTGCGTGTAGCTAAGCTGGAGCTCGGAGCCCAGCGTGTCTCTGCAGTAGGAATAAAAGGCCCGGATGACTTCGAGAAACAAATCCCCAACCACCTGAGGCCCTGCAATGAAAAGGAAAATGGCCAGAGAAAGGTTAACAACCCACTTGTAGGTCAGCAAATGACACACATGAAACGTATAGAGCAAGCATGTCAAACTCGTGGCATGCGGCTCCGGCCGTGAGTCTGACATGCTTGGTACAGAGTAATTCTACATACAGGTGATTTATACCGTCTAAAATGCTTAGAAACTTAAAGTGTAGCAATGACAGCGTTAGCTGGGGATGAGCACCCCTGAAAATGGCCAATACTTTTGTAGAGCTTACTGCGTGCTGGACACTGCTCTAAGCCTTTTACGTCTATTAACTTATTGAATCCTCACAGCAGCAGCATGACCAGGTGCTAAGTTGATGTCCTGATTACAGGTAAGAGGACGGAGGCGGAGTTCAGGTAACATCAAGCCAGATTCTGCTGGGTGGAGCAGGGCGCATGCATAATGTTTTGTTTTGTTTTCCTTGTCCTGAGCTCTCTTGTATTGTTAAAATTTTTTACTGAATTTATTTGGTGACATTGGTTAAGTATGCGCAATGTTTTATTTTTTTTAAAAAACATTTTTTTTAATTGATTTCAGAGAGGGAGAGGAAGAGAGAGAAATATCAATTGAGAGAATCATTGATGGGCTGCCTCCTGCATGTGCCCTACTGGGGATGGAGCCCGCAACCCAGTCATGTGCCCTGACCGGAATAGAACCCTGACCTCCTGGTTCATAGGTCGATGCTCAACCACTGAGTCCTGCTGGCCAGCCCCTTTCTTGAAAATAAAACCGAAGCTCATCTGAAGTCTGACGTTTGATGAAGACGTGTTCTTACAAAGTCGGCGCTGTGAGTGCTCGGCAGGCACCCACGCGGCTATGCAAACGACCTCAAAGGCTCTTCCTAACACAAATGTTCAAACCTCCGTGGGAAGCTTTTAAGTGGTGCCCAGACAGGATACCAGAACCCCGTAACACGAGTAACATACTTCAAGATTCTGAAATTCCAAAGGTTAACTTCTATTTGAAGGGAGTGCTGACTTCCTCTCGCCGTGTTTAATTCCCGTTTCTAACAGTACCTATTTCCGGCTTGTCCAGCAGGCTGGTGAGGATGCGGAAGGGTCTCAGGTACGCGGCGTGGCGTTCCTCTGCATCTGCGTCTGAGAACTCCTGGTGCAGCAGCTCAGCCAGACCCTGTGTTTTTTAAAGCCACATGTGAGGATACTGTATACTGTGGCGCAGGACATGACTGGCGGTTCTCTGGGACAAAAAGGAAACCAGGTGTGCAGCACCGAGGACACAAATGCTCCCGACTGGGTGCCAGCAACATGCGCGACGCCTACTCTGAGGTCCCGCAGAGAAATATTCTGAAGCACATGATCAGAAATGGGGGTCGACTTCCCAGAAATGCTCCTTTACCTCAACTAGAAGGTCCTTGGAATATTTTTCAAAAAAATATGAGGACTGGTCTTGGTAAGAACTTGAGGTTCCGGATTCTGGCATGAAGGTATTTCCTTTTATGTCTGACCCTGTGAAGAAACAAGTGTCATGAGCTGTGAAGAGATCTGCACACAAAGAGCATCAGCCTGTGCAAAGGTCTCATGCTACGATATTTCTAAAAATAAAATTCCTCTGACAGAACACAAACCAGATCCCCAAGACAAGGCACACGACCGCCCTCCCGACAGTGGAGAGCTAAGGGTCGGACAGACAGAATTACATCTCAATGGGCATCAATTCGGTTTGTCCCAAGAATTCAGCCCGATTGTGTTTGCCAGGAGTGAGATTACCAGGGTCTAATGGAGTATCATTTTTTAAAACCAGTGTTTATTTGGACAGCATCACGTGACATCAAGGCATTCTCATCTGTGTGTCCTTCTGAACCCTGGGCAGGTCTGGGAGGTCCGCAGAGCGAGGAGCAGCGTCCTCGTGGGACAATCAAAGAACCTGAGGCTCCTGGGGCTGCGGCAGGACACAGCGGGACCAGCCTCACAAGAGGGAGGGATGCACTGAACAAAACCATCCTTTTGATAAAAATGCTTAAAGATTCACAGTGAAATCCTTCACAAGCTTCCACGCAATGAATTCTGAGACTTTCACAACCAGGGGGGAGGGAAGGAAGGGTCAGGGGGCTTTCTGACTGTGGTGTGGTAAGGTCTGTGTGTTGGGGGTTAATGACTACCCTGTATGATACCATGTTGGTGGATACATGTCATCAGATATTTGTCCAAACCCACCGCGTGTTACTACACCAAAAGCGAGCCCTAATGGGTGCTACGGACTCTGGGAGATGACACATGCCACCATAGGCTCATCAACGGTGACAGATGTACCTCCCTGGGGGGCACGCTGACGATGGGGAGGTGGTGCCCGGGTGGGAACAGGGGGTGTATGGGAAGCCTGTCCCTTCCTCCTAATTTTGCTGGGAGCCTAAAACTGCTCAAGAAAAATGAAGTCTTTAAAAACATGAGCGTCTCGGCCTGTGACTTCCTGGAGCCCGTCCCTGTGAACTGCCGGCAACAGTCAAGGGCTCCTTTCCTACAGCTCACAGGCTGCGAGGCACAGCAGCACCGCCCTGGGTGCGCACGCTCTCTGTTATCCAGGCGTCTCCTGAACATCTCAGGCCACACGCACTCCCATCTGCGCAAAGCCGCCTTTCACACGCAGTCCACGTCTGTGGGTTTTCTCATAGCCTCGCCCTATGGAACTTCTCCATAGCAACTGGCCTCTACTTGGATAAGGTTTAGCGGCAGTTTTCGTGGTATTCCAAGCTTTTTAAAGGGGAATTCAGTTCGCATTTTTAAAATCTCATGTGTTATCTCCCTGTTTTTAAAGTAACAGCTGCCAACCAGGCAGAGTGCGGTGGGGACGGCAGGACCCAGGTGCCCAGGGCCACAGGCACCGTGTTATGTCTCCGCACGGGAGGCCTCAGACATGTGCCAGCAGATGGAGTCTCTGCCACCAGTCCGCCCGGGAGGTTTCCCTGTACTTCCGGTTGCTGTGTGCGTCACAGTACCTAGCAGCCACGCGTACAGCCGTCTGTTTAGAGACATGTCTCTCCGCAACAGGGTCTGGGCGGCGGCGGCCAGGATGCGCACGACGTCGGATCTGAGCAGGGGGATGGCTCTCTCCTCGGAATCCTAGCAGGACAGGGAGACGGTCAGGTCAGTGACTGACCTCCTGGCACGTGGCCCTTCCACTGGTCTCCAGAGCATCCTCCTAAAAGGCAGGTCTCCAGGAGCCCGGAGACAGCAGCTGCTACATGATCAGCATCCTCACAAATGTGAACAAGGACCTTTCAGAGGATGAGAGCCAATGGCGATCACGGAGCAGCTGCTCACCTCCCGAGACCAACACTGAGGTTGACCCTGCCCACCGCCTCCTCGGAAATACCAGGGACCCCTCCCTCATAACACCGACTCACCAGACAGGTGTACAGCGGGAAGAAGAAGAGAACGATTTCCAGAGTATTTCTTTGCACCAGAACATTGGAGTCCAACAGTGACGCGCACAAAGCCTTTACCTATAAACGAGACATGACACAGACGTTTCATTCCCAAGACGTTTAATGTCATTTGCAGGCTACTCTTTGGTCACAGAAAGGAAAGTAACTTTCCCGGGAACTCGAAGCTGCCCTGTTAAAGCATGAGGGGCAGAACAACAGGTGTAGACATGGTAAGCCTGGGTTTGAGCTCTAGATGCTGGGGGCTGTGAGGTCGGGAGGCCGGTCAACTGCAGCCTTCGCCTGCTCGTCTCAGAGCCAGAGGGCTTTGGACCTCATGGTCAGGTTCTGAGACCTCGAATTCTATGATTCCAGAAAGGAATGTGTTTAGGTTCCAATAGACACTTTTTAAAAAAATATATATTTTATTGATTTTTTACAGAGAGGAAGGGAGAGAGATAGAGAGTTAGAAACATCGATGAGAGAGAAACATCGATCAGCTGCCTCCTGCACATCTCCCACTGGGGATATGCCCGCAACCCAGGTACATGCCCTTGACCGGAATCGAACCTGAGACCTTTCGGTCCGCAGGCCGACGCTCTATCCACTGAGCCAAACCGGTTTCGGCCCAATAGACACTTTTGGCTAAACTCAAACTCCAAAGACATTGTGTCCAATGGACTCCACACCCATTCAGTACCTGTTTTGAGCGTCTTTTCTGAGCACAGAAGGTATAGCATAGTTGCAGAGTGGATGATCAGAGTATAAGACAAATGTCAATAAAAAGCTAGTAGAATTCAGCAGAAGAGAGGGAGAGACCTTTATTCTGGAAAAACCAGGAAGCTTTGTGGGAAAGCTCACGGGAAGCTCCCAGGACAGGAAGCATCTCCATGGAGACCCCTGGAGAAGAGGGGTGGGCAGCGAGTGCAGGAGGGGACCCCGGGAGCAAACACAGCATCCCACCCAGTTTCCAGGCCGGGTGGGTGGTGGCTCTGGGAGTGGGGGTGCCAGAAGGGGAAAGTGAGGTATTTGGTGGGTTGGGAGCAGACTGTTAAGAACACTCTAGAGTTTAGACTTTGGGCAACAGGAGCCAGATATTTTTCACACAGTGTAGACATGAGCAAAGCTATGCAAACCTCTTAGTAATGGAAAGGGAGGGGAAGGGTAGGGAATGGGAAGGAGAAACACCAGTTAGAAGTTATGCTGTGGTCCGGAAACAAGACTGCGGAAGTTGGAGCTGGACTTCGAACATGGAGAGAGACAGACAGAAGCGGTACCAAAGGGCAGGAGAGAAGGGGACGTATTTATGAGGCTCTCCGGGTGCTAAGCACAGTGCCAGGGCGTCACCAGTCTCTTCACTGAACCCTCAGAGGGCCCGTGAGGAAGACCTATTATCCCCACGCTGCAAAGAGGAAGGGACTCAGGGTAAGTAATTCACACCAAGGTGCTGCCTTTCTCACAGCTGAATTCCATTTCCAACGTTTTCAGTTCCAAGCGCGGAGGCACCACTAGGTGGCGCTAGACAGCAGGCCATTAAACACTCAGGTGCGTTTGGGAAAAGAGGCCAACCCCTGGGAAGTTCCTGTGTTTTAAGGTCACGAGAAGGCATGTCCCAGCCAGGGAAGAGAGCTGTCCTCGAAGGGGAGGGGATGGGCACCAGAGGAACCCCGACAGTCTAGGTTAGAGAGCAGCCAGAGATGTGGCTGGGGTGGGACCCAGGCAGTGGCCAGAGGAGGAGCCTCCCGGGCGGGCAGTGGGCAGTGGGCAGTGGGCCGCAGGCAGAGGAGCGAGCAGGGTTTTATAAAGCAGCAGAGTCTGTGCAAGGCTCTCAGGAACTTCACCGCTAACAATCTGCTGAAAAGCAGGGCCTCCTGCAGGGCCCCTCGCCTAAGAACAACATGCGTCCGAATATACACACTGCAATGCATGTGTTAAAAACATGCACCGCTATCCTGGGGTTCCTTGCACCTGAGGACACCCCCACCTCGTTTGGCTCAGCTGCTCATCCTTATACACACTTGGACTCCACTGATGTCCCTTTGTGGCCCCAGTGACAGCCCGGGACTGCGTGCCCAGTGGCCGCCACCCCCAGCGAGAAGCCGGCACCCACCGTGAGCTGGTGATCCGTCCCCAGCATGTGCTTCTGCTCCTTGCCCGGCGAGTCCCTGCTGATGTGGCCCACCACAAAGAGCGAGGCGGGCAGGCGGATGGCCGGGCTGGCCAGCACACTCCCCCAGAGGGCAGCATAGAACACCTCTTTGCCGACCACCAGGGACAGTCGCAGGAGCAGAGCATCTGTTCTGTGGACAAGAGATCACAGAGTTTCAGGGCTCCTTCCCCACGTGCCCACGTCTCACTGTGCTGCTCCAGGAAGAGCCCGGCTCGCTCTCCCTGGCCATGGAAATCACTATTCTGAGCTGTTGCTCTCTCGTCTTTCTGTGTTTGTTCACCTGCCACTGTCACTGAATCTGCTAAAACACACACTTCCTGGGAGCTACAGCTTCCTGACCTACAGGCAGCATGTGACAGGCCATGTCGCCACAGCACCGAGGTCACCACAGCACCCAGGTCACCGCAGCACCAGGGTCAAGGTCACCGCAGCACTAGGTCACCGTAGCTATGCAGCTACTGCACAGGATCTTAACAAAAGAATCTGGCCAGGAGCAGTGTGCAGGCATCAGGGGTTAGAAAGCCAGCGTGAACACTAAGGCCTAACACTGGCCCAAATTCCCATTCCTCCGGTTCTCTAACCAGCACAAACCAGCAACACGACACTGTGGGTCACCCGCTTGCCTGAGCCCCAGCCTACCTCACCCCTTGCATTTCCGCCAACATGACACTGTGACCCACCACACCCCGCTCACGTCCTTGCACAGTGCTTGCTGGTGGTGTCGGCTCAATTCCGGAGAACGTTGAAGAAACAGCTGCCAAACTCTCTCAAACAGACGGGATACAGTGACAAAAACATCTTGTGCGATCGCCTCAATTACTGTACCCAGACGTCCGCTCAGAGATTCTAGAACCCTCGCCCAGCACCTCCCTCGGAGAGCTGGCACTGAACTTCAGGGGCTGCAGACACTGGGCTTGGCTTCCTGTCCCAGCCCATCTACCCAGTGACCTATGCAGCTTTACTCGCTCTGGGTTCAATGTCAAGAAACCACAGTGTTAGGAAAAAATAGCAAACCCCCATTTCTCAACTAAGAGAACACACAGAAACACCCCAACTATTGACACCCTTCTTTCATTCACTCTGATAGACTTTTTTAAATGCAGGCCATTTTGGGAACTGGTGTTCATATGTCAGATAATGGAAAAAGCCCTTGAACGCACACAGACATACATGCACCTGGTTGGTCAACATGAATGAGCCAGAACCTCTAGGAAGAGCCTGGGTCTAGGAATCAAGAGACAGAGTCTGGTAAAGGTCCTCTCGTTGACCCCTCTGTGACTTTGACCTTTCACCTCACCATGGGCAGCCACCGGGCATGGTGGTCAGGCTTTGAAATGGCAGGGAGCCAGACTGCCTCCTAAGGCAGCGGATCCAAGTGACCCCACCCACAGTACATGTGATTCTCCCCCAGAACGGAGAGCTGCACCCGCCCACTCCATGTGACAGTGGGAAACGGTCAGGCTACATTCCTGGTGGGCTGTCAAATCCCACACAGATCCTGGTGACTCAAATCACCCTTGGTCACTAGCAGCCGCCCTCGCGTCATTGATTACTTGGTTCCCTTGGCTAGCAGACCCTGGATCGATTCCTTGATTCCACTCCTGCACGCCCCTCCGCCCCAGGGCAGCCCCAACACCAAGGCAAAGGTGGGGTGACTAGGGACTGGCGTGGAACGCGTGGTGGGTGTGTAATCACATGAAAACTGTTGCAGCTAGAGGTTTCTCAGCCTCCCAGTCGGGCTGCACGTGGGCCCTGAAAGTGATCACATGAGCAGAGGCTGCCTGCTCTATTCATGTGGGAAAGCCTCCCATCAGTTCTCCAGAGAAGCAGGACACCGTGTACACTCCACAGTCTGATGGGCGTCTGCTCTCTCCCGCCAAAGCAGGGACAGAAACGCCTGCCGTGTCAGCTTCACAAATTTCTCCAAGTGCTGCTGAAAGCATCCAGCCAGCCTGCTAAGCATCACCTTTTCACGCCCTGCCCAGCAAGGAGACCTGGCCTGGCTTTCTTATTGGCAAGCAGCCTAGTGTGGCAGGAAGGACTCGGATCTGCCATTCGTGGGTCAGAACCCCATCACTGTCACTCGGACTGAGAGACCCGGAAACCTTGCCTTCCTCCCTACCCGTAAAAGGAGGTGTTCCCAGGAGAACACAGTACTTGGTCAAGCAGAGACCAGACCAGATATGTACACGGTTGGCCCCACTTCCACACCTGGCCCTGCTCCGTGCATCTCTAGACTTTCCCCCAGATTCTCCCATAAGACGCCAATGGGTTGGCCCATGACAGCCTGGACGGGCGGAGCCGCGGTGCGCTGAGACCCACCTGTCGTAGATCTCCGAGCCCTCCTCCAGGCCGGGCAGCAGGCCGATGACGAAGGCCTGGAGACTGGGCAGGAGCAGCCTCTGCAGCGGCAGGAAGTATTTCTCATACAGGCCCAGCAGCACGGGGCGCACCGACATGGCCGCGTGCGCCAGGAGCGGGAACAGCCCACAGCTTGGGGGAGAAGAGGCGAGAGGGTGAGTGAGGACCACTCAGGAGTTCCCGATGGGCTGCCGGCGTCCAAGCTGGAGATGCAGAGCCCTGCCTGTCCAAGACGCACTGCCAGCACCGAGGGGGCCACGGGCCAGCACGCACCCACACCCTTAGAGAGACGCCTGGAGGACGGGCTCCGGGAGGTGAGCCCTCGTCTCCTGGTGACCACTGCACACCCGAGCTCTGCAGTTTGTCACTCACTGATCTTGTGAAGGGAACACGGGTCACCTGGATAAGGGGGCCCTGGGGAAGCCGGCGTACCTGTACAGGAACAAATCCCTGGCCAGCCATTTGGTGCCCACAATTTTAAAGATGATCTCATAGGTTTCCAGGGCCTTCAGGTGCACCCCACTGGGCAGGGCAGGGTGCAGGCACTGAGCCAGTCTCTTGCTGATGAGGAGCCGTCGTGGCAACAGGGAATACTTCAGGTTGCTCTGAAGAGCCTGGAAAACAAGAGAAACGCACGAGGGAAGGTGATGATGACCATGGCAGACACCAGCAGGCCCAGGTGGCTGTGAGAGACGAGACAGAACAGGAGAACAGAGCGACTGGACGAGGGCCTGGGGCACCAGCCAGGCTCCAGCACACGATGCCGGGGATGCCCCCAATGCTGGGGACGAGGCAGGCTCCGGACTCGAGAGCCAGGGAAAGCTGGCTCCCTCCAAGTGACTCACTGTCAGGCCACACGCGAGCACCTGTGCACGGTGAGGCGTGTGCTTCCCTGGGAAGGGCCCGTCTACACAAAGCTGGCACACGCATTCCACATGGGGCGAGGTCACCTCCGTCCCTGGGAAGACTGCTCCCTGGATGCCCCTGGCCCTCTGTCCGGGGAGAGGAGTCTGAACTGCCCCCCACAGCCAGGTGGTGCCGTAAGAGATGGGTGGGGACCCTCTCAGCTGGGTCTCCTGGCACCTTCCCCAGTCAGTCCTCAGCTGGGACACAGGGCCCTGCTGGCTCCAGGGCTGCGTGTCCCCAAGCAGGACCTGGGCCCTGTCTGTGCTAACGTATCCCTGGTGTGTGCTTACAGGGTGTGAGCGGTCAACGCCGACCATCCGGGTGCCAAGCACCATGGCCGGGTGGGTCCTCGTGACTCAGGCTTAAAATACTGCGTGTCTGTCACAATGGCGGACGTACTCACACAAATATTTACCGAAGCTGACAGGGTGAAGTCCACACTCCTTAAACCAGCCACTCGAAGGCCTCCACAGCACGCCTCCTGCCGCTTCAGCTTCGCGCCCTAACAACACAGCCCCTGCGGCCTCAGCTGACCCTCTGCCCGAAAGGCCTTCCTTCCCACCCCCTGCTGATTTCCTCACACGAAACCAGCTCGGCGCCCCTCGTGGAAGCAGAATGGTCCCCTCCCACATTCAGTTTCTCCTCCACTGGGGTCCACGTGCACGCCTGCCACCGACTTACAATGCTGTTCCAGCAGTTGCCTGCCTAATGGTCTGACTTAGGCGGCCGGCCATGCAGAGGGAGCAGGTCTGTCTCCCTCTCTGCTGTCTTCAGCCCTCTGTGCCTAAGCACAGTAGGCTGCCTGGAGGAAGTGGCAGACTCGGGCAGTGCCAACTACACTCTGCCCGTGAGTCAGAGCTGCTGGCCCCGGACCATCTTAGGACACAACAGCTTTATAAACAAACAAAAAGATCCCACCTCTAAAATAAATACTGAGGCTTCACAGGAGGTAAAGGGATGAGAAGGAAAAGGGTATTTTTCATCAGAAGCCTATAGTCTAAACTCTCAAGTTCAATAAAACTACATTTTTTAAAAAACTAGTGACCTGGTGCACAGATTCGTGCACACTGAAAGGAAATTAGAAGGTGGCCGGTGGGGCGAGACTAGGCCAGGTGGGCTGGACACGCCCTGGAGCCAACCTCCCACAGTCTCTCCCCAGCCCGCTGCACCCGGGGTGATGCCGTGGCTCAAAGGGCATCTGCAGAGTGAGCTGCGGGTGGGGGGTCCTCTGGCAGGTGGGGTCCCTCGGCCTGGCCTGCGGGTATCGGGCTGAAACCGGCTCTCAGACATCCCCAGGGTCCCGGAGTGCGAGAGGCTCTCTGCAAAGTTGCTGTCATACAGGATGTGAAACACAAATCCAAGTGCGCGGTGCACCAGACTCGGGGCGACAGAGCCCCAGCACAGCCCACGGCCCCACGAGGAATCGGGCTCCCTTCCCTCTAGTTTTGGGGTGCGCCACCCGAGAACCACCACTGCCAAGTCACTGCAGCTTGGCAGCTCCTGCGTTGAGTGTCTGTTCCCTAGTGGTCAGTGTGTGTCATAGCTACCGGTTGGACAAACACTTAGCATGTTAGTCTTTTATACACATAGATAGATAAGCTATTGTAGCTGAGCTGGTTGATCATCGTTCTGTGCAATGAAAGGTTGCCAGTTTAATTCCTGGTTAGAGAATATGCCAGTTTCAGGCTCAATCCCAGATACAGGGCTTGCAGGATCTATGTTCCATTCTCACATTGATGTTTCTCTCTCTCCCTTCTTTCCTCTCTCTCTAAAAATCAATAACAAATCCTTAAAAAATAGTTAAACTAGAGATTTACCTTGAAACATTATTTTTCAGAGACTAATATCTGAAAACAAAGGTAAAGCCAACAGAGTATTTACATGTGCTTATATCCAAAGAATCCCAAAAAACAAACAATGGAGGGAGGAGGTGATGGAAACGCATGCTGTTGCCTTTGCCTCCCCCATGCTCCCCTTCCGGGGCCAGGGATAGAGCCTGCAAACTGGGCACGTGCCCTGATGGCGAATCGAATCCCTAACCTCTCAGTTCATGGGATAACTCCCAACCAACTGAGCCACACAAGCCGGGGTCCAAATCTGACCTTTGCTCTGTGAGTTCTAAGGTCACCTGAGGTGCAAAGGAGACACCCAAGTGTCTGTTTGCCTTGGGCTGTGCCCACTGATAGGTCTCATTTCTCTGCCCTCCTGAGCCTAGACGAGACAGCTAGACTCACGCTGGCCAGTGAGGTGAGCAGGGTCACTCGTGGCACTTCCGGCACAGACTTTAGAAGTCATATTGAATGGAAATTTTTTGCATCGTAGGACCGGAGTCGGAATCTCCAGGTGGAAATGCTCTCCGTGCAGAAAACTCGGAGTGCTCCCGGCCCTGGACACCCCAGGCTGCACTCCTGCTCCCAGTGACAGCACATGGAGGAAACAGGGTTGCGGCCCCCCCGAAAACACGTTCTGTGTGAGCAGCACTAAGCAGCATCCCCAAAACATGCTTGATGCAGAATACACCCAACTCTGGGTGTCATTAAGGAAAGGTGCTTTCTCCTCATAACCCTGTGCAGCTTGGGGCGAGGCCAGTGAGGGAGAACCAGCTGCTCCAACTGAATTTTCCTTCTCTCCCCCTCCAGCTGTTGCAGAGGTTCCGTCTCTCCCCTCTAGCTGTTGCAGAGGTTCCGTCTCTCCCCTCTAGCTGTTGCAGAGGTTCCTTCTCTCCCCTCCAGCTGTTGCAGAGGTTCCGTCTCTCCCCTCTAGCTGTTGCAGAGGTTCCGTCTCTCCCCTCTAGCTGTTGCAGAGGTTCCGTCTCTCCCCTCTAGCTGTTGCAAAGGTTCCTTCTCTCCCCTCCAGCTGTTGCAGCAGTTCACTCTCCCCCCTCCAGCTGTTGCAGAGGTTCCCTCTCCCCCCTCCAGCTGTTGCAGAGGTTCACTCTCCCCCCTCCAGCTGTTGCAAAGGTTCCCTCTCCCCCCTCCAGCTGCTGCAGCCCTGACCCTGCCTTTCTCCTTCCAGGCTCTGTCCCCTCACTTTGCTGAGAGGACCCTCTCCAGGGAGAAAGGCGTAGAGCAGGGGTCCTCAAACTGCGGCCCGCCGAAAACATGTATCCGGCCCGCCGGGTGTTTTTGCCGCCGCTGCCTGTCCTGCTTAGCAGCGGACTCGTCCCGGGCCCGCAGTGCGCGTGTGTGGAATGTCTGAGGGACAGTGAACTGGCCCCTGTTTAAAAAGTTTGAGGACCCCTGGCGTAGAGCGTGGTTCCATTGTTGGGGGAAGTTCCATTGTTTGGGTTGTGTTTTCCAGGAAACCAAAACCCAGTGACTGGGCACTGAAAAATGGCGCACATTGACCCTTGTTTGAGACATGTCCTTCTGCAGCCATAGAATGAACACCCCAGGAAAACAAATTAACTGGGGAGGAAAAAGGGTCACGTTTCCAAAATCACTTCTTAAACATCTAAACAGAAAGGAGAAACTATAATAAACAGGAAATTAAACTTCCTTGTTTCTTTCGCTCATGGACTATACCAGTTTAAAAGTATTACTTGAGCTATCGTTAAGGCATAATTGCAAAATTTTTAGCCTCACTGGATTCATGGGCTCAGCAAAACAAAATAATAAAACACAAAATAAAAGTCCGAAAAAATAGGCTTGACCTAAACCCAAGCTTCATTAACAGAGACCAGGAAGTGTCTTACTGGCTCCACCCAGATAGTGTCTGTCATGTTGATTTACTGTGACACAGTCTGACCCTCTCTGGGACTGGTAGCCGGTCCAGAACGGTCGTGAGAGAAACACCATAAAAACCCCAAAGGGTAAACCATGGGCTCAAAAAGTAATTCAATTCACTTAAAATGATTCAAAAGCTGATTCAGTAAGTTTTATGTTATGCATATTTTACCTAAAATGGTTAAGATGATAAACTGTATGTGTATTTTATCACAATTTTTAAAATGTTAAAGGTAGTTTCACAACATGGGCGGGGGAACTGTGTGTAATTCTAAACTGTGTTATCCTGTGAAATGAAATGGCAAATGTTCCTTTTCCCCATTGAGAGCCAAGCACCGAGTGAGGCTGACTCAGAGCGCCAGGTGCTCGTCGCCAGTTAAAAGCATCTCCATCAAGCAAATGGCAAAACACCGCCTGGCTTCCTTCTGGAAGTCAGCCAGCTTTATAAGGATGCTCGTTTCCTGCCGCGAAAACAACGCAGTACGTGAGTAAGACCGGCCAGGTGGCAGCGGCTGGAACACTCATTAAGCATTTGCCACAGGCCACCAGCAGTGCTCACCCTTCCAGAAAGAAAGGCAACAGAACAGGACTGGCCAGGGCCTCCCACATGAAAGGAGGCCAAGCACCGGCGCGGAGTGTGTCCTGCCTACCCTGAAACGGCAGTGGCCTGGCCACCTTGCTAGGCTGGGTGAAGTGGGGAGTGACAGCTGGAGAAAAAGGCACAACACAGGCGGGGACTCACAGGCAGCCAGTGAGGTCAGCTCTTGTTTAACTGGGGGACTGACAGTGTTCAACTCCACTGTAAACGAGGAGCTTCCTCCTCAGAAGCGTCACCGTCACCGTCACTGCACTGCAGCAGGGCCCCCGTTCATCAACTCAGCAGGTTCCAACAGCCACCCCCAGATCCCAGGGGCACTGAAGTCCCAGCAGCAGCTCAGACAGCTGCGTCAGAATACACTGTTTCCTTTTTAAAACTCTTCTTCTGAATCCACTTTACCTTGTCGCAGTGAATATTGACTTGCACTTTCTGGACAAATACCAGGCCAGGCCGCAGAGGCGTGCACAGTGGTGGTGGACGTGCAGCTGGTACTAAGCATCTGGATGTACCACCTGCTGGAGCCCCGGGCCTGGCAGCGCACACTCACTTGGAGCAGTTCAGCTGCTGGCTCGGCTGTGGAAGGGGCGCTCTGCTGTTCTCACTCGGAGGAAAAACCCAGAAAGGCAATACCAGGGACATGATGGGGGACATGATGCAGGACACGGGGCCCACCTCTCATCAGCTGTGCAGCCCGTCACAGCGACCTGACCACCCGGCTTTGCACACAGAAAGAGTGCCGCCACCTACCATCGGCAGGTCGTGGGAGTGTCATTCTGTCTGCACCTGCCCAGTGTGTCAGGGTTAACACTGAACACCCGCATACACATACACACACGACAGGAGTGCCATGGCCCCCCAATCTCCTGGTTAAGATGACCGGGGAAGTTGCCGAACCGGTTTGGCTCAGTGGATAGAGCGTCAGCCTGCGGACTCAAGGGTCCCAGGTTCGATTCCAGTCAAGGGCATGTACCTTGGTTGCGGGCACATCCCCAGTGGGGGGCGCGCAGGAGGCAGCTGGTCGATCTCTTTCATCCGATGTTTCTAACTCTCTATCCCTCTCCCTTCTTCTCTGTAAAAAATCAATAAAATATATTTTAAAAAAAAGATGACCAGGGAAGCGACACGCTGTCTCACAGACCACCTACAGCACGGGTTCCAATTCTGCTCTTTATTCTGTCCCTCTGAAATTTACTACAGCAGGCAGACTGTAAAAGCCACTCACCCTCACCACGGTCACCCATGCTCCCCGTCTTCCTATGAAGAAACAGATGGCTGGTGGCACGCTTTCCATGTCCCCAGACTTACATTTCACTCATTTCTCAGCTGCTCAGCACTCCCTGACATCCACACCCTCACCCCTGACCCCATGGGGGCCTCCCAGCGCCCTGGCTCAGCTGAAATACTGCCCGTGGGGCTGGGAGGCCTCAAGCAAGTCTGAGCTTCAGTGTCTCCATCAGCCTCTTGAGCTGACCCTTGTAGACCACAGCACTGTTTCTATTTGCATTTAGATGTCTTACTTATTCATCACTGATTTACTCACTGAATTTCAGTGCTCATGCAGGAGTCCAAGAAATCTAACCATCACTACTAGTAAAGCCTTAAGAAAATTCTTTATTCACATCAACTCCTAGCAAGTGTCCTTTTTAGTTTTCAGGTGTCCCTTTTATTTATTTATTTTTTTCAGGTGGCCTTGAATGCAGAGGCAATCACTAAGGCTTGCTCCCTCCAGCGCCTTCTCAAACCCCCTGTCTAGTAACTGATCTGGTGCTGACACTGCCCGCTGCCACCCGGGCACTCCCAGGCTCGGCCTTACCCCCAGGCATCAGCCTGAGGGGTTCTCCTACCAGGTGAGGCAGCAATCACCTTGCTCCAAACCTTCCTGGAAGCTCCATGGCTTCCTGCCCTCCCAGAACAAAACCGGAGACCGGCCGGGTACCTCCTCCCTCCTCTCCTGCCACCTCTCGGCCAGCCATGCCCTCCCCCACTGCACCTTGGACCCAGGCCCAGGCCCCAGATGGCCTCCCCAGCAGCTCACTCACTGCATCCAGGCCTCTGCTCAAACCTCAAATGTCACGTTATCAGCCATCTCTGTCTAACCTGGCATCCATCCTCCTCCCTTCCTGGTATACTTTCCTCTTAGCACTGAGCACATTTCTGTTTGCTGTCAGCCTCCTGCCACCACCGCCCTGCGCCCTGAGAGTAGGAACCCCGTGTTGACTGCTGTGTCCCCAGCACCCAGGTGTTCATGCCTCGGTCCTGTTCCTGTATCAGTTTGCCAGTCCTGCTGTAACAAAGCACCACAAAGCACGCACAGCAACAGAAATGTGCCCTCACAGCCTGCAGGGCCGAAGTCCAAGGTCCCGGGGTGGGCAGGGCTGGCTCTCCCGAGGCTGCGGGAGGCCCTGCTCCAGGGGCCTCTCTCACTCTGGAGTCAGCTGACAATCTCTGGTTCCTCGGCTCATCGTTGCATCACCCAGCCTCTGCCCTCATCCTCACATGGTGCCTTCCCCATATGCATGTCTGAGTCCAGATTTCCCCTTTTTACAAGGACACCAATCACACTGGATCAGAATCCACCCTAAATGACTTTAATTTCACTCGATGTCCTCTGTAAAGACCCCATCTCCAAATGAGGCCACCTTCTGAGGTACTGGGCGTTAGGACCTCAGATTTTTTTTTTTTTTTTGAGGATATAATTCAACCCATAAAAATCACAGCCACATGACATTGGACGCGTGAATTTTCACCAGTAAAACAGGGCTAATAATTGCAGCCACCTCGCTGGGATGATGAAGACAGTGCCCCTCACACAAAGAGGTGAACCCTGTCCCTTCTGTGAGCCTCGCAGGCACGGACATGAAAGAAGCTCACGCGCTGGGCTCTGCAGCCAGGCAGCCAGGCAGCCAGGGTCTGAGTCCTCCCTCTGCCACTTGCTGCCCATGACCTTCACAAGTTGCTTAGACTGAGATCAATGTCAAGACAGGCTATGAGGATTACACAGTGACGCATGGCAGGTCCTCAGCACACGGTACGCTCTCTAGGAGTGTCGCCTGTCACAGGCAGGGCTGAGGTAGGGACAGTGTTACCCTCGTCCCACCGATATCTTGTAAGTTTTTCACGGGGCTGTTCCCACTCACTGCCTAATCACAGCAGCAGGACAGGAAGCTCCAGCAAAGAGCACACAGTAGTGGGATTAGAGAACTGGGTACCAACCAGGACAAAAACTGGTGTTTTTAAACTTTTATCCAATACGACTCATATCCAAATGCCTACACACATCTACCTGATGACACTAACCCATCCCAAAGTGACCCCGTCTCCCTGCTCACCCACGGAGCCAGCTCCTCCGCTCTCCCCACCCCATCCTTGCCTCACATCCTTGCATCTCCTCAAGCTGAAGACCCGGGAGAAAGCCTGGGAGTCGTGCTTGGCTCCTCTTTTTCTTACACCCCACATCTTATCCACAAGGAGTCCTGTTCGCTATTCCCACGAAGTCTGTTTGGAATCCACACCTGCCCCACAGCACCACCTCCTTACGGGAACAGCTCTGCGGTGTCCCTATCTCTGCCTCTCCGACCCCTCCCGTCTCCCGACCCATCCTGTTTCCTGCCCCAGAGAGCAGCTGGAAGTGGTTCCAGCAAACCAGGCGGGAAGCCAGGCCATGCCTTCTGCTCAGCTCCCAGGGCTCCCTGAGGACTCGGTGGCCACTGTCAGGCTCGCTTTAAAGGACCTACAAAACCAGGAGCCCTCCCCACCCCTTGCCACTGTGGCCTCATCTCCTATGCTCTCCCCATCCCTTGCTTGCTCCGTGGCCTCACTGGCCTCAGACATGGCACAGCCTCAGAATTTGGTCAAATGGCACCTTCTTGGCAAGGCCTTCCTCGATGAACCCATTTAATATTGTGCCATCCCCCCAACACTTACTGTCTCCTCCCTCCTTACCGTTCACACAATACTCATCCAGCTAAGATCCCAGGTATTTTGTTTATCGCCCAGCTTCCCCTTTGTTCTCTGTTGCACCCTGATACCTAGAACAGTACTGGCATGTTGTAGGTGCTCAAATACCTATTGAATGAATGAATGAATGGCCAATGCTTGAAAAGCTCCTTAAAGAAAGGTTGTAACAGCCCTGACCGGTTTGGCTCAGTGGATAGAGCATAGGCCTGTGGACTAAAGGGTCCCAGGTTCAATTCCGGTCAAGGGCATGTACCTTGGTTGTGGGCAAATCCCCAGTAGGGGGTGTGCAGGAGGCAGCTGATCGATGTTTCTCTTTCATCAATGTTTCTAACTATCCCTCTCCCTTCCTCTCTGTAAAAAATCAATAAAATATATTTTTTAAAAAAGAAAGGTTGTAACTGTACTTGATAACCTGCATTTAAATTCCACTCCTAGGTATATGCCCTAAAGAAGGGAGGACAGGTGCTCAAACAAAATTTGTACACAAATGTTCATCGCAGCACTAAACAGCCCCAAGGTGGAAACCTAAAGGTTACCAACGGATGAATGGATACACAAAATGTGGTCTATCCTTACTATGGAATATTATTTGGTCATGAAAAGGAATACAATACTGATACATCTCACAACTTGGATGAACCCTGAACACATGCTAACTGCAAGAAGCCAGACACAAAAGGCCACCTATTGTCTCATTCCGTCGGTGTCCATAGACACAGAAAGCATCTCAGTGGGGTGGGGTCGGGGCAGGGTTGGGAAGGATTTCAGCTGGGGATGGTGGAAATGTTCTGGAACTAGACAGTGGTGATTCACCACATCGTGAATGTACTGAAATCCCTTTAACAATATAGTCTAAAATGGTTAATGGTAAATTTTATGTTAGGTGAATTTTACCTCAACATAAAAATAATGAACACACACCCTCCAAAAATAAGTATGCTATCTTTAGATTGCAGGAGAGTCGAAAACTAAAACGTCGAAACATCTGGAAGGACCTGCATACACCTAAATCCTACCCCAGCGCCTCTCCCTTCCCCTGACAGAGGAAGCCACCTTCAGGCACGACAGCGAGTGTGGTGTCAGCCTGGGAATTCCTGAGCCAGAGCTCTAAACCCGACTCCCAGGCTCTTACTTGCTCTTTTCTGACATCTGTGCATCCAGCCAGCACCCAGCCGTGGCGACCACAGGTTGTAAATATACTTTGCAGGACACACACAGCTTCTGGGCACAACCTGTGATCACTGCCTATCTGCGCATGCCCGACAACCTGGGGGAGTGGGGGGAGCTGCTTTCTGGTGACCGAGTGGACTGCTGCCAGGCACTGCACCAGGGTCAGCCTGCTGGCATTCCTCACTCCCCGCCCTATACCCTGAAGAGGTAGATGGAGAAATCCTTTCTCTTGAGTGAGGTTTGTCAGAGTCCCCAGTGTCTGCGACCTGGGGACTGGAGAGCTGCAGAGTAGGGAGGGGCACCCCCAACTCCCACATAGCACTGGGCTCAAAAGGCAGGTATCCCAGCCAGGAGTTCTGGCCCCACAGCCACGGATCCCAGATATGCTCCACCCACGGTCACACGGTCCTCTGAGCGCTTGGCCATTACTGTGCCATCCTCCTGAGCAGCATGGGAAAATACAACGGTCCCATCACAGCGCACAAGGTCAAGCCCGCACTTGACCAGTTTGGGTCTTCCTAGGCCTGACCTCTTCTCCTGTCCAAACACACACACAATTTCTGAGTAGATTTCATTATTTATTTCATCCTTTACTCTTCCAGGGGTTACCAATCAGCAGAAAAATGGTCAAGAGTAAACCAAAGCCTGACTGGTGTGGCTCAGTGGTTGAGTGTTGACCTATGAACCAGGAGGTCACGGTTCGATTCCCACTCAGGGCACATGCCCAAGTTGTGGGCTTGGTCCCCAATGTGGGGGCGTGCACGAGGCAGTCATTCTCTGTCATCATCGATGTTCCTATCTCTCGCCCTCTCCTTTCCTCTATGAAATCAAGAAAAATATTTATTTAAAAGTAAACCTAAGAAGAAAAAGCCATATCAATCCTAAGCAGTACAAAGAGAACAATCCATCTTTGAGTAATTGATTGGGCAATTTCATTGTTGAGAAAAGACTGGCTATTCTACTAATGTCCACACTAATGCTATGCTCAGGGAAAAAGCCGGAAGGAGGGATGTGCACTGATTGGTTAACAGTGGTGTAAGAGTAAGACAGTCCCTTAGAAAAGTAAAAGGACAGCAGTGTCCCGCCTCCACGCAATCCAAACGTGCTCCACCCACATACCTTGTTGAGCTTGCCCAGTGAAGAGATGAGATCCGCCCATTCACTGGAGGACTCAAAATTTCTTAAAGCCTTTTCAATCCCTGAAGAGTAATTTTTGTATCGGTAGTCATGTAATAGTTCCTGCTCTTCTGGATCCATCTTACATTCTCACAGCAGAGAAAGTATCTAAAAGTGAATCAAAAATAAACAAATGAGGCAGCTATTCAAGGATACACATCGCACCTAGCCCAGAGCTACCGAGAACAGGTGTCCGTCCACAAACTCCCGGGGTAGGTGATCCAATTCAAATATTTAGCAAGGCTTCTGGGCCAGGCATTATGGTAGATAAAAATAAACAGTTCCGGCCTCCTGGATTCTGAGCGGGACAAAGGGACCGAGCAGGCAGAAGCAAAATGCCAGGGTTTTACTTCATTGACAAAATAATTCTAGGAGGGTAACTTACAAATCAGATGATACATATTGTTCCCGATGGGATACTGTGAATGCAGATGGCCCTCCGATTGCAGGGCATTTATAAAACCTGAGGAAACAAGCTTTTTGGCAGTCCAACCCTCTACAACTAGACTAGGACAGAGAATTGGAAATATTCTCGAAGAAAATCTGGTGGGAAAAACGTTAAAAAAACATGAGATGTAAGAGTGTAGTGTCTGACAGCCTGTCCAGTTACTAAGCTCCAATCACCCACCAGGTGCTGCCCTGACAGCTTTAGGCCAGAGTGTAGAGTCTGGATGTAGGGTGGTTACACCAGGGCCCAAGCAACCCTCATTTTATTCTTCTTGCCCCTGAATATTCCTGTGGTTAGAGACATTCATTATATATGAACCCCTGCAGCTATTACAAAGCCCAAGATGTAGCCGATCTATTCCCAACTCCAACAGCAACCACTTCCCTTTACTTTTATCCCCACTGTGACGAAGGGAAACGAAGAACAGGGAATGCTGCACTGACCTGACTTTGTGTAAGCACCCCTCACTTATATGATGTAAAGTATACAATATACATATGTGCTTATGTCGTTCTGTTCTTACTCATTTAAAAATCTGATAGCATGTACTGCTGATCTATGAAGAGTTCTATGTTTACGACTTTTAGGGGCTCATAGGTACGAAAGGACTCCCTCCCTCCCGTGTCCCCCGCCAGGTCCAACCCCAGGGCCGGGGCAGCTCTGTGTATTTGTCTGTTCTGTAGGCTTACACATCCAGAAGCCTGTAAGGTTCCAGGCTGCCTTCAATATGTACATTTTGAAATAAAAATACTTCCTATTAAAAATATCTGAAAGTCAACCCATCAGTCTATTCAAACAAATTAGAACTCTGGGAAGTACTCAACAAGATATGGAAAGGTTGGCATTCCTGGCACCAAGCCTTGGGTCCTCTTTCTTTCTCTCTTTATCTTCAGTGATCTCCCCATTCCGATAACTTACAAATATGATCTTCATGCCAATGACCCCTGGATTTATAACACCTGCCCAAACCTCCCCTCAGATGTCCTGATTCATGTAAATGTCCACTGGACCCCTCCACCTGGAAGTAGCACAGGTGTCTCCAACTTAGTGCATCGCAAACCAGACTCCCAATCGTCCCTCAGCAAAATGTGGCCTCGCCGCCTTCATTCACTGGCCCTGGTGAAGGGCCATATCTCCGAATGGGCAATGAGAAGGAACAAAGTACTGGCACGGGCTGCAGGGAGGATGAACTTGGGAAATACTCGCTTAGGGGAAGAAGCCGGTCACAAAAGGCCACATACGATTCCGTTTGTGTTAAATGCCCAGAATAGCTGAATCTATACAGTCGGCAAGTAGATTGGTGGTTGCCGAGGGTGGGGAGAAGGAACAGGGAGTAACTGCAAATAGGCGCCAGGGATCTTTTTAGGGAAGTGGAAATGTGCTAAAATTGGATTATGACGATGGCTGCACAACTTTGCAAATTTACTAAAAATCCCTGAATTGAATATTCGAATGAATGTTATGCTATACCTCAATAAGGCTATTTTCTAAAAACTTGATTCTATCTGCTCAGCATGCTCCTTCCTCAAGAAAGTGGCTCCCCATCCACGGAACCTTTGACATCATTCCTGACTCTTCCTTCTCTTCACCTGCCACACTCAACGCCCGTCCAGTTGGCTCTTCTCCCCAAACACCTGTGGACTCGCTCTTTCTATTGCACCTCTGTGCACACACCTCTCTCTTGCAAGCCTGCAGAGGCCTCTGAATGTTTCCCCTTCACTCGGGCCCCCTCCAATGCACTTTCACACAGGGCTGCAAGAATCCTCTTCATGTGAATTAAAACGTGTCCCCATCACATTTAAACTCTCCCCATTAAACTTACAATAAATCAGAACTCCTCCCCACTCACCGCATGGCCTACAAGGTTCCACCTACCTCTCTCTTCAAGGCACTCTGCTTATCCTAAGACTGACTCGCACAGGGGTCCTTGAAGTCCACAGGTATGGGCGGCTAGTTAGCAGGAAGAGAGCCTTGTCAGCGATCAGGTGTGTGCTCAGGGCAAGGAGGGTGTCGGCCAGGTAAGGGCAGGTAACTGGAGCAGTTCAATGTTATGGTTGGCTATATGAAGAAAGAACTAGTCAGCGTAACTAACAGCACAGGTGAGAAGTTTGGAAATAGCCATTCAAGCAAGCTCCTTTATTTCAAAATCTGGGGCATTCAATATTACGCATTAAGGAAGTCTTCTGGGTGGGCTTGGTAAATCCATCATTTATGTATGCATTTCTCTCATGTAACACACAAGAGTCCTGGGACCTGGGTACCATGGGCCTCTAGACGAGGATGCTGGGAATCAGGCCCTCCAGAAAACGGCCCCGGTCACCGGGCAAGCAACTGGCAACATCAGGATCCCAGCTCGGGCCAGCTCAAAGCCACAGAGCCGAGCCTTCACTACATTATGCTAAAGGTAAAAGGAAGAGTTCAGCCCTTAAAGTAGCTCTTTTGATAATGATCTTGCAATCTATCCTGAATAACTTTTCTGTGCAAGACTCCCCAGCTCATAAAACTGATAAGAGTTCTACAGCCCACTAACAAATAAACAAAAGGCTTGTCACTTACACAAGTGTATTTCACCAGATGTATCTGCCTGAAAATCTAAAATGTCAGCAGAGAATCTCTCACCTTACACATGCTTAATTTATTAAAAAAAAACAAAAACCAAATTTGCCCAGCTGGTGTGGCTGGTGGTTGAGCATTGAATAAACCAAAAGTTCACTGGTTCCATTTCGGGTCGGGAACATCCCCAGGAGGGAAAGTGCGAGAGGCAGCCAATTACTGTTTCTCCCTCATCCATGTTTCTGTCTGTCCCTCTCCCTTCCTCGCTAAAAATCAATAAAGACATATTAAAAAAAAAAAAACAAATTCAAGTGACAAATCTACTGCCTGATCCAAAAGAAGTTCACTGTAAAGATGTTTACAGGAAGGCACATTTCCGAGTTAGATGAAAACTGAAAAAGGACAGCCACGCTCCCAAGAGCAAGAACACTTATCAACAGACATCGACCTTCCGTCTATAGCGCAGAACACCCATGGGCGACTGGTTCATTGGCTAAGCAACTCTAGGGCACTTTTTTTTTTAAATGTCAGAGTGGTAATGAAATTGTGGAAAGCTTTAAGACACTTGTGGGAGCAGGCGGGGATGGGGGGATGGGGAGGAAGGGGGAGGATGGGGGAGGGGAGCCTCCATCTCCTTGCCAAAACCATCCCACGAAGGTTTTCCTGCGTGTGCGGCAGCTGCCCCGGGTTCGGGGAAGGCCCGCGGGCACAGCCTCCACGAGCAGCTGCACGCGAGCGGGAAGGGGCCCGCACGCCAGCGAGCGCGGCAACCCTGCCAGGCGCAGGGGCCAGGCGGGCAGAGCGCGCTGCGACTCGGACCCTCCTCTACGGACAGCCGGGGGGCCTCGGTCCTCCCTCCACAGGGAAGCCCTCGCTCCGTAAAGGTCTCGGTCCCTGGAGCCTCCTCCCCGACCAGGACCGCACCGCAAGCAAAGGCACCGCTGCGCCGCCTCCAGCAGGCCGGGTGGGGCTGATGGCCGTGACCCCCTGACCTCCACCTGCCGACCCGAGGCCGCGCCCGGCCGGCCAGGGCGTGGCCGCACTTCCGGCACCGCGGGAGCCGCGGGCCCAGGGAGGGGCGGTGCCCAGCCTCCCGGGCTGCCCCTCGGGGTCGCGGACCGGAGCTCACGCGTAGCCTCGTGGGAGTCGCCCCCGCACTGCAGCAGCGCGGGCCCCGGTCGCGCCCTGGGGACCATTTCCACTCCAGAGCCACCCCCTCGGCGCAGCCTGGACCCTGCGCGCCGGGGATGGACGCCCGCGCCGCCTCGCCGCTCGCGGGGCCGCGGGAGACGCCCGGCTTTCCTGGTTCCACAGGGCGGCCGAGGGCGCAGGCCCGACTTACCACAACGGTAGCGGCCTTTGTCGGGGACGCGCCCACGGACGGCACAGAGGGGCCGGCCGGGCTGGGGCAGGAAGAGCGGGCGACACCGGCGGCGCAGCCCCGAGCACGGACCGCGGAGGAAGCGCCGCGCCGGAGCCAGTGCAGCTGCGGAGCCAGGGAGAGGAGCCGGGCCCGGAGGCGGAACCTCGGCTCGCGGGGGCGGAGCAGGAGGCGGTCCTCGTGCGTGGGGCGGGGCCAATGGCTGGCTCTAGGGGGCGGGGCCAAGGGCTGGCTCTAGGGGACGGGACGAGTAGGCGGACTCTCGGCGCGCGGGGGCGGAGCAGGAGGCGGTCCTCTGTGCGTAGGGTGGGGCCAATGGCTGGCTCTAGGGGGCGGGGCCAAGGGCTGACTCTAGAGCGGGACAGGTGGGCGGGCCCTCGGCGCGCAGAGGCGGGGACTAGGGCTGCCCTGTCCGTGGGGCAGGACCGTGGGCGTATCCTGGACGCTTGGGGCGGGGCCTGGAGGTGGGCCCTTGGCCTGGGGACGGATCAGGAGGCGGCACCTCGCCTGGAGGAGGGGCTGGGAGCGGGTTCTCAGGTGAGTGGGCGGGACCTGCGCGCAGCTTCCCCGCGGGCGGTGGGCGTCCATCGCGGGGGCCACTAGCTCGCGGCCTTGCTGTGAGACTGTCCCCTAAGACCTCACACAAGTGGGCAGGGTGGCTCCGCCTCTCACCCGGAGTTCCCCTGACCCACCCAGCAAAAGGGGACGTCGGTCACTGGATCAGCCGACCTGAGGAGGGGTTTGGAGTTGCAGATCGGAGGACCGTGAGATTTAGAAAGCTGGGACCCATAGCTCACCCCATCCTTCCCGTCACCCAAGCCCTCGGGAGGAGGTGGGCCGCAGGAGACTCGGGCACTCTGGTTACGGTGCCTCCTCCCCACGCCGCACCTTTCCACCCTTGGCATCAACGAAGTGAAGAAATTAATTCGTGAGATGAGCTTCCTTCCGTGCACTCTGGCTCAGAAATGGGGCTTCTCGTCAACTCTAAAGAGGATTAATATTTACAGATAAACTGTAACCCCTTCCGGTCATTCTCACGAGCCTTTGGACCTGGCCCGTTCAGACCCGCCCAGCCTGGCCTGACAGCTGCAGGGCGAGAGGCACCTTGAAGGATGTGGTTCACCTGAGCACCCAGTTGCACCAGCTGGGAAGCAGTGCCAACCAACCCAAGCAGTGCCACCTGTTGACAGAGGTGGTAATTTCTGTAGGGCCTCTACCCATTTAACCCCTTAAGATCCAGGGCTCCTGAAGGCAAGGCAATCATGTAAGTGTTGTTTTTTGGGTGGTGGTGGGGGGGGGGGGACTGGGAGGACCATGAACACTATAAATTGTACAGAACCTTTTGAATAGATGTATGTTTCTGGAGAAAGAGTATATAGTTTGTCTCAGATTCCCAAGGGGATCTATCACTCTCTCTCAAATCACCAAGAATCCTCCTATGTAATAAAAGGCTAATATGCAAATTGTCCCCTCAGGAGTTCCAGCGACTGGGAGTTTGACTGCTCACTATGACGTGCGCTGACCACCAGAGGACGGCACAGAACAAAGGAAGGTCCCAATTGGCCCTGATCACTAGCCAGGTCTAGGGATCCTACCTGTGCAGGAATTTCATGCACTGGGCCTCTAGTCTATATACATAAAAGGCTAAGTGACCATCTGTCCGACTGGTAGCTATGACATGCAGTGACCACCAGGGGGCAGATGCTCAACACAGGTGCTGCCATGATGCACACTGGCCATTTAAAAATAAATGGCACCATGGACCTGGCGCTGACAAACCAACACTTGGCTTTCCCCAAGTGGGACACAGGCCCCGCCACCACCCCAGAGCAACCCCCCACCAAATCACAGCCAACGCTGACAAGACCCCATGGCACAAAATGAGGTGCCCTGCCCAGCCCAGCCCAGAAATGGTTGCTATGGGCACTGGGTAATGATGTCACATAGCAACGCCCAGCTTCTTCTCTCTAGTGCAGTGGTTCTCAACCTTGGCTGCACATTAGAATCACCTGGGAATCGTTTTAAAATCCTGATTTCTGGGCCTCAACCTCCGGAAATTCCGTTTCTTTGTTACTAATGCTGTGGCCCCACCCCATAACAAAGAAACAGAATTTCCAAAGGATGAGGCCCAGAAACCAGGATTTTAAAAAAGATTCCCAGGTGATTCTAATGTGCAGCCAAGGTTGAGAACCACTGCACTAGTGACTAGCCTCCTTTGAGTTTCTTCAGCCCAGAAACCTGACTTGCTTTATAGCCAGGTGCAAACATTTTACACTTTAACCAAATGTTTGTGAAGTGTTTTCTGTGCCTCATCTCATTTGATACTCACAGAAATCCTGGAGTAGGTAGATAGGAGACTCGGTAGAATCCTATTTTCTTTACATTAGCAATACACATATAGTGATATTAAAATATTTCTTCTAATTAATTTCCTTTCAATGTGCATGGAACCGTGCACCAGGACACTAGTATCTTAATAGTTGGGGATGCTGGATGTCTGGCCTAGCCATTTCCACCTCCATTTGGCACATACCAAGTGCCCCCAATATACATCCTCTAATGGTCAATTTTGGGAATGGTCTTAAAGTAGAAGCAGAGGGAAACTAAAGTAGTGATCATTTACCAAGAAAAAAAAATTACTTTCATGAAAATTGATGTTCTAATGAAGATATAAACTTTGTTTTTACAAAAACAGTGTTGACAAATGGTGAGATTTTTCAAATCCTAGCCTCACTCCACGCGGCATTGAACTAATAAGAGATGAAAGAACTGCTGATACTCACCATTTAAAAAGAGAGAGAACCAGTCTATTTGTGTTAAAAAACACCAGGCGCAACTTTGTTCTAATAAATTCATGTAAAATAATACACATGACATAATGTATTTATGTCACCTACCTCCAAAGAACTCCAGGTGTGTGGGAAGTTAATTTAAATTAACTTGGACCAACTCAAGTAGTAGTTATACTTGGATTTTCAACTGTGTGGGAGGTTCTCTCTCTCCCTCTCTGAAGTCAATAGAAATATATTTTAAAAAATGAAAGCAGTGAATGTGGAGCTGCCTGTAGTGAGAGAGTACAGAGCAGGCAGGGGAGGCATCTGAAGAATCACCTGTGCTATAGGCCTGAGGGGAGGGGAGCGGTTAAGGAGAAGACATCTGCATATGTTGGAGCAAAGAGATGGTCTGGACACAGAACAAGACGAAAAAAGTGGCAGGACAACCTTGCAAACAACCTGGGGAGAACATAGAACGCAAAGCCTAAAAGAAAAGCCCATTATGGAGGAAATCACATCCCCCCAAAAAATAAATGGAAGACATTCTCCTTGTGTCCTTCAAGCTACATCTACAACTTAAATATAAGAACCAATGAAAATGCACTCAAATGAGCCTGGCCAGAGCGGCTCAGTGGTTGAGCATCAACCTATGAACCAGAAGGTTGAAGTTCGATTTCTGATCAGGGTACATGCCAGGGTTGTGGGCTTGCTCCCCAGAGCAGGGTGTGTGGCATGCACGAGGCAGCCGATCAATGATCCTCTCTCATCACTGATGTTTCTATCTCTCCCTCTCCCTTCCTTTCTGAAGTCAATAAAATATGATTTTTATAAAATGTACTCGATGTAATAGAACAATGGGATACAAGGCAGAGGCAGAGGTGCAGAGCTAAGGAAACAGGCTAAGTCATCACCCTCCACAGTCAACAGCCCAGGAGCAGCAGAGGGCAGCTGGGAAACCCCCATCGTCTGAAATTTCCTAGACCAGCAGCTCTCAATGTGCCACAGCAGGCCCAGCAGCCCCTGGGAACTTGTGAGAAGCACCCATTCTTGGGCCCCAGCAATGGCGTAACATGCTCTCCAGCCGGTTCTGACATTTGACAACCTCTAACATTTGACAACCACACGACTAGGTTCTTCCTCGCAGGCTCAAGTGTGGGTATAACAAAGTCACTCGGCTTGAGTTCAGAACTAGACATCTTCCCACAGGAAGATCGCAATCCACAGAGGACAGAAACACACCAGACTCCAGCACTGGAATCCCTTCACCCGCCCCTCATTTATTTAGCAGCAAGCACTACAGAAGGCATTCATCCAGTCCTGGACCACTTTGTCCCGGACTAGCTGGCCCTGAGGCTCAGTGGCATCCGGAGGCAGGAGGGCCAAGTAGACCGGGGTCTCTGCCCCCTCCTCCACAGTCCTGGAGCCGAAATCCCCAGCCATGTCTGTCTTCACCCACCCGGGGCAGCACGCATTGAGCAGAATCCTGTCGGCTTTCCTCTTCTCATCCAATTGCCGGGCCAGGATTCTGGATAAGACCGTGACCCCCAACTTAGACACCCCGTAGGCCGAGTTGGGCCAGCCCTCGCCCTCATGCACTCCATTTTTCGCATCCTCCACAAACTTCTTCATGAGGTCCACCAGGTCCCCCTCTGTGAGGTCCTCGCAGCAAAACATCTCCTGCAGGGGCTGGCAGCACTGCTCCAGGGCACGGGAGCCCTGCAGACTGCTGATGTTCACCACTCTGCCTGGAACGACAGCAAAAACACGGAAGCAGGTCACACAGAGGGCCGCTGGTTGGCTCTGCCACGAGGGACTGTGATTGAATCCTGGTGCAGGTTTAATTGCCGATGAAAAGACACGACTCTAGCCCAGCCCATGTGGGCCAGTGTTGGGCATCGACCTATGAACTAGGATGTCCTGGTTTGATTCCCCCTCAGGGACATACCTGGGTTTTGGGCTCGAGCCCCACTGTAGGGTGTGCAGGAGGCAGCCGATTCTCTTTCATCATTGATGTTTCTATTTCTCTCTCCCTCTCCCTTCCTCTCTGAAATCAATATATATATATATATTTAAAAAACATATTATATATATGGAAATGGAAGATAGAAAGAAAATCAAGTTATGGGAGCTACCCTCTGCCTCTGATGAAAATACAAAACCTAAGAGGAAGAAGTGTCCTCTTTTAATCCTCCCGAGGATATGTTTGTGGGTTTTGCGGGGGAGAGAAAGAAATAGAGAAACAATCAATGTGAGAGAGAAACATCAATTGGTTGCTTCCTGCTCGAGCCCCAACCAAGGCTGGAACCTGAGATCCTCCAGTGCACGGGATGCTGCTCCAAGCAACTGAGCCACACCAGCCAGGGCCAAAGTGTCCTCTTTGATCTAAGGACACACTCTGGGAGAGGCCAAGGGGTGCAATCAGCCCCGAGAAGGGCTGCAGTCATGCTTCCCCATCCCCCTCCGCTGAGGTCCAGGTGGCCTCACTGGTCCAGAAACACTCTTCTAGAAAGAGTGGGCAAGTTGCTCCCCCTAGTGGCTGGACACTTGCTTAACCTATTTACTCAGAATCTCAAACAAATAAGCAAGCGGAATAACTCTTTAAAGTGATATAACCTGGCTGGAGAGGCTCAGTGATTGGGCATCTACCTATGAACCAGGAGGTCCTGGTTTGACTCCCTGTCAGGGCACATGCCCAGGTTGCAGGCTCCATCTTGGTGGTGGGGGGGGGGAGGAGGGGGCGTGCAGGAGGCAACCAATCAATGATTCTCTCTCAACATGAATGTTTCTCTCTCTTCCTTCCTCTCTGAAATCAATAAAAATATATTTTTTAAAAATTAAAGTGATATATAAACCTAAAGAAAGAGTGGCTTTTAAATCAGGGAGCTAGCAATTCCCTACAAATCAAGAAGCACTGACGCTCAGCATTTTGCCCTCCAGCGACTCACCTGTCCTGGGTTGATCCCTGAGCCCCACCCTCCCTCCAGCCTTCTTTTCTCTTTCAAAGAGCTTGGTTTGCGATCACTTGGCAGCTGCAATCCTTACTTCACGAGCACTAATTATCCTGATTTGATTGAGGGGTGTAGTCAGGAAACCTGGGTACTGTTTCCAGCTCTGTCACCGCCTGGCTGTGTTAACTTCTCTGGACCTCAGTTTCCTTCTCTGAAAGTGCAGGTGTAGGAAGTAAGGCTTCTCCAGCACCTTGCAGCTTTCAAATTCTATGATTCTAAGAAACACAGGGAATAGACATCCTGGTACTTGGTGAGAGACACCCCTACAGTGAAATGCTACGCAGCAGTAAGAAAGGATAGGAAAGCTCTATCCTGGTCTGGAAAGAGCCCCAGGTAGAGTGAACGAAAGAAACAAGGTGGCAAGCAGTATGCTTAACATCTCCCTTTGTGTAAAAAAGGGAGCAAAAAAATGCATTTAGATTGGCTTAGATATGAATGTAAAACTCCACCCACTTGGCCCTGGGCACTCACCAACTCCATGAACCAGGACCCAGGGCTTCCTTCTGCTGTACCTGCCAGTACCTGCAGCTCTACCTGCGGATTTCCCAGGATCCCACCCCGCGAAGAAGCCAATAAAGAGAATTACCTGTGGGGGCTGGAGACAGGGGTTGGGCAAGCTGGGGTGGGGGTGGATGACAATACAGGTGCAACTCTTTCAGGCAACTTTTTAGATTTTAAGGTTTTTGCACTAGAGATCATCGTTATTCAAAATGTTAAATTTTTAAAAGTGCATTTCTAATGAGAATCACAGTTGACTTCTTGGGAAACAAACTCCTCAGGGAAGCAAGCCTTCCCCGGCAACCCCCCCCCCCCACGCTCCGTTCCTCCTCCCCCCTCCAGCACGGTTGTAATAGAAGCTTGTGATTCTTTGCTAATGACAGTCTCCCCCACTGGACTCAGTGCTCTGAGGGCACGACTGTCCTGGCCCATGATGCACACATCACCTAGAGTAATGACTGGGTTACAGGAGGCACTCAACACATATTTGTGCAAGAAACAATTAAAGTTATTTATTGAATGCTTTGGAGTGTGGGCAAGATATTTCCTAGTAAAGAAAATGTTCCTGTGGGTGTTCTGAATCAGCGAGACCAAGCTTGGTGCAAGAAGAAAGGAATACAGGGAAAGTCATATAATGCTAGGGCAGACACTACCCCCAACCCCAGGGGAGCTGGGTGTGGCCCCTTCACCTTGGGGAGCTGGAGGAGGACTCCCCGAGGTTGCAAAAAGGCAAGATGACTTTTAAGACTCGAAACACCTATTGTTCTAGGATTGAGTTCATGTCCTGGGAGAATCAAGAGCATCACCATGTGGCATACCTCTCTTTTAAAGCTAAAGCCAAAATGTTTGGGTGAGGACCAGACACAGCACTATAAAAAAATGATGCCTGGCCCTAGCCGGCTTGGCTCAGTGGATAGAGCATCGGCCTGCAGACTGGAGGGTCCCGGGTTCAATTCCTGGTTGGGGCGCATGCCCCGGTTGTGAGCTCAGTCCCTGGTGAGGGGCGTGCAGCCCATCAGTGACTCTCTCTCATCATTGATGTTTCTATCTCTCTCCCCCTCTCCCTTCCTCTCTGAAATCTATCTATCTATCTATCTATCTATCTATCTATCTATTTTTTAAAATAATGCCATTTTCTATGTTTCCCCCTCAGAGAACAGCATCCCCGGGTGGCCCCTTTGGGAAGCAGAGGCCCTGGCCCACTCCGTGCTGAGTGATGCAACGTGACATTCCACACGCTGGACTCACCATGCGGCTTTATTATGGGCAGTAATTCGTTGCAGACGTTTCTCGTGGCAAAAAAGTTTGTTTTCAGAGTTACCTCAGCTTGAATGTCAAAGGGTGTCGGATCATCAACTTTGAAAAAGAGAAGGAAACAAAGACAGAGTCAGGCAAAGGGGACTTGACCTCTAATTAAAGGGGGTAAGCTCACTTTACAGTTTTTAAACCACTAGGTCAGTGATTCCCAAACTTCACTCGAGAACCTGAATCACCCGCAGTGCCAGTTAGAACACAGCTCTCTGGGCCCCGCCCCAGAGTTGGATGGAGAAGGCCTGGGGTGCGGCCCCAGCATTTGCACTTCCAAGGAGTTCCCAGGGGATGCTGCAGCGGCTGGGCTGCGGGGAAGCCTGGCTTTGACCTTTGCTTCCCGGACTTGGACGGGCAGAGGGGCCCCTGGTGAGTCTGTTAAGGTGCGGGTTCGGATTCAGCAGGTGTGGGGCAAAGCCTTGAGCTCTGCGATTGCAGCGGCTGCCCAGGGTCGCAGGTGCTGAGTCCGTCGCCCACACATCGAAGGGCAAGGCTGGCAGCGCAGGCCAGTGTCCCCCCACCTGCAGTTCAGGGACGGGCACTTATCCACCAGTCCCTCAGCCACTGGGAAGGGGGTGTCAGCCACCCACCTGCCTGCGCTCCCAGAAAGCCCGCACACTGAGCGGCAGGTGCGGGTGCACAGCAATCGGGAGCGTCCACCGCCAAGGGGATGAGATTCGCGCTGCACAATAGCTGGCTTTACTCGGTTCTGCCTCTAGGTTTCTCTTCTCCACTAGGTTGCGAGTGAGGCTGGCCTGTTACTTCTTTCTACCCGCAGCATTTAGCTCAATAACTTCCTTAATCGAGCCATAGGGTCAGTCATCGCTTTAACCCCCTACCCCGAAAAGTATCAAAGATGCTACTCGAAACCACTCAGTGCGTCCGGTAACCAACACAAGTTCCCCGGGGGAGGGAACAGGCTCGCTTCCTTTAAGCCCGAGCCTATCAAAGCTCTCCATTAAACAAAGTCTCCAGTCCACCACGGTGCCAGGGCTCGTCGGGTCTCAGAGGCTCATTTCCTGTCCCGAGCAGATGGCTCCTGGCGTCTGTGAATGCGCCCTTTCAAGAAAGCGAAAGCCCCAAGCGAGCTGGGAGACCCTACGCAGAGAAAAGTTTTCTTGCATTAGACAGAGAGCTGATGAGCTAAGCAGGGCGTGGCCCCCTCCCAGGAGGCGGTTTACTTGCAAACAGGGGCGGCTGACAGTTCGGCGAGGGCCCTGGGCTGAGCACAGGCGCACACAGGCCTGCGGGCGGGCGGGGCGCGCGGTGACAGCACCCCGGCCCACTTGGCGCTGAGCGAACCGCTCCCCAACTCGGGGAAGCGAGAACCCTCCACGGGGACGCACGCTGCCTTTCCCGATCGCTCAGGCGGGTGGGTGGGAGCGCCTGCGGCTCCCCGTCCCACACCCTTGGGGCACCCAGACCCTCCCTCTCCAGCACCTACACTTGAAGGCGATGCCCGCGTTGTTGACCAGCACGTTGAGCCCCCCGTACTCCTTGCGCAGGAAGTCGCGCAGGGCGCGGATGCTCTGCAGGTCCTGGATGTCCAGCTGGTGGAAGCGCGGGCTCAGGCCCTCGGCCTGCAGCTGCTGCACGGCCGCCCGGCCCCGCGCCGGGTCCCGCGCCGTGAGCACCACGTCCCCCGAGAACTGGCGGCACAGGTCCCGCGCGATGGCGAAGCCGATGCCCTTGTTGGCCCCGGTCACGAGCGCCACGCGGCTGCAGGACGACATGGCGGGGTGGGGGGCGCGCGGGGTACGTGCACGGAGAGCGGATCGGACTAGAGGCCCACCTCGGACACCCGGCCGCAGTCAGAGAAACCGCGCAGGACTGAGTTCTGGGATTCCGTGCGGCGACTTTGAGGAACGAGGCCCGGCCTCGGTCCCTCCCTCCAAGGAGGGGCCTTCTGTTCCCGAAGCTTGCGGAACGCCCCATTCCCGGCCCGCCCCCTCCCCGCGAGGCGTCGGGGCGGCTGTCGTTCTCCCAACGCAAAACCGGACCGTGATGGGTGGATTGGGTCCAGGGGCGCATGGCAGTTGGATAGAAGAAACTCTTTTAGGAGAACCCCACACGGAGAGAAAGAAGTGCGGACTGATTTTCTTGGGTCTGCGCCCATCATCCCCTGTAAAAGGAGGATGTTTGCTTTTTCTTTAAAATGCAATGAAATTTTAGACTCGCAACTGCTTCTGAGGGCGTTGCTTGCTTAAGAGAAACTCCAAAGAGAATTAGGGCAAAGCGGTCCTATGAGTAGAAGCACAGGTGTGCGCAGGTACATCCCTGTGTGATTCCCAGTGCGCCCCCAGTGGGAGGGATGTTTATGAAGCTCTGTGTGCCAAGCCTTTTACTGGGATGTTTTCACCCCCCACGTCCGCGAAGTGTCTGCATTTTAGGTTTGTCCAAGGTGACATACATCATTTTTTCTCCAGTGAAACCTGTGTACCCACAAAGCTCAACTGAAAAGAAATCCCAAAGGTGTGCCAAGGTGTGGACGGACGATTAGAACTCCCCACCCACCTTCTTTAGTGTAATCTGAGTGTTTGATCCCAGGGCGTTTCTTGGCGACTTCTGGGCTTATGGAGAGTTTCGATCTCATCGTGACTCAGCTTTTTCCTAGCAGAGCTGTCTGAGCTGCCGGCGCTTCTGACTCCACCTTCTCCATCAAGTAACAGGTGAGGTCAGGAAGGTGTGCACCTGCTATGTGCGGTCCCTTATTGTGGCTCAACCAATATATCCCCCCGCCCCCACCTGCAGATAATTTGGAACTCTATTAAAGATATAGGGCTAGCCAGCCGGTGTGACTCAGTGGTTGAGCTTGGACCTATGAGCCAGGAAGTCACGGTTCGATTCCCAGTCAGGGCACATGTCAAGGTTGCGGGCTTGACCCTCAGTGTGGGGTGTGCAGGAGGCAGCTGATCAATTATTTTTTCTCACCATTGATGTTGCTATCTCTCTCTCCCTCTCCCTTCCTCTCTGAAATCAATAATAATAATAGATATAGGGCTATTTAGATTTTGTTTCCTGTGGACGCTTAATTCGTGTTTACAAAAAAATTAATACATTTCATCTAAGTTGTTGCCCTTGGTATCCATTGGCTTCCTTTGTTTTTCTGTAAATGAATAGTTCTACACCCATAGGCTTGTTTAGTCACTTGGCATGGATATTTCACCGTCGCTGGCCCCTAAGGGAGCATCACGGTGTCTTTGTGGGTGTGAGCCACTCTGTGTAGCTCAATGCTCGTTCTCAAAGCATCCCCACATTTAGCCCATTTTTTAAAAGTCATTTTTAATTTTTCTTTCTTTTTTAAAAAAATATATTTTTATTGATTTTTTACAGAGAGGAAGGAAGAAGTATAGAGAGTTAGAAACATCAATGAGAGAAACATTGATCAGCTGCCTCCTGCACACTCCCTATTGGGGATGTGCCCGCAACCAGGATACATGCCCCTGACTGGAATCGAACCTGGGACCCTTCAGTCTGCAGGCCGACGCTCTATCCACTGAGCCAAACCAGTCAGGGCACATTTTTAATTTTTCAATGATAGTTGACATGCCATATTACTTTCAGGTACGCCCCAGTGATTAGACATTATACAACTTACTAACTGATCATCCCAAGTAATCTCATACCCATCGGACACCACACCTAGTTATTACAATACTAGAGGCCCACTGCACAAAATTAGTGCACTCGGGAGGGGGGCATCCCTCAGCCCGGCCTGCGCCCTCTCACAGTCCAGGAGCCCTCAGGGGGTGTCTGACTGCTGGCTTAGGCCCACTCCCTACCACCGCTGCTGCTCGGCTTCTGGCTGAGCGGTGCTCCCCCTGTGGGAGTGCACTGACCACCAGGGGGCAGTTCCTGCATTGAGCGTCTCTGCCCCTTGGTGGTCAGTGCGAGTCACAGCGACCAGTCATTCTGCTGTTTGGTCAATTTGCATATTAGCCTTTTATTATATAGGATTATTGGCTAATCTTCTGGGCGTAGGGAATATAGTCAATGCATTGAGAGGTCACCCATGCATCAAGAGGTCACCAATTCCTTCTAAATCCCTTTACCCTTTTCACCCATCCCCTCAACCTCCCTCTCATCGCGCAACCATCAAAATGTTTAGCCCATGTTTTTGCCCTGTGTTTTACAAGGAAGTCCCCAAAAAGCTAAGAACAGGCTAGAATCCAGATAAGGAGGCAAAGCAGGTGAGAGAGCCAGACCAAAAAAGAATATATTTAGGAACCATGCAGTTAGGAAGGGCTGTGTTAAATCGATAACCTAACACGACCAACTGTTATTTACAGGTAGACTTTTGGTTGAGTGAAGGTGATATTTTGGGAGTTGGCTGGGCTTCGAGTCAGATGGATAAAGTGGGATTCACTATTTACCCATCTGGGATGTGAATGGCAGGCCCCTGGTTGGTGTTTTGGCACTGCCTATGTGGTTGTCAGGGACTGGTGTAGGTTTTAGGTGGGGAGGGGACACCTGTATTCTGGAACCACCAAGGTTTTGAGGGAGCTGTGTCCTGAAGGAAACCAGAAGCCCAGCATGTCTATTGCCTTTTTGCATCGACAATGACATATCGTTGGAATGTCAAAGTAATTTTCTTTTTTTCTGGACCCTTCAAAGGACAGGCACCACTCTGCAGAGGCCACAAACCCCTCACTGTTAGCGAGCTAATTGTTGACTGTTAGCTATTCTGCAACCACCTACGTTAAAGAAGTGCCTGTCTATCATTTTACTTTTTATCCAATCCCAGAGGTTTCCCCCACCTCCCTAATCTATCACCAGCAGATTCTGTGTAACCCACTTAGGTCTCCTCTTTTGGTTCTAATGTATAAAACCAGATAAAAAACTGCCCTTCTCAGGAGCATGATCCCAATCCCTTGAGATTCTGCTTCCCAGCATTTGTCGACAGTTTGGCTCAAATAAATTCACAAAAATTCTTCACAGGTGTGAATGTTTCTCACGTGAACAACACATATATTTGGGTAGAAATGATGTGACCGTGTGCATGTCCTTTTGGTCAGTTCAGGACAGATAGCACAATGGGGCCCACGGAGGGGGCTGTGAGGGGAGCTCACCATGGTTCCACCTTTTTCTCCATAACAAACTGTCCGTGAGGCCCCTCAGCATCTGAGGGCAAAAGGGCTAGGAACACAGGGGTCTCTGCTCCCTCTTCTGGGCTTTTGGTGGCTTTAGGTCCGGCCATGTCGGTTCTCACCCACCCTGGGCAGCAGGCATTCAGGAGGATCTTGTCCCCGCTCCTGTGCGCACTCAGGTTCCTGGCATGGATCCTGGACAGGACGGTGACGCCGATTTTCGTGACTCCGTACGCAGTGTTGGGCCAGCCCTCCCTCTGGTACACCCCGTTCCGTGTATCTTCCACGAACTTGTTCATGAGCCCTACCAGCTCCTCCTCGCTGATGGTGTCGCTTCTGAATTTCTGCTGCAGCTCCGGGCTGCAGTTTTTCAGAGCTCTGAGACTCACCATGCTCGACACATTCACCACTCTGCCTGAAATGCAAAGGAGGTTGTTATGTAGAAAGGCAGGCATGAGCATAAGGGTTCCAAATCTGCTGGGATTCTGGACCAGGAATTTCCAACTGAGAAATTTCCAGTGTGCCATGAGCACTGATGAAGACTGCCTGTATGATGAAGGACAAAGACAGTCTAGAAGCCTGTCATACCCAGCAAGTCTCAGATGATATCTGAGAAATGTGGAGGGCGGTGCCCAGAAGTTCCATGAGAATGTGAAGATGGTTTTCGCTGGAACATGTTAAGGGAACACAGGAGGTGCTCATTGCATTCAGTAGATAGTCTCTTTCCCCCAAGACTGTCTCCGGGAACTTGTGAGGATCTTACGGTCACTTGTGCAGGGCTCTATGAACAGGTGTCTATTGACCAACAAAAAGCAGTTCTAAGGTGAACAGACAACACCCGGTTTGGAAGGCTGCTTCTCTGATCACAGGAGATAAAAACAAATTAGTTTGCCCTAGCCCAGTGGTCGGCAAACTGCGGCTCGCGAGCCACACGCGGCTCTTTGGCCCCTTGAGTGAGGCTCTTCCACAAAATACCATGTGCGGGCGCGCATGTACAATGTGATTGAAACTTCGTGGCCCATGCACAGAAGTCAGTATTTTGTGGAAGAGCCACACTCAAGGGGCCAAAGAGCTACACGTGGCTCGCAAGCCGCAGTTTGCCGAACACCACCCTAGCCGATTTGGCTCCGTAGATAGAGCGTCGGCTTGCAGACTGAAGGATCCTGGGTTTGATTCCAGTCAAAGGCATGGTCAAGGGCAGTGCTGTACCTTGGTTGTAGGCTCCTCCCTGGCCAAGGCCCTGGTCGGGGTGTGTGCAGGAGGCAACCAATCGATGTGTCTCTCTCACATTGACATTTCTCTCTCTCCCTCTCTCTTCCAATATCTCTAAAAATCAATGGAAAAATAATCTTCAGTGATGATAGAAAAACAAACACCCCCCCCCCCCACACACAAATTAGTTCAGTGGGCTAATTACCAGGACAGTGTTACAAGCTGTCCAAAACCCAGATGGGGAGAAAACTAGCCTGTCTTCTCCCGTGTGGTTCTCCCCATGTGGGTTTTGGGCAGCGGGGAGCAGTGGTGGAGCGGAGGTGGGCAGCTGCAGTGACGCAGAGGTGGGATCATTTTGGACACGTGACTCCTGCACCCTCTGAGCCACAACATGCCGAGGATCATTCTACCTGGCAGCGAGGGAGCAGAGACTGCAGGTGGTTATGGGAGAGCCTGCGCGAGGGGAAGGCCCTGCATGAAGCTGGCAAGTCGGGTTGCAGGCAGTGGCCGGAGATGAGCGGTCTCTATTGGACCAGAAGATACGGCACCAATTTGGACTGACACACTTTACCTGCAGACCAAGCAACACAGGTGGAGACAGCCCGCAGGTTCTGGGCCTGTGTGACCCTACCCTCCATGAACAGCAGCGGACTGGAGGGAGGCATGTGTCAGACTAGCGTCCAGCAGGCTGTCAGGAGCAGCACGTGGCTGAACGTCACGTCCCTCTGGAAAGTGAAAAAGTTGGGGTAAAACTCAAGATAATTGGGGAGAAAGATTGGCAGCAGAGGGCAAAGGAATGAATAAAATGGGTCCAACAAGAGAAGTCCAGTAAGACGCTGGTGCCTCCAGACACGATCTCGTCTCTCGGCTCCACGGTACGGGGCGCTAGAAAGGGCAAAGCCAGGTGTTGCCAAGACCACCCCTGCTCTGAGGACTGACAGCTGGAAGGGGAGCTGGCACAGCTGAGCGGCATGGCTCTGGGAGGCAGGTTCCCAGGACACGGCGATGCACTGAACCGACCGTCAGTGACTGAGTGGGACGCGGGGAACGTGCCAGCGCCCTTGGTTCTGACTCGTCAGGTCCATGTACAACTGCACTGTGACACAGTGTAACACTGGCCTGGTTGGCCATGTTCAATGACCATGTGTGAGTGAGTTATGTGATGACACTGCTATCAGTAACCACACGTATTGGGAGACGGAGTTAGTCTCCTCAGGATGGAATACATGTGGGAAGGGACTAGCCTGAGGAGGAGCTGGGTTTAGTGAGCCACCAGCGAATTTCTGTACTGTGAAACTCAGGAAACAAGGAAGTGTGACACGCCGGCGGCTCTAATTCCACTGCGGCCTACATAGGCAAACCAAAATCTAAAACTGTAAACGCCTCAAGGGTGGTGGGCCAGCACGGCCATGGCATACTCAGCCCCTTGATGTGCTGCACCAGCTCAGCCAAGTTCAGTGAGCCTGAGTGGGGCGGGGAAGGATTTAAAAAAGACAGACAAGAGAAGAAAGCTGGGTCTTGATGGGACGCTGCCCTCTCGCGTGGAGAGAGTGCCACGGACTACAAGCTGAGTCTTTATTTTACAGCAGATTCCACAAGGCAAAGGGCGTGGTTAAGATGTTTACAACATTCTCCTGGGTTTCGATCCTACTCAATTACATGCACCTGAACTCTATCAAGCCTACATCACTCAGACACGTAGGGCCACGTGTTCAGACCATAGGTTCAAGCTCACAACTACAGCTGTTGGCTATAACTGTGCTAGAAGGGCTCGGCCCTCCAAGCTGGGACTTGCACGTGGCCATGACAGAACTGTGCCCTCTCATTAGTCCGAGGCTTGAATCTGTCCAGAGCGGGTCTTTGAGCCCCTCTCCACACTCAAGGTTACAAAACCAAAACCTAAGGAACACCAATCAAAAACAGACACCTAGGCTTACAGCTGTAGCCAATCGATAATTTCCTTATTTTGCTTCTGCCTTTTCTCTGTGATGGTCTCTCCCCAATACCTGTGGATAGAGCATTCCTAAGCACTTCCGGTTTGCTGTTTCCCAATTCAAATAGATTTTTTTCTCAAAGAAACTCTTAATTTCTTGATATGCCTCGGTTTATCTCTTAAGAAAACAAAATAGTTCTGCAAAAATAGTTGTATGCTGGGTAAAGTGCAAATGGCAAGGGTTTGGCCCTTTGCCCAGAGCTGCTGGGATAATCTTTAAACCCTGGACTGTCCTGCCTGATAAGACTGTTCTTGTTTACTTGGGGGTTTAGGTTCAGGCTACACAATGGATGTTAACAATATGGTTATGGTGAGGCTACCTGGTATCAAATGGATCCCTGAGGGAGGTGCTGGAGAGGAAGGTCAGCCAAGAGAACAGCGGGCCATGTCCATGAGGCCAGCCCGCAGCAGACACACCTGAAACAAGGTGGGTGAGCTTCCCTGGACGGCAATGCTCCCTGTTACTGTCACACACAGCTGCTGTCTGCAGGACTCCATGCGAGGACAACTGGAAGCTCCCTGCCTGGGCTTCTCTGGCCCCTGGCCCCTGAGATCTCCCCCACGGTCAATTTGCATCACTCTCCCTTTCCTCTACTGCTGAGCACTGCGGTTCTGAGTATAATGGCTTTCCTGAGTTCTGAGTCCTTGCAGTGATTCTTGAACCTGAAGGTGGTCTTGGGGAACTGCTAAACTTGTTAAAACCAAGTGATGTTTATCTCAGCTATGCATGGTTGGTTTAGCATCTCCAAACCAATGAGTGCAATGCACTGTATCAGTGGAGTACAAAGAAAGGCCCATGTGATCATATGTAGAAGAGTTCAGGGGCCTAATGAATTGGAGGTAGGAAAGGTCACTCAGGAAGGGAGAGGGAGGAGGGAGGAGGGAGGATCTGGCCTGGGATCCTCAGGGGACTCCAACGGTTGTGAAGGGCACGAGAAATGACTGGCCTCTCTGAGGAGACTTCTCAACAGAGAGCTGAAGGATAAGCAAGAGCCGGTTGTGGAGAGACCAAGGGGACAGACAGCAAACATAACCCAGTCCTAAGGCTGAAGGCACCTGGCCTGGTGAGACACCAGGGGGCAGTGCCCCCGAGCAGGGAGCAGGAGCAGGAGCAGGGAGAGGCCTGGAGATGATACCAGGGGAGGGCAGGACTGGGTGCTGCCACAAACAAGGCAGCCAGGGCTCCTAGACTTACCTTGGGGTTTCATGAGAGGCAGCAGCTCCGTGCTGACGTCTCGGGTACCAAAAAAGTTTGTTTTCATTGTCACTTCTGCTTGAATATGAAACGGTGTGGGATCATTCACTTTCAGGAGAGAAGGAGAGTATAGTTAATAAATAGTAGCCATGTGGTAACATTCCATAGAATGACATAAAATGTGAATTTTGTGTAGAATTGGTCAGTGCCCATGCAATGACCATTTCCTTGTTCCCTGATGTTCTATAGTGTCTGAGATGGTGCCATTCCCGGAGGCTGGTGAAGGTGCACAGTGGAATCTCTGAACCTGTTTGTGCAAAGTTCTTGTTTATTTAAAAATCCATTCAACATTCACTCAAATGCCCTCAAGCCTAAACCGGAAGAAACTGAAAACTTGCATCTGAGCCAAGAACACAAAGGTCCTTGGGCCAGAAAGCGCTCCAATTTCTCTCGCACTTTGCTCCACCCCTGCCCCCAGCCTCTCCTACTCCCCTCGGGAGCCATCCTGCACCCCAACGTGCGAGGAGCCCCATTGTACCGATACTCCGACATACCAGCCACCCTGGCTGCAGGTGCTGGGTGACCCCCCCTGCGACCACCCAGCCTTTTACCCTTGAAGGCGATGCCCGCGTTGTTGACCAGCACGTCCAGGCCCCCGTATTCCTTGCGCAGGAAGTCGCGCAGGGCGCGGATGCTCTGCAGGTCGTTGATGTCCAGCTGGTGGAAGCGCGGGCTCAGGCCCTCGGCCTGCAGCTGCTGCACCGCCGCCCGGCCCCGCGCCGGGTTCCGCGCGGTGAGCACCACGTCCCCCGAGAACTGGCGGCACAGGTCCCGCGTGATGGCTAAGCCGATGCCCTTGTTGGCCCCGGTCACGAGCGCCACGCGGCTGCTGGACGACATGGCCGGGCAGGAGGCTCGAGAAGCACTTGCGTGGAGAGCGGAGCGGGCTGTGGACGCCCAACGGCTGCGACCAGGGCTCCCGCGAGGCTCCGAGCGTCTGTGAGTGCGACTGCAGAGCGCACGCTGCGCACCGGCTGCAACCTCTAGTCCTGTCGCCCAGCGCGCAGGCGCAAGCCCCGCCCCTGGGGGCGTGGCCCCTTCCGGCTCCGCCCGGCCCCGCCCGGCCCAAGGTGCTGGGAATGCGAACTGGCGCCACCTGGCAGGTTTACAGATGGGCGGGCCCAAGGCGAAGTCCTTTGGCTGCTGCCGACGTCTGTCAGCAGAGAATCATTTTGATTGGTCGTCTGACAGCCTTTAAATTGAGCCTTTAGCCTTGGTTCTCTGTGGGTTTTCACCTGGTGTTTTAAAAAATACAGCCCCCAAAACAAGTCTTTGGGACTGGAATTGTGGAATCAGCTGAGAGAACGCGACAAGGACTCACGTGAGTGTTGATTTGTCCCCGTAGTGTGTGAAAGCAAAGGTCCGGGCTCATCCCTGGCTGGTCTTCACCTCGCAGTGGCCCCCACACTTCTTGCACAGGAACCATGTAGCCAGCCGCTCTACAGGTCAAGGATGGTGGGAGCGGGGCCCTGGCCCTCGGCCTGTGCAGTTGCTACACAGCTGCCCAACCCCGCACCGAGTCCCGTGCAGTGAGCGCCGCTTCCCCAAGAACCGCCTGCACAGGTCCGGTGTGATGGTGAAGCGGGTGCCCTTACTGGCCACAGTCTCCAGGGCCACAGGTGTTAAAACGCCATGTCTGGCAGGGGTCCTGGGGGCACTTGACCAGAGAGCGGACAGCGCTGTGGGTCACAGGGCTTAGGAGGTGTTGTCCCGCTCTGTGGTGTCCCAGACAATCTGAGAAGCAGCACAAACTGAGTTCTGTGCTCCAGGTCTGTGACTTCTATTCTCCGTCCCTCCCTTCACGGGGGTGGGGGGGGTGGGGGGGTTGAATGTTCCAGGTTTACTAAGGCCCCGGTTCCGGGTCTGCCCCTTCCTGTGATGTAAGTTCGGCCCAAGCAGGACACGGCACCACCCTCTTTTGATCTCGGCTCTGAGCCCAGCATGGACAGGGTGGAGGGCTGTGCTTCCCCCAAGCACAGGGGTTGGTGACGGGAATCAAGGGCTTTAGTTGAACTAAAGGAACTACTTCAGGAGAAGCCCAGAAGGTGGAAGTAGGTGCAGGAGTCATTGGTTTGGACCCAGGCCCATCCTCCACTGCAGAAAGGCAATGTCTGCTTGTTCTAAAATGCAGTGAAGTATTTGCACAGGGCAACTGCCTCTGAGTTCACAGATCCCCTTCCTTCCTTAAGAGAAACTAACGCAGAGTTAAATAGGCCCTGTGATTGCCTTCAGTGTGGGACCCCCAAGTGGGAGTCAGCATTTATGAAGGTCTTTCTGGGGGCCAAGCTGGTGATGGCATGTGTATTTCATGGTTACATAATCCTGTTTGCTGAAGGTGCCTACGATAGGTTTCCTCCTTGGTCACAGTTAACAGAGAGAGATGTAAAACCCTGCCCTGCTCACTGGTTAGAACCTGTGGCTGCCTTCATGCTACCACAGCAGATCTGAGTACTCCCAAGAGACTGTGGCTGCAAAGCTGGAAACATTAACTCTCTGGCTCCATCAAGAATGTATGTGAGCCCCTCAGTCACACTGTCCCTTTCTTGACTTACCTCTAGGTCTATCCGATTTGTGAGCAGGTGCAGCATGCAAGTGATCTGCAGGTTGTAGAAAGAACCATTTACCACCTGCTAATGTTCAGTCATTACTCTCACCCACTCCACTTTCTCTCCCCGTGTCAGCGGAGAAATCACAGACTCAGAATTAGTAGCCAATTCAAACTGAATACTCTCTAAAGGGGCTAATATATGAGGAAAAGGGGCCACATGCTAACCTGACTAGCTCGGAGTACACCTGTGTGGCAGCCTTGCAAATGCAGAAAGCAAAAGTAACCACAGTGGTGTCTGAATTTAAACCTTTTAATGAAAAAAATTGTTTTAATTAATTTCAGAGAGGAAGGGAGAGAGAGAGAGAGAGAGATAGAAACATCAATGAGAGAGAATAATTGATGAGTTGCCTCCTTCACGCCCCCTACTGGGGATGGAGCCTGCAACCTGGGCCTGTGCCCTGACCAGGAATCTAAAAAGTGACCTTCTGGTTCATCGGCTGAAGGTCAAATGCAAAACCACACAGGCTGGGCTAAAATAAAAACCTTTTAAACTAAAAAGCAGTTTACGTGGGTAATCATGTCCTAGGCCGACACTTTCCCTGACAAAGGTCAATCTTCACCATAATGGGTCCTCTCTATTGTCTTTTAGCATCTACAGTAATATATCACTGGAATGTCTAAGTCATTTTCCTGTTTTTCTGGACCCCTCAAAGGTCAGACCCCGCATTATAACTGAGTTACTTACTGACAGGTAACTATCCTGCAGTCACCTCAGTAAAGGCAGTATGTGTCTATCACTTTACTTTTTATCCAATCCCAGCGGTCTCCTCCCCCACTCCTCGTCCCTCCCCCCCTTTGCTTTCTCCTGCCTCCCTAATCTATCACCAATGGGTTTCATGGAACCCACTTGTTAGGATGGGAAAAGGCCTTTCTTTTTCCTTGCTGTGGCCTTCCACAATTTATGAGAAGCACCTGATAATTAAAACCCAAGACTGTTAGCTCCTCTGGTTCAAACAGCCCCTCTGTTCAAACTTACAGATAAGATCAGTGAGTCTGAAGGCTAAGATCAGTCAGTGAGTCTGAAGGCTTCCTATTTCCTCCCGCTGGTTTACGACTCATGATAAAACACCTGCCTAGGACTTCTGCCTGGACTATCTCATGAGGAAATAACAGATCCCCCCCTGCTGTGGGCTCCATTCCACCTAGCAACCGCAGCAGCCCTCAGGTGCCCCTCTCTTCCCTGCCCAAGGCTTTAAAAGAGCAGTTTTGTTGTTCTTTGCCCTAGCATTGGTTAGCAATGCACTGGCGCTGTCCCTCTGGGAAGTGAAATAAACTCTCTCTGTATCTATCTCTTCTCACAGTTGTGAATTCTTTTCACAATGCAAGTCACCTAGTCACCGGCCCAGGAACCCTACCAGCACTTATGTTTCCTCTTTTTTTTTTTTTTTAATATATTTTATTGATTTTTTACAGAGAGGAAGGGAGAGGGATAGGGAGTTAGAAACATCGATGAGAGAGAAACATCCATCAGCTGCCTCCTGCACACTCCCCACTGGGGATGTGCCCAAAACCAAGGTACATGCCCTTGACTGGAATCGAACCTGGGACCCCTGAGTCCACAGGCTGACGCTCTATCCACTGAGCCAAACCGGTCAGGGCTATGTCTCCTCTTTTGATTGTAATGTATCAAACAAGGCGCAAATCCGTTGTTCTCCAGAGCAATTTCACAATCCCTTGAGATTCCGCTTCCCAGCATTTGTCGATGCTTTGGCTCAAAAGAACTCATAAAAATTCTCAGGTTTGAATGTTTCTTAGGTTAACAATATACTATATTTGGATAGAAATTATTTGACAGTGTATGTCCTTTTGATCTATTCAGAACAGATAACATAATAGGGCCCATAGAGAGGAGCTCACCATTTTACAACCTTTTTCTCTGTAACTAACTGTCCGTGAGGCCCCTCAGCATCTGAGGGCAAAAGGGCCAGGAACACAGGGGTCTCCGCTCCCTCTTCTGGGCTTTTGGGGGCTTGGGGTCCACCCAGGTCGGTTCTCACCCACCCTGGGCAGCAGCTATTCAGGAGGATCTTGTCCTCGCTCCTGTACGCACTCAGGTTCCTGGCGTGGATCCGGGACAGGACGGTGACGCCGATTTTCGTGACGCCATACGTGCTGTTGGACCAGCCCTCCCTGTGGTGCACCCCGTTTCGTGCATCTTCCACGAACTTGTTCATGAGCCCCACCAGCTCCTCCTCTCTGATGGTGTCACTTCTGAACTTCTGCTGCAGCTCCGGGCTGCAGTTTTTCAGAGCTCTGAGACTCTCCATGCTCGACACATTCACCACTCTGCCTGAAATGCAAAGGAGGTTGTTATGTAGAAAGGCAGGCACGAGCATACGGGCGCCAAATCTACTGGGATTCTGGACCAGGAAATTTCCATGAGCATTAATGAAGACTTGTCATACCCAGTATATATCAGATGATGTCAGAGAAATGTGTTTTTTTTAAACATATTTTTATTAATTTCATAGAGGAAGGGAGAGGGAGAGAAACATCAATGAGAGAGGATCACTGATTGGCTGCCTCCTGCATGCCCCACACTGGGATGGAGTCCACAAATGCGGCATTGGCCCTGACTGGGAATGGAATCATGACTTCCTGATTCATAGGCCGACCCTCAACCACTGAACCAAGCTGGCCGGGCTCAATTTATCTCTTAAAATTAAATAGTTCTGCAAAAACAGTTGTATGCCAGCTAAAGGGTAAATCAGTTGTTCAAAGGGGGACAAAATCTTGGTATGACATGACTTCACAGGTTGGACTATCTGTTCCTTTCCATGTCTCCTTAGCCCACACTGGCTCCTCCCAATGGCAGGCATACTTCCGGTCCTGTGTCTGTACCTGTCATATAAACTCTAGATAAAGTGTATCCGCTCAGTGATCCTTTGGGTGGAAAGGAGCAGGGAATCGGGGTGGAGGGGAGGGGAGGTGGGGGCCAAGGCTGTGAAAATAAAGGATTAAACTTGGCCAGAGCAAGGTTTGGCCTTTGCCCAGGGCTACTGGGGTAATCTTTAAACTGTTGGACTGTTTATTCTGATAAGATTGTGCTATTACCTTGAGGGTTTAGGGTCAGGCTACACAATGGATGTTAACAATAAGGTTATGGTGAGGCTACCTGGTATCAAATGGATCCCTGGGGGAGGTGCTGGGAGGAAGGTCAGCCAAGAGAACAGCGGGCAGTGTCCCTGAGGAGAGCCCTCAGCAGACACAACTGAAACAAGGTGGGTGAGCTTCCTGACGGCAGTGCTCCGTTACTGCCACACACACAGCTGCTGTCCGCAGGACTCCATGCGACAGGACAGCTGGAAGGTCCCTGCCTGGGCTTCCCTGGCCCCTAGCCCCTGAGAGCTCTCCCACTGGCGATTTGCATCACTCTCCCTTTCCTCTACTGCTGAGCACTGTGGTTCTGAGTATAATGGCATCCCTGAGTTCCGAGTCCTTGCAGGGATTCTTGAACCTGAGGGTGGTCTTGGGGACCTCCTGAACTTGTGAAAACCAAGTGATGACTATCTAAGATATGCATGGTTGGTTTAGCATCTCGGAACCAATAGGTGCAACGCACTGTATCAGTAGAGTACAAAGAAAGGCCCCTGTGATCAGATGTAGAAGAGTTCAGGGGCCTAATGAATTGGAGGTAGGAAAGGTCACTCAGGAAGGGAGGAGAGAGGAGGGAGGAGGGAGGATCTGGCCTGGGATCCTCAGGGGACTCCAATGGTTGTGAAGGGCACCAGCAATGACTGGCCTCTCTGAGGAGACTTCTCAGCAAAGAGCTGAAGGATAAGCAAGAGCCGGTTGTGCAGAGACCAGGGGGGCAGACAGCAAACAGCCCAGTCCTGAGGCTGAAGGGCACCTGGCCTGGTGAGATACCAGGGGGCAGTGCAGCTGACCAGGGAGCAGTGCAGCTGTCCAGGGAGCAGGAGCAGGGAGGGGCCTGGAGATGACCCCAGGGGAGGACAGGATTGGGTGCTGCCACAAACAAGGCAGCCAGGGCTCCTAGACTCACCTTGGGGTTTCACGAGAGGCAGCAGCTCCGTGCTGACGTCTCGGGTACCAAAAAAGTTTGTTTTCATTGTCACTTCTGCTTTAATGTGAAACGGTGTGGGATCATTCACTTTCAGGAGAGAAGAGTATAGTTAATAAATAGTAGCCATGTGCTAACTTTCCATAGAATGACATAAAATGTGAATTTTTTGTATAATTGGTTCCTAGTAACAGCACTGTGCAATCACCATTTCCTTGTTTCCTGATGTTCTATACTGATGTTCCGAATATAGTGTCTGAGATGGTGCCATTCCCGGAGGCTGGTGAAGGGTGCACTATGGGGTCTCTGTGAACTTGTTTGTGCAAAATTCACCCCGTTGCCCTCAAGGTTAAACCAGGAGAAACTGTGACAACCTAGAAAAGACTCGCAGGCATCTGGGTCAAGAACACAAAGGTGTCTGGGCCAGAAGGCTCTCCAGCTTCTCTTGCAGTTTGATCTAGTGGCACCCCTGCCCCCAGCCTCTCCTACTTCCCTCGGGAGCCATTCTGCACCCATACACGCGAGGAGCCCCATTGTAACGATACTCCGACATACCAGCCACCCTGGCTGCAGGTGCTGGGGTGAGCCCTCCTGGGACCACACATCCTTTTACCCTTGAAGGCAATGCCGGCGTTGTTGACCAGCACGTCCAGGCCCCCGTATTCCTTGCGCAGGAAGTCGCGCAGGGCGCGGATGCTCTGCAGGTCGTCGATGTCCAGCTGCTGGGACCGCGGGCTCAGGCCCTCGGCCTGCAGCTGCTGCACCGCCGCCCGGCCCCGCACCGCGTCCCGCGCGGTGAGCACCACGTCCCCCGAGAACTGGCGGCACAGGTCCCGCGCGATGGCTAAGCCGATGCCCTTGTTGGCCCCGGTCACGAGCGCCACGCGGCTGCTGGACGACATGGCCGGGCAGGAGGCTTGAGAAGCACTTGCGTGGAGAGCGGAGCGGGCTGTGGACGCCCAACGGCTGCGACCAGGGCTCCCGTGAGGGTGCGAGCGCCTCTGAGTGCGACTGCACAGGGAACGGAGCGCACTTGCTGGAACCACTAGTCCTGTCGCCCAACGCGCAGGCGCAAGCCCCGCCCCTAGGGGCGTGGCCCCTTCCTGGCCCCAGGTGCTGGGAATGCGAACTGGCGCCACCTGGCAGGTTTACAGATGGGCGGGCCCAAGGCGAAGGCCTTTGGCTGCTGCCGACGTCTGTCAGCAGAGAATCATTTTGATTGGTCGTCTGACAGCCTTTAAATTGAGCCCTTAGCCTTGGTTCTCTGTGGGTTTTCACCTGGTGTTTTAAAAAATACAGCCCCCAAAACAAGTCTTTGGGACTGGAATTGTGGAATCAGCTGAGAGAACGCGACAAGGACTCACGTGAGTGTTGATTTGTCCCCGTAGTGTGTGAAAGCAAAGGTCCGGGCTCATCCCTGGCTGGTCTTCACCTCGCAGTGGCCCCCACACTTCTTGCACAGGAACCATGTAGCCAGCCGCTCTACAGGTCAAGGATGGTGGGAGCGGGGCCCTGGCCCTCGGCCTGTGCAGTTGCTACACAGCTGCCCAACCCCGCACCGAGTCCCGTGCAGTGAGCGCCGCTTCCCCAAGAACCGCCTGCACAGGTCCGGTGTGATGGTGAAGCGGGTGCCCTTACTGGCCACAGTCTCCAGGGCCACAGGTGTTAAAACGCCATGTCTGGCAGGGGTCCTGGGGGCACTTGACCAGAGAGCGGACAGCGCTGTGGGTCACAGGGCTTAGGAGGTGTTGTCCCGCTCTGTGGTGTCCCAGACAATCTGAGAAGCAGCACAAACTGAGTTCTGTGCTCCAGGTCTGTGACTTCTATTCTCCGTCCCTCCCTTCACGGGGGTGGGGGGGGTGGGGGGGTTGAATGTTCCAGGTTTACTAAGGCCCCGGTTCCGGGTCTGCCCCTTCCTGTGATGTAAGTTCGGCCCAAGCAGGACACGGCACCACCCTCTTTTGATCTCGGCTCTGAGCCCAGCATGGACAGGGTGGAGGGCTGTGCTTCCCCCAAGCACAGGGGTTGGTGACGGGAATCAAGGGCTTTAGTTGAACTAAAGGAACTACTTCAGGAGAAGCCCAGAAGGTGGAAGTAGGTGCAGGAGTCATTGGTTTGGACCCAGGCCCATCCTCCACTGCAGAAAGGCAATGTCTGCTTGTTCTAAAATGCAGTGAAGTATTTGCACAGGGCAACTGCCTCTGAGTTCACAGATCCCCTTCCTTCCTTAAGAGAAACCAACGCAGAGTTAAATAGGCCCTGTGATTGCCTTCAGTGTGGGACCCCCAAGTGGGAGGCAGCATTTATGAAGGTCTTTCTGGGGACCAAGCTGGTGATGGCATGTGTATTTCATGGTTACATAATCCTGTTTGCTGAAAGCACCTACACTTTGTTTTGTCCTTGGTCACAGTTAACAGAGAGAGATGTAAAACCCTGCCCCGCTCACTGGTTAGAACCTGTGGCTGCCTTCATGCTACCACAGCAGATCAGAGTACTCCCAAGAGACTGTGGCTGCAAAGCTGGAAACATTTACTCTCTGGCTATTTCTGGAATGATTTTCGGCCTCTCAGTCACATTGTCCCTTCCTTGACCTAACTAAATGTCTATCTGATTTCTGAGCGGGTGCAGCTTACAAATGATCTGCAGGATGGATCTGTAGCAAGACCCATTATTCATCTGCTGATGATCAGTCATTACTCTCACCCACTCTCCTCTTTCTCCCTGTGTCACAGGAGAAATCACAGACTCAGACTTAGCAGCCAATTCAAACTGAATACTTCATAAAGGGGCTAATATATGAGGAAAAGAGCCCACATGCTAACCTGACTAGCTCAGGGTAGGTCTGCGTGGCATCCTTGCCAACGCAGAAAGCGAAAGTAACCACAATGGTGTCTGAAATTAAAACTTTTAATTATTATTTATTAAAAAATATATATTTTAGTGATTTTTTTACAGAAAGGAAGGGAGAGGGATAGAGAGTTAGAAACATCAATGTTAAGAGAGAATCATTGATTGGCTGTCTCCTGCACTCCCACTCCTGGGGATGGAGCCTGCAACCTGGACATGTGCCCTGACCAGGAATTGAAACAGTGACCTTCTGGTTCATAGGGTGAAGGCTGGGCTGAAATTAAAACTTTTTAAACTAAAAAGCAGTTTACGTGGGTAATCATGTCCTAGGCCGACACCTTCCCTGACAAAGGTCAATCTTCACTATAATGGGTGCTCTCTATTGTGTTTTTGTATCTACAGTAACATATCACTGGAATGTCAAAGTCATTTTCCTTTTTTTTTTTTTTGGACCCTTCAAAGGTCAGGCACGGTTTGTGGAGGCCACAAATCCCCTCATTATAATTGAGTTACTTACTGACAGTTAACTATCCTGCAGCCACCTCAGTAAAGGCAGTATGTGTCTATCACTTTACTTTTTATTCAATCCGAGTGGCCTCTTCCCCCCTCCTCCCACCCCCTCCACCCCCCACTTTGCTTTCTCCTGCTTCCCTCATCTATCACCAATGGATTTCATGGAACCCACTTGTTAGGATGGAAAAAGGGCCTTTCTTTTTCTTTGCTGTAGCCTTCCAGAATTTATGAGAAGCACCTGATAATTAAATCCCAAGACTGTTAGCTCCTCTGTTCAAACTTACAGACAAGATAAGTGACTTCCTCCCCGCTGGTTTACAACTCAGGATAAGACACCTGCCTAGGCCTTCTGCCTGGACTATTTATTGAGGAAATAATAGACATCCCCTTGCTGTCGGCTCCATTGCACCTAGCAACAGCAGCAGCCCCCAGATGCCCCTCCCATCCCTGTCCAAGGCTTGAAAAGAGTTTTGTTGTTCTTTGCCCTTGCATTGGTTAGCAATGAACTGGGGCTTTTCCTCTGGGAAGTGAAATAAACTCTCTCTGTATCTATCTCTTCTCACAGTTGTTAATTCTTTCACAGCCCAAGTCACCTAGTCACGGGCCCAGGAACCCTACCAGCACTTATGTCTCCTCTTTTGATTGTAATGTATGAAACAAGTGCAAAACAGCTATTCTCCAGAGCATTATCTCCCAAAAATTGTTTACAGGTTTGAACGTTTTTCACGTGAACAATACATATATTTGGATAGAAATGATGTGACCATGTGCATGTCCTTTTGGTCAGTTCAGGACAGATAACACAATGCGGCCCACGGAGGGGCCTGTGAGGGGAGCTCACCATTGTTCAACTTTTTTTTCAAAAAGAAACTGTCCGTGAGGCCCCTCAGCATCTGAGGGCAAAAGGGCCAGGAACACAGGGGTCTCTGCTCCCTCTTCTGGGCTTTTGGGGGCTTGGGGTCCAGCCAGGTCGGTTCTCACCCACCCTGGGCAGCAGGCATTCAGGAGGATCTTGTCCCCGCTCCTGTGCGCACTCAGGTTCCTGGCGTGGATCCGGGACAGGACGGTGACGCCGATTTTCGTGACTCCATAGGTTCTGTTGGACCAGCCCTCCCTCTGGTACACCCCGTTTCGTGCATCTTCCACGAACTTGTTCATGAGCCCCACCAGCTCCTCCTCGCTGATGGTGTCACTTCTGAACTTCTGCTGCAGCTCTGGGCTGCAGTTTTTCAGAGCTCTGAGACTCTCCATGCTCGACACATTCACCACTCTGCCTGAAATGCAAAGGAGGTTGTTATGTAGAAAGGCAGGCACGAGCATACGGGCGCCAAATCTGCTGGGATTCTGGACCAGGAATTTCCAACTGAGAAATTTCCAGTGTGCCATGAGCACTGATGAAGACTGCCTGTATGATGAAGGACGGAGACAGCCTAGAAGCCTGTCATACCCAGTAAGTCTCAGATGATATCAGAGAAATGTTTTTTTTAAATATATTTTTATTGATTTCAGAGAGGAAGGGAGATAGATAGGAACAGCAATGATGAGAGAGAATCACTGTTCAGCTGCGTCCTGCCTGCCCCACACTGGGGGTGGGGCCTGTAACCTAGGCATAGGCCGTAACTTGGAATCAAACTGTGACCTCCTGGTTTAAAGGTGGACGCTCAACCAATTAGCCAGTAGGCCAGGCTCAGTTTATCTCTTAATACTAAGTAGTTCTGCAAAAACAGTTGTATGCCAGCTAAAGGGATAAAATCTTGAATGTGTATGTCATGACTTCACAAGATGGACTATCTGTTCCTTTCCATGTCTCCTTAGCCCACACTGGCTCCTCCCAATGGCAGGCATACTTCCGGTCCTGTGTCTGTATCTGTCATATAAATTCTATATAAAGTGTATCCGCTCAGTGATCCTTTGGCTGGAACGGAGCAGGGAAGAGGGGACGGGTGGGGGGGGAAGGGAGGGTGAGGCTGTGAAAATAAAGGATTAAACTTGGCCAGAGCAAGGTTTGGCCTTGGCCCAGGGCTGCTGGGGTAAACTTTATACTGTTGGACTGTTCATCTTAAGATTGTCCTGTTACCTTGAAGGTTTAGGGTCAGGCTACACAGTGGATGTTAACAATATGGTTATGGTGAGGCTACCTGGTATCAAATGGATCCCTGGGGGAGGTGCTGGGAGGAAGGTCAGCCAAGAGAACAGCGGGCCATGTCCATGAGGCCAGCCCGCAGCAGACACACCTGAAACAAGGTGGGTGAGCTTCCTGGACGGCAGTGCTCCCTGTTACTGCCGCACACACAGCTGCTGTCCCCAGGACTCCATGTGACAGGACAGCCGGAAGGTCCCTGCCTGGGCTTCCCTGGCCCCTGGCCCCTGAGAGCTCTCCCACTGGCGATTTGCATCACTCTCCCTTTCCTCTACTGCTGAGCACTGCGGTTCTGAGTATAATGGCTTCCCTGAGTTCTGAGTCCTTGCAGGGATTCTTGAACCTGAGGGTGGTCTTGGGGAGCTCCTGAACTTGTGAAAACCAAGTGATGTCTATCTCAGATATGCATGGTTGGTTTAGCATCTTGGAACCAATAGGTGCAACGCACTGTATCAGTAGAGTACAAAGAAAGGTCCCTGTGATCAGATGTAGAAGAGTTCAGGGGCCTAATGAATTGGAGGTAGGAAAGGTCACTCAGGAAGGGAGAGGGAGGAGGGAGGAGGGAGGATCTGGCCTGGGATCCTCAGGGGATTCCAATGGTTGTGAAGGGCACCAGCAATGACTGGCCTCTCTGAGGAGACTTCTCAGCAAAGAGCTGAAGGAGAAGCAAGAGCCGGTTGTGCAGAGACCAGGGGGGCTGACAGCAAACAGCCCAGTCCTGAGGCTGAAGGGCACCTGGCCTGGTGAGACACCAGGGGGCAGTGCAGCTGAGCAGGAGCAGGGAGGGGCCTGGAGATGACCCCAGGGGAGGGCAGGACTGGATGCTGCCACAAACAAGGCAGCCAGGGCTCCTAGACTCACCTTGGGGTTTCACGAGAGGCAGCAGCTCCGTGCAGACGTCTCGGGTACCAAAAAAGTTTGTTTTCATCGTCACTTCTGCTTTAATGTGAAACGGTGTGGGATCATTCACTTTCAGGAGAGAAGGAGGGTATAGTTAATAAATAGTAGCTGTGGGAAACTGATATAGGGTTAAGCCTCGGACTGGCCTGCTGGCAAAGTCACAAACAAGTCCTAGCTTAAAGGGCACAGTCCTCTTAGCATAATTAGGCTTGACCTTATAACACTCCCTAGATCTTATCTGGGAAAGCTAATGGGATGAGGAAGTGTAACCATGGTCAAAACAAGTGAAACTCACAAGAACTGTGTAACTATGGTAATCACTACCTTGTTTACCTCTCACTATAAAAGCTTGGTGAGACCTGAGCACAGTGGAAGTCCTTTCTCTTGAGTTGGACTTGCTCGCCTGGTCCCCCATATTCCCAAATTATCTTGTGTCTTTTCTATTTCATTTGTGTGCGGCTCCACTTCCAGACCCGAACCCTGAACCACGCAGGACGTGGAGGGAAACACTTACGACAAGTAGCCATGTGGTACCATTCCATAGTATGACATAAAATGTGAATTTTGGCCTGGCTTGTGTGGCTCAGTGGTTGAGCGTCGACCTATTAACCAGGAGAAGTCACGATTCGATTCCCGGTCAGGACACATGCCTGGGTTGGGGGCTTGTTCCCAAGTAGGGGACTTGCAGGAGGCAGCCAATCAATGATTCTCTCGCATCAGTGAGGTTTCTATCTCTCTCTCCCTCTCCTTCCTCTCCCTCCCTCTCTGAAATCAATAAAAACATATTGAAAAAAATAATAAAAACAAAATGTGAATTTTGTATAGAATTGGCGCCCATGCAATGACCATTTCCTTGTTCCCTGATGTTCTATAGTGTCTGAGATGGTGCCATTCCGGGAGGCTGGTGAAGGGTGCACTGTGGGATCTCTGAACCTGTTTGTGCAATGTTCTTGTTTATTTATTTATTTATTAAAAAAAATACATCTTATTGATTTTTTTACAGAGAGGAAGGGAGAGGGATAGAGAGTTAGAAACATCGATCAGCTGCCTCCCGCACACCCCCTACTGGGGATGTGCCTGCAACCAAGGTACATGCCCTTGACCGGAATCGAATCCGGGACCCTTCAGTTCTCAGGCCAACGCTCTATCCACTGAGCCAAACCGGGTAGGGCTGTTTTATTTAAAAATCCATTCAACATTCACTCAAATGCCCTCAAGGCTAAACCGGCAGAAACGGTGACAACCTAGAGAAGACTCCCAAGAACAACAAGGTCCTTGGGCCACAAAGCACTCTAGCTTCTCTTGCACTATGATCTAGTCGCAGCGGTTCTCAACCTGTGGGTCACGACCCCTTTGGGGGTCCAACGACCCTTTCCCAGGGGTCGCCTAAGACCATCAGAAAACACATATATAATTACATATTGTTTTTGTGATTCATCACTATGCTTTCATTATGTTCAATTTGTAACAATGAAATTGGGGGTCACCACATGAGGAACTGTATAAAAGGGTCGCGGCGTTAGGAAGGTTGAGAACCACTGAGTGGCACCGTGCCCCCTGCCTCTCCTACTCCCCTCGGGAACCATCCTGCACCCCATACATGCGAGGAGCCCCATTGTACCGATTCCCTGATATACCAGCCACCCTGGCTGGAGGTGCTGGGGTGTCTCCTCTCCCCCGCTGCAACCACCCAGCCTTTTACCCGTGAAACCAATAGCTGCGTTGTTGACCAGCACGTTGAGCCCCCCGTACTCCTTGCGCAGGAAGTCGCGCAGGGCGCGGATGCTCTGCAGGTCCTGGATGTCCAGCTGGTGGAAGCGCGGGCTCAGGCCCTCGGCCTGCAGCTGCTGCACCGCCGCCCGGCCCCGCGCCGGGTCCCGCGCCGTGAGCACCACGTCCCCGGAGAACTGGCGGCACAGGTCCCGCGCGATGGCTAAGCCGATGCCCTTGTTGGCCCCGGTCACGAGCGCCACGCGGCTGCAGGACGACATGGCCGGGCAGGAGGCTCGAGAAGCACTTGCGTGGAGAGTGGAGCGGGCTGTGGACGCCCAACGGCTGCGACCAGGGCCCGGGAGGCTCCGAGCTTCAGCGCACGTGCTGGACTGGGCGCCAAGGAGCCTCTTACCCAGTGCGCAGGCGCAGGAGCAGGTGCAGGCACAGGGGCAGGGGCAGTCCCCGCCCCCTCTGGGCGTGGCCCAGGGACCCTCCCACGGCTGCTTGTTAGGTAAACAAGGGCTGCCTGCAGGGTGACAGGTGGGCTGGCCCAAGTCTAAGGCCACTGTCCGCTGGCTCAGCCCTCTGGGCAGGAGAGAATCATTTTGATTGGTTGTGTGGCTACCTTTCAACTGAACCCTATCCTTGGTTCTCCAAGGGTTTTTCCTGGGATTCCCCTAACCAAGCTTTAGGAAATGGAACATTTGTACAGACTGCCCTCCTGCCTGGCCCCCTAGCCCCCTGCCCCCCTGTATTTTCTAAAATATATTTTTATTGAAATCAGAGAAGAAGGGAGAGGGAGAGCTAGAAACATCGATGATGAGAGAGAATCATTGATCGTCTGCCTCCTGCACGCCCCCCACTGGGGATGGAGCCCGGAACCCCAGCCACGGTCCTTGACTGGAATTGAAACCGGGACCCTTCAGTCCGCAGGCCAGTGCTCTACCCACTGAGCAAAACCGGCTAGGGCTCCCCCTATATTTTAAAAAATATAGCTTGAAAACAGAAGTCTTTGGAACTGGAATTGTGGAATAAGCTGTGTGAACATGACAAGCGCTCACGCGTGTGTTGATTTGTCCTCTAAGTGTGTGAAAGCAAAGCTCTGGCTCATCCCTGGGTGGTTCTTACATGACAGTGGGCAGTTATTCATGTGAATCATCACAGGGTTACCACCTCTCTAGACCAGAGATTTTCAACCAGTGTGCCACAGTGTGAGACATTTTAAAACATGCAATACCTATTTATACAGGGGCACTGACCTCTTTTCCCTTAGGTTGTCAAATTTAAAAAGCCTAAATACAAGCATGTCAAACTCAAAGGCTAACACGGGCCAAATAAACAAGGTTTAGGTTTATGAGGGCCGCAAAAAACAAAAGCTTCAGTTTTCATAGAAACGTCGGTTTATTTCGAGAGACATGCTGAATACAAAGGAACGAAGTAAATGCGTAATTGTTAATGAGTATTTGTTGTGCCGCGTGCGGCCCATGGGCCACAGCTTGGCATGCTTGGCCTAAACAACAAGAGCTGCCCCGTGTTGGTGATTCAAAATTATGCTATTGTTTTTGTCAGATCGGCAAAAAATACATATATTTTCGGTGTGTCGCAGAATTTTAGTAATTAGTTTGTGTCCATGAAATGAAAAAAGTTGAAAATCGGTGCCCTAGCCCTAGCCAGTTTGGCACAGTGGCTAGAGCATCAGACTGCAGACTGAAGGGTCCCAGGTTCTATTCTGGTCAAAGGCATATGTCCGGGTTGTGGGCTTAGTCCCCAGTGGGGGGCGTGCAGGGTGCAGCCAATAGATTCTCTCTCATCATTGATGTTTCTATCTCTCTCTCCCTCTCCCTTCCTCTCTGAAATCAATACAAATATATTTTAAAAAATCGGTGCCTTAGTCACTTGCAAGGCCATTTAGTTACCTGTAAGCAGATACTCCAGTGTAGAGGTACCAGGTAGCTTGGTAGCCCTTTCTCATACTCACAATAACTCTTCAGGATGCATCCTCAGAAAGTGGATCCTCAGAAAGTCCATAAATTAGTTGTGATGGAAATGAATTTTCTTCCTATTTAGTACTTACAGCAGAGGAATAGGGGAGTATAAAGCCAAGTTTCATGTATGTGCTGTCCCTTATGGAAGCTACTAAGCCACAGGCGGCCATTGAAATGTTATTTTAATCACAATGATATAGTTTACATTCAGTTCTTCAGTTGCCCTAGCCACATTTCCAGTGCTCAATAGTGCGGCACATGTGTTAGTGGCCACTGTGTGGGACAGTGCAGACATATGCTATTACCAACACAGCAGCAAGTTCTGCGGGAAAGCAAGCTTTAGGTAGAATCCAATTATATTGCAGTTTCAAAGTAGGTTTGGCAAAAAACCAAAACTCACTATCAGGGAAAGACCTTTACTTTTTTTGACTGAAACTTTCGTGGTAATAATTGTAGGTTCATGGGCAGTAGTAACAAATAATACAGACATTCCTTACACTTCCCCTCTGTTTTCCTCCATCGTAACATTTTGGAAAACTATAGTAAAGCCTGTCCAGGTAGCTCAGTTGGTTAGAGCATCCTCCCATATGCCAAGTTGTGGGTTCAATTCGCCCTTAGTGCCGGAAGCCAGTTCCAGCAGGTCATAATTGCAAGAGTTTCATCAAAAGGTTGGTGGAACTTGGAGACTCAACAAGGGCTGATTCACATATGTTGTCACCTGTTGGGAATGGCTGAAGGCATTTCCCCAAATCTGAAAAGGATGATTGCTTGCTGCCAGACAGCTCAGAGCATCTTAATCTACGTTATTGACTCCTACTGGCCAAACACCTGAACAGCCATAGGCAAATTCTTCCATTCTGACAATGGTTGCGTATATGGAAATCCTACCCTTCGAAATGTATATCTCCACCTCGCCTTAGGACAAATTGTGTTAATAAAAAGCAAGGGGTCCTGAGACTAAGGAGATCTTAGTTTCTTTAGGTAGGCTTCTCTGACCCCCAAATGCCTTATGTTTTGTCTCTGGACTCTTATTTAAGTTACACACAGCCCTTCTCCAGATTGCTGAACCCTTCTAGATTCTGGAACAAGAACCCTGGCACCTTAGGGCACATACAAGACTCAACCAACGAATGCGTCCATAAGTGGAACAACAAATGGATGTGTCTCTCTCTCTCTCTCAAGTCAATAAATAAATAAAAATTAAAAAACTTATAGGACAATGTCACAATCAGAATATTGACACACAATCCACCCACCAATCTTATTCAAATGTCCTCAGCTTTACTTGCACTTGTGTTTGTGAATGTATTTGGAGCTATACAACTTTATCACTTCTGCAGGTTTGTATATCCACTACTATTGTTAACATATAAAACATTTCCATCAGCACAAGCATCTCTCCTATTGCTCCTTTTTAACCAAATGTACTATCTCTTGCACATAACCCCCAACCCTATCTCTTGGTAACCACTAATCTCATCTCCATTTCCAAAATGTTACTGTTTCAAAATGTTACATAGATGGAGTCATACAGTATGTATTTAGGATTTTTATTTTCATTGAGGATAACTTAAGAGCTTTGTTTTGGATTTTCTCCCTTATCCAAATACTAGTGGCCTGGTGCATGGATTCATGTACATTGAAAGGTAATTAATTAGAATAAATATTTTAATATGAATATCAACAAAAACAACCAAATTCATGATCAACAATGACCGATCAAAACACGCGTGCGATTGGCACCAGTGAGAGCTTTATATGTATGGTGCATGCGTGAGTCAATGTTTATTTTTAAGTTGCCAGTGTGTGTCATATATACCAGTCAGTGGGTTGGTCAGATGGTTGGACGGATGTATGGTCGGTCATTTAGCCTTTTATATAGACTTGATCTGTCACTTGCTGGACTCTTTCCACACCACTGTTTACTTTCTTCTATAGCTGGGGTGAGCCAGTGTTAGAAGGAAGGAAAGAAGGGGATGGGTCAAATTTACTAAGAGGGCCCTCAGCGACAGCACATGGTGTGTAGGGAACTTTGGTGAGAGGCCTGCTGTTTCAAAAGGCGTATTCTAAGAGGGCATGAATCATGATATTCAGCCTGATTTGTTTATCATTTTGGTACTGGTAGCAACACAAGAACCGACAGGTCAGTAGGGCAAGATCCTCCAGAAAATACAATATATAAAACATCATGTAGTAATGAGAATGTAGCATAAGATGTAAGTGGCGTTAAGAATTAATGGGAGACAGAAAAAAAAAAAGAAAAAAAAAAGAATTAATGGGAGAAAGGAAGAATTATTCCAAAAATGGTACTGGGGAAAGGGAATAATGATTGGCAAGGAAAAAAAAAGATACGTACAACAAACATCAATTAATTTTCTAAAGAGAGAAAAAGTATTTTCTCACTTTCTAAATTAGTTTTATTTATAACACCACAAAACAAATATGAGAAAACTCGAGTAAAATGTATATTTTTCCATATGGGAAAAGAACTTTGTAAGCCTGGGAGCAGGAAGAATCACAAAGGGAAGTACTGACAGATTGGACTATGGGAACCTTTTTGAAAATGTACTCTGAAAAGTATGCTAATGTAAAGCCAGTGAATTAAGCTCTATTTGGATGATTTTGAATCTTTTTTTGTTGTGTCAAATTTGTGTCTTGATCCAGGTGGCGTGTTGAGCCCCTCCCACTCCCCATACATAGCACCTTGTCTGGGTTCTGAACTTCCCCGATTTCTGTTATTACTGCTGTTGGCCAGTTGGTGACTCTTAAGTTGTGAGAGTCAAGTCTTAGATCATCCTGACTGCTATATAGAAAAAGAATTTTATCACATCCCATCTGTTAACTTGTGGAATGAACTCCCATCTTTACCACCCACTGGTTAGAAGTAGTTATTTCATTTGTCCTAAAGCACACAGTTCCATGGTGTCTGGATGTTGGGAAACAGTATCCTATATAATAAAAGGGTAATATGCAAATTGACCCTAATGGTGGAATGACCAGAATGACTGCTCGACCAGTCTCTATGAGGTGCACTGACCACCTCTTGGTCCCTTTTCCCAGCTGGCAGGCTCTGATCGTCCAATGGTGAACAGGGAACTGGGGGTCGGTGGTTGCGGGGGGTGGGGCTGGCTGTGGGCAGTGGGGAAGATGGCCCTGATTGCAGGCCAGGCCCAGGGACCGTATCGTGCACGAATTACATTGTTATATAAATTATTATGCTCCCAGGGTCTTCCCTTGCCCGTGCTTATTTACTCTCATAAAACTCAGCTTGACCCTGGCTTTGCTTCTTACCCTGCTTGTTTGGGGTGGTCAGTAAGTATTCCTACAGGGTACAGCATGGACTTTGAGTTGGGGAATCAATTTGTGGCTGAGCTGTTTGGTAGATAACTAATTACAAACAATTGACTTGATTCTGTCAAAGATAAAGCTGGATACTCAAGGGGTAAGGCAGATTTGAACCAGTAATATACTATTGCAATAGGGAAGAGGGTCCAGCATGAACTGAACTCAATGGGGCATTTTAAAGGGAGAGTGAGGGAGTGGGGTGGGGGACCAGCGGGGCTTGAGTCAGGGAAGTGAAACATTCCTATCAATGTAAACGCTGATTAGGGCAGCTGTGTGGCTATACAGAGACTGGGAGACAGAGGCTCTATCCTTTCTGATAATTACATTTCAAAGGAATGGCTTTGAGGTCCTTGAGAAAGACACTCCTGAGTTGTAGGAGGTACATAATATCACCCGTGCACTGAAGGAGGATTCTCACAGTATGAGCTTTTTTAGTCAATGCTCTAGGAAGGGTGGTAAAGGGCCGGCCATCAAGTGTTACCTAGAACAAAGAGTAAATTCCTCTGGCCACCTTGAGCTCCTTAAGGGGAGCAGGCCATTCTGGGGAAGTAGCCTGGAGCTGTTAGGAACAATGTTAGTGTTTGCTTAAGTCTTTAATGTGGAAGGGGTGGAGTCCATGAAATCACTCATGCTCAGTCTGCAGATTGTGTAAGTAAAGGTTGATGACCCATTGAGATGAAGGCTTAGTTTGGTCAAGGAAAAGGGGAGATACATTATCTCCCTTCCTCATAAAAAATAAAAACAAAAAACCAAAACCAAAATGTTTTGTTTGCTCCTTTTCTTCCTGTCTTGAATGTATTGTGTGAGTGTGTGATGACTGGAGCTGCAGCAACTATCTTGAGACCACGAGGAAGCAAACTAAAAGGTCAATAGCCAGCTCCCTAAGAAGGGTATTATGTGGAAAATTAGAAAAAGCGTTGATTTTTGATGACATCACTGACTCTTGGGTCCAAATCTGGGACCATCAATTTCCAGCCCGCCCCCTCCTATCCTTTTCAGAAAACTTTAAATTTTCGAATAGATTTATTGAAAAGTTGGAAATGTGGTACAGAGAATGCCGATATATCTCTCATCAAATTTCCCCAACTATTAACCATCTTACTATGATGGCTCATTTGTCACAAGTCAGAAACTACCATTGGAACAGTAGTAACAACTGAGCTCCATGCTTTATTTGAATTTTACTAGTTTCCCCCCTAATGCCCTTTTTCTATTTCAGGATTCCCTACAGAATATCACATTGCATTATCTGTCTTATTACCTTAGTTTCCTCTGGTCTATGACAGATTCTCAGTTTACTGGTGTTTTGTGACCTCTGACTCAGTTTAGGAGTACTGTTCAGGTGTTTTGGGGGTTTGTCTGATGTTCTTCTCAAGGAAGAACGTGGTTATAGGATTTGGGGGAGGAAGACCACAGGGGTGAAATGCCCTCCCTACACCCTGGCATGCTATCACCATAATTCATCACTATGTTAACCCTCAGCACCTGGCCGGGCATGGCCTGCCAGGTTTCTCCACTGTACACTTACTTTTCCCTGCTCTCCATACTGCACTGTACACTTGGAAGCAAGTCACTAAGCCTATCCCACAATCCAGTGGCAATGGGGGGGGGGCGGGGCGGGGCAGAAATTGAGCTCCACCTCGGTACAGGGAGGAGTCATTTAAAACAGCGGTTCTCAACCTGTGGGTTGAGACCCTTCTGGGGGTTGAACGACCCTTTCACAGGGATCGCCTAAGGCCATCGGAAAACACATATATAATTACATTTTGTTTTTGTGATTAATCACTATGCTTTAATTATGTTCAATTTGTAACAATGAAAGTACATTCTGCATATCAGATATTTACATTACGATTCATAACAGTAGCAAAATTACAGTTATGAAGTAGCAACGAAAATAATTTTATGGTTGGGGGTCACCACAACATGAGGAACTGTATTAAAGGGTCACAACATTAAGAAGGTTGAGAACCACTGACTTAAAAGCTATGGACTTCTCCTGCAAGGCTGATCCTGGGAGAGCTAGCTAGGCCAGGGAGGGTGAAGTGGGGCGGGGCTAGCCAAGCAAAGGGGCGGGGACTTAGGGGCGGGGCACGCACGGCGGGGAGCGTCGGCGGGATCGGGTCGGGGGAAAGCTCTGGCTGCCTGGGCTCCCAGTTCCGGGTCGCGGCGGAGGCGGAGCAAAAGGCGGGTTGGGTGCCGGCCCTGAGGGTCAGGCCTGGGACGCGTGTGTAGGGAGTCCCTCCCCTCCGCTGGTCGGGCTTCAGAGCGGGAGCTCTGCGCCGCGGGCGCCTGAGTTTCCCTGTCCGGGACTCCGGGTCGGGGGACTGACCCTGTCGGGTGCGGGCGTCCTCGGCGCTGCCCGGACACACTGCGCATGCCCCCGGCGGAAGCCCGCGGCGGGGAGGGGCTCCGCCCGGCGGCTTCGGTTAGTGAGGACGCAGGGCGGCCAGCCTCGCCCTCCGCGGAGGCCCGAGTCTCGTCTTAACTCGTGGTCACCGTGCGGTTTGGGTCTCCACGTGCCCTGGGCCAATCGCCCCGCCGCCGTCACCTCGGAGACCTGCCCCGGCGCCAGGTGAGCCGGAAGCACTTCCGGGCCGGGGCCTCCGGTTGCCCGGGTAACGGGAGCAGCTCGCGCTGGAGCTTTGTTAATATCTTAGTGTTTGATGTAAAAACAACGGAGGTCGCATCGCGTACTCCGCTAGGCCCGGAAGTCGCTCATCTGGCGAATGTAGGTCCGTGAGGCGCAGGGCCGCGGGGTGGACGCTGCAGGTGGGACGGGGAGCGCGTGCCGTGCCCAGGCCGGCGGCCGCCCTGGCTCCACGTGCAGAGCTCGCGCGCCCACGGGCACCCGCGCGCCCACGGGCACTCGCCCAGGGACCCGGCTCGCCACCCTTCGGTGGGTGAAGCAGGGAGCCTTCCAGGGCCGAGGCGGGTGGTAACGGTGCCTGGTCCCCTGTCGTGTTACCCACGCCTGCCCGGTGTCGGTGGTAGATTTAAAAGCAGCTGTTGGTCAGAGTGCGCGCATAAAATCCCAGCTCTCCCCGGGTACCGTCACCTCGGCATTCATGCACGTGTAAGTCACTATAGGAGCATATAAAAGTCACAGTAAGCGCCGCCTCCCCTTGCGCATAATTGGCTATCTTTCCTTAAATCTCCTGGTTTTATAAACATACATAATGTTTATAAATCAAACCTAAAAGGGGTCATTGATGTTTCTGTCTCTCGATCCCTCTCCCTCTCTGAAATCAATAAAAATATATTTAAAAAAAGGGTCATTGAGTTTGAAATGTTCTGAAACCTTGTTTTTTTTTTTCCCCTTGGACATTTTACACCTTAGCGTATATTTTTCCCCTGTTGGTGGCTACATAATATTCCATTATCTGAATCCTGTTTTTTAAATTCTCACCTGAGGATATTTTTATTTTAAATATTAAAAAAAATTGATTTCAGAGACAGGGAGAGGAATTGAGAGAAACAATGATGAGAGAGAACATAGATCGGCTGCCTCCTGCACATTCCTTACTGGGGATCAGCCTGCAATGGGGTATGTGCCCTGCCTGGGAATCAAACAGGGGCCTCCGGGGTTCATTGGCCCACACTCCACTGAGCCACACCAGCTGGGCTTTTTTTAAATTTGAGAGAGGAAGGGAGAGAGAGGGAGAGAGAAACATTGATGTGAAAGAGGAACATCTATCAGTTGCCTCCTTTAGGTGCCTACTGTATAAATTTATGTATATATACACACACACATACATTTATATATTTTTTAAAAGGAACTGTTTTAGAGGGACCAGTAAAATGTGCATTCCATTACTGCACAAGGGATCATGATTTAGCTCTCAGTATAAAAGTTCCGTATATAAAAACACTTTAGAGAAGTGGTTTACCAAATAATACATGTTTGTCTATTATAGGTACCGAGAACGGTGATTATCATACATTGGGAGAAAAGGCAAAGGAAGTGCTTTTTATTTTCAACTGGGCACCTAAACGGAAACTGCAGTTGTAGTATGAAGAAGGGAAGAGGAAGAACAAGCCGGATCAGAAGACGGAAACTCTGCAGAAGTTCTCCATCAAGGGGAGGTACAGTGTTTATTATTTTTTTTGGTGCCAGTGACATAAAAAGAATCGTGTTGCTTGATAGTAACAGGCGCATATAGCTTTTCTCAAGGGCACATGGGCAATGTTCACATAAAATAGTTCTTAAATAATTCTCTTTGTAACGTGCCATTGTATTCTTTTTAATCCTTGTGGGAATCTATAGTAATAAAAGCATAATATGCTAATTAGACCAGATGTCCTTCCAGATGTCCTTCTGCACGTCCTTCCGGATGAAGCCGGGGCTGTGAGGGAAGTCCTGGTTCTGGGTGCCAGAGGGAAGCCGGTGCTGGCAGCTGGGGGAAGGAAGGCCTACTCTTACATGAATTTCATGCCTCGGGCCTCTAGTATAAACATATTTCTTGTTCCTTCAACTGTGCCTTTTCTGGGGATGACTCCCAGGTTTCTGTTTCTAGCCCTGCCCTCTCTCCTGTCCTCTAATTACCTGCAAGGTATCAATGTTTGGATATAAACTCCTCATTTTGAGTTCACTGTAACCCAGTTTGAAGACAGGCTGCATGTGAAAGTGCCTGGTCAACTGGGAGGTACCACATTGATAAGGTCAGTTTTACCAGTTGCTTCTCCTGCCTCTTTGAGACGATCATATGTTTTTTCTTTTTAGTTTACATTATTTGTACATTTTCAAATTCATTTCTTTCTGTAATAACACTGAGACAATTCATCAGAGGTTTTTTTTTTAAATGGTAATCTGATTTTATAGTGATCTTAATCACCATTTTTTCCTCCATTGATTAGTGAATGAGAGCTACAAGCCTGAATTTATAGCACTTAAGAAGTGGTTGAAAGCTAGGAAGTTTGAAGATACAAATTTAATACCTGCTTGTTTTCCAGGTGAGTCTGGCTTTCAGTTCTCATGACCTTTGTCACAGGAGACGGCACGGGTGACAGGAAAGCAGGGGTGAGCCTTGCCGGCGGCTGTATCATCTCGGGGAGCGTATCTCGTATTGTGTCAGGCTTCCTGCCTTGTAGCTGTAATTTTCTTTTAAAAAATATATTTTTATTGATTTCAGAGAGGAAGGGAGAAGGAGAGATAGAAACATCATGATGAGAGAGAATCATTGATTGACTGCCTCCTTCACACCCCACACTGGGGTTCGAGCCACAACCCAGGCATGTGCCCTGACTGGGAATCCAACCCTGACCTCCTGGTTCATAGGTCGACACCTAACCACTGAGCCATGCTGGCCAGGCTATAGCTGTAATATTTGAGAAGGTGTATTAACATGCTTTACCTTGTTTTAAAAGTAAATTGAAGTGGCTTGTGGGAAGAAATGCCAAAATGGTGAAATAAAATTGAAAATTACAAAAGGGGGATGAGAATAGAAAAATAAGGCGAAGGCAGGAATAAGGATAATCCATAAAAATCGTGATTATAAAATCTTGCGCCCTCTCAGAGGCGAGCCACCAATCTGATGTTCCTTTCCAGCAGTGTAGACAGGTTATATGGCCAGTGACCCGAGTCCTAGTGTTATTGTCCATCAGCAGAAGCGCAGACATTCCTGGAACTTAGTCTGTAATAAGCTTTACTTTTATACGGTCCTGGTGGCCACTTCCCGCCTCGCCTTAGTAAGTGTAGCTTGCTGGGCTCTGTTTTCTGAACTTGAACACTATGTTGTAGAAATATCGGTAAAGCATCTTCCAGGTTTATCCCGTATGCCAAGTTCTGTTCATATACAGGGGTGGACGGAAGTCAGTTTACAGTTGTGAGTACTCAAAACACACAGCTTATTCTTGTATTGTAATGCATTAATTATTGTATTACTTATTTGTATTTCAACTGTAAGCCTACTTCTGCCTACCCCTGTATCTGGTTGGAGATACATTTCCGCTTAAATTATCATACAATTCTAAAGGAGACCCCAGCGGAGGAGGTCAGCTGAAGGGTTCCTGAGCGACCCAGAAGCAGATCTGTAGAAGGTGCCTGGTCTGTAGGTCTTGATTCTGAAGCTCACTTTGCCCTTCGAGGATTACCAACCCAAGGGGAGGTCAGCACATTTACATTTTCCAGAGCAGCTTCTTGATCCTCCGGGACTCAGGGTACAAGACACCCGGCTTTGAAGTTCGTTCACATCTTCTATTCAGAGTGTCTCTGAGGCCCGGAAGCTGCAGTAGATTCACCCTTTCCTGTCTTTGCGCTCCTAGGGACCGGGAGAGGGCTGATGAGCAGAACGTCCCTGCAGGTGAGCATCTCCCTTGGCCTTGAGACCCAGTGCAGATGTCGCTGCTTTGTTTTTGTGGGTTAAACCAGGTGGATTAAAAATATGCTCGGCATACAGGCATGTTTTACTTACAGATAAGTTTCAGTACAACTCTGCCAGTGAGAGTTGCTTGCCGCATACCGGAGACAAACCCACGGTGCAGAACTTGCACAGAGCAGCTTATTATTGTGCTGTCACCTGAACACGCCTGGGTAGGCAACCTGGCTGGTGTTGTGTCCCGTGGCCGTCAGAGGCTCAGGACTTAGCAGCTCTCTACCCACGTCCTTAGAGGGAGCTGCCACCCTCAGGTCCAGCGTGTAGCTCCTGGAGCTGGAGCAGCAGGACCCAGCAAGGGGTGAGCAAGGGCAGCTTCTCCCGTCCAGGAAAGGGGACCCATGAACCAGCCTCCTCTTCGCTGCCAGCGACCAGGTGCGCAGCCCCAGCGGCGGGCGGGAGGCGACACCTTTCGGCCGTGCCCTTGCAGGGGCGGGTGGTGAGGAGGAGAGAGGCTGCTGGGTAGGCAGCCAGCAATCTGCCACAGCGGATTTTATAAACCAGATCATGTGCTAACCGTGCACGGGAGGGAGCCGCTCTCATCTGAGAGTGCGCGTAGCAGAGGAGGTGAAACCTAGCGAGCGGGAGGAGGCCTCGGGGCCTGTCCAGGTGCCAGCCTGCTGTGGCACTGGAGCGACAAGGCTCCGGACCCCGTGGGCTTACGTCTCCTCCCCTGGAAAACAAGGAGGTGAATGGCATGGTGATCTGATCTCCAAGGTCCATTTATGCCATTTAAAGGACAGAATACAGTTTTCTGTAAAGCTACCAGTTAGTTCCTTAATTTATTTTTATTTAACATTATTTCAATTTCTTAATTTAATTTATATAAACCCCAGCCTTGTACATACTAGTATATTTAGTATGAAGAATGGTAACTTTTAGTGTTGTAATTCAATTATGCTGTTTCAATTTTTAAATAACTTTATAATTTTTAGTTGTGGTAAAATATATATAAAATAAAACTTACCATCTTAACCACTTTAAGTGTGCAGCTTATTAGCATTAAGCACATGTACGTTGTTGTGTAATGTTTTTGTTTTTTGAACAGAGGTGTAATTGACCTCATTCTGTAGCAGCATTTGGAGAGGAGACATACACCTCTCATGCATATAGCAGTGACTGTAGGTTATTTTTTTAAATAGGTTTTTATTTATTTTAAAGCGAGAGGAAGGGAGAGGGAGAAAGATAGAAACATTGATGAGAGAGAAACATGGCTCGGCTGCCTCCTGCACACCCCCTACTGGGGTTTGAGCCTGCAACCTGGGCATGTGCCCCGACCAGGAATCAAACCTTGACCTCCTAGTAACTAGGACCATAGGTCGATGCTCAACCATGGAGCCACACTGGCTGGGCTGCACAGCTTTGAATTGTTCAGTTTGATGAGTTTTGATGATGAAGAGATTTACCCCAAGGACTATATATAGCTCATTTTATCAAGTGGCTTTAAAAAAAATCCTCACCTGAGGATATGTTTTTATTGGTTTGAGAGAGAGAGAGAGAGAGAGAGAGAGAGAGAGAGAGAGAGAGAGATCCACACGAGAGAGAAACATTGGTAGGTTGTCTCCCTTACCCGCCCTGAGTGGAGATCAAACCTGAAACCTAGGTATGTACCCTGACCGGGAATCGAGCCGCAACCTTTTGTTGTACAGGACGATTTTCTAACTAACTGAGCCACCGGGTGGATTTTTTTTTTTTTAAATATATTTTATTGATTTTTACAGAGAGGAAGGGAGAGAGATAGAGAGCTAGAAACATCGATGAGAGAGAAACATCGATCAGCCGCCTCCTGCACATCTCCCACTGGGGATGTGCCCGAAACCCAGGTACATGCCCTTAACCAGAATCGAACCCGGGACCCCTCAGTCCTCAGGCCGACGCTCTATCCACTGAGCCAAGCCGGTTTCGGCAACCGGGTGGATTTTTTAAAAACCATAAAGTCACGGATGTCGGGGCAGGAAGAGGTGGTAGTGGTGATCTGGTCTAATCTCGATTTACAGATGAGGCAACTGGCAATGGCACCCAGCTGATTTTTGGCTGAAATTCGTAACTGAGATGCCAGTTACAACGACAGCAGGACCTTACGCGTGGCTTGTTGGTGACTTACTTGTTTCTGGGGTCCGTTACTTGCATCTTAATTTTCCTTTCTCTGTTCCCGTCTCCGTGTGAAGAGCTGTACTTCTGCAGGTGCTAAGACGAGCCCCTTTTGCTGGTGGGCTGCCCTTGCTTTAGCTGGTGGACACAGGCTGGAGGGAGGGTGGGCCATTTCTAGGACAGCCGCTGGATACATGGGGTTGCACCAGATGGATTTTTGTGTGTGAGTGTGTGGGGTTCTGTCTGTTTCCTGAAGGTAGCACAATTTCCTGGCCTAAGAAAGCGAAGGAACAATTTGATTTGAGTTGTCAGTATTTCCACTTTCCTTTCTGGTGAAAGGTTGACAGTCACATAATTGACCTTTAATTCCTGTTGGGGTCCTAGTACCTGTGCTGGAGCAGCCTTGCCTACATCCGCTGACTCAGGGCCTTGGCAGTTAGTCGGTGGTGGTCTCTGTGGTTGGGTTCTGGGTTCTTAGTAGATGAAACCGAGGACTTGAAAAGATGCGCCCTCACAGGCCCTTCCCAGGCACCGGCGTTCTAAACTCTGCTTTCTTTTTCGGGAAGGAGGGACAGGTGATTATTTCGTTGCCTGAGAGTTGCCTGCTCACCACGGACACAGTGATTAGGAGCTACTTAGGGGCGTACATTGCTAAGTAAGTGACCGCACACACGCTACCTGGGGCACCGCTTTCTCCTTAAAGTCTGTCCATCGGCAGGTGTGTCACCTGAGGCAGAGTTCCGGAGGACCCAGGCCCTTGCATAGCCGATACCTGCAATGGTGCAACAGGGCTACTCTGGTCTGTGAAGTTTGTTTTAATTCATGGCAAACTGGGAGGTGGGTTCGAGTCCTGATCTATCCCAGAAACTGCAGATGAAATGGGATAATAAAGGAAGTCAGGGCTGAGCGCCTTGCTCACAGTAGCTTGTTCTCCATCGTAGTGGAGCGTGACAGATGGCAATTTCTCTTTTTTTTTTACCCTCATTGTACTTGCTTGAATTTTCTTTCAACTCTGAAGAGCTGTTGACATTAGGAAAGAGTTAGTCTTTTTTTTTTTATATTTTATTGATTTTTTACAGAGAGGAAGGGAGAGAGATAGAGAGTTAGAAACATCGATCAGCCGCCACCTGCACATTCNCAGCCGCCTCCTGCACATCTCCCACTGGGGATGTGCCCACAACCCAGGTACATGCCCCTGACCGGAATCGAACCTGGGACCCTTCAGTCCGCAGGCCGACGCTCTATCCACTGAGCCAAACCGGTTTCGGCAAGAGTTAGTCTTATTTAGCATAGGAGAGAGGGGGCCAGCCTTGAAGGGGAGAACTAATTTCCAGCTCATGTTCTCCTGGGCCTCTGTTCGGGGCCCTGTCTGAGGACAGTGCGTGAGAGCCTCAGCAGAAGGGTTTCTAAATTATGAGGTTTGAAAGATTGAATTGTGTCTTAACCCAGAGTAAATTCTCAATGTGTCCCCCCCTACCCCCTGCTAGCTTTTAAAAAAGTTAATGTATTTTTATTGATTTCAGAGAGGAAGGGAGAGGTAGATAGAAACATCAGTGATGAGTCATTAATTCGCTGCCTTCAGCTCGCCCCCTACTGGGGATTGAGCCTGCAACCGTGGCATGTGTCCTGCCTGGAATTGAACCTACGTCTTGGTTCATAGATCGACACTCAACCACTGAGCCACACTGGCTGGGCCCCACTTGCTTTTGTAAGAGGACTGATATATCTTTATTGGTGTGAGTGGAAGCAAGGATGCTCTTAGTATTAATATTTTCCATATCATTCTGAAATTTTGAGTAGAATATACGGTAATATAGGAATCTAGACGTTGAAGGATTAATGTAAACTTTTCTTAATACATTCATGCAGTGTGAGATTTTTTACTGTGAACAGATAAAAATACTGCAGTGTATAATTTGCAATAGCGATGGTAATTTAGGATTAAAATAGAAATGCCTACATGTACCAGTGGATGTACTAGGTTCTTTCCATCGGTTTCCCCCACCAAGTGCTCTAGTTATCCCAGTGAAGCCAGTGGACTACCAGCAAAAGCTTAAAGCTGGACAACCAAGTTGGAAGCAGAGAGGGCATTTGCAGAGAGGAATCTTGTGAACAGAGCTGGGACTCGGGTTAATGAGTCTGCTCTTGTGTGGCGTGACCTGCTCAGAGCACTTGTGTTGGGTGCTCTCTGGAGAGGAAGCTTTGAGGAAGGAAGCCCCTCCCATGGCCATGAAATAAGCTGGGCCAGTGCTGACCGCCCCGTCCCTCTGGGAGCAGAACTAACCACTAGAGCAGTGGTTCTCAACCTTCTGGCCCTTTCAATACAGTTCCTCATGTTGTGACCCAACCATAAAATTATTTTCGTTGCTACTTCATAACTGTAATGTTGCTACTGTTATGAATCATAATGTAAATATCTGATATGCAGGATGGTCTTAGGCGACCCCTGTGAAAGGGTCGTTGGACCCCCAAAGGGGTCGCGACCCACAGGTTGAGAACCGCTGCACTAGAGTGTCTGTATCTTCCAATAAGAGTAACTTCTTTACTCTGGCTTTTAATTTGAAAAGGTGGCAGCCTCCCCCGTCTCCTCTGCTGGCTCTGTGCACCTTTCTAGTTGCAGAAAAGCATGCTGGGGACCGGTCCCCCTGGAAGCCCTACCTGGAAGTTTTACCGAAGGCCTACACCTGCCCTGTGTGTTTGGAGCCGGAAGTGGTGGCTCTTCTTCCCAGACCTTTGGAAGCAAAGGCCAGAGAGCAGAGGGCGCGCGTGCGCGAGCTGTTCACTTCCTCCCGAGGCTTCTTCTCCTCCCTGCAGCCTCTGCTCTCTGAGGCTGCGGCGAGCGTCTTCAGCTACAGGGCCTTCCTGTGGGCCTGGTGCACGGTCAACACCAGAGCCGTGTACATGAAGCGGGGCCGGAGGCAGGGCCTGTCTGCGGAGCCAGACACCTGCGCGCTCGCCCCATACCTGGATCTGTTGAACCACAGCCCGGCCGTCCAGGTGAGAGGCTGCTGAGGGGACACCCGTTTTGTTTCCACAGGGAGGACAGCGACTTTAGAACCTGTGACCTAGAATAGGGAGTGGGCCCACAGGGAAGGTGTGCTGGCTCTAGGTAACTGACTGCCGCCAGGTGTCTTCTGTCTGCTCCCGACCCCATGTCCCTCCTGGCCCACAGAGCCCAGAGCTATACCCCCCTTCCCACCCGCAGGTCTTAACCCGCAGCCTCCCCTCCCTCGCCCACCTGTGGTGCACGGTCTTCCTCCTTCCAGAACTGGCCCAGGAGTCTGGCTTGCGCTCCTGTCCCGACCCCTTTTATACTTGGGGGCATTGCTGTCCGCTTTGATCTTTGCTGTGATCTCTGGTTAATGTACTGCTCCCCTCTCTGAGCTCTGCAGTCTTAGAGGACGGGACTTTGCTTTGTTCCTCTTTGTAATCCCAGTGCTCAGCGCAGGGCCTGGCACGTAGTAGGCCTTCAGTAAACCTTTATTAAAAAAACACACAAAACAAGCAAACAAACAAAACTTTATGGAGTGGGGAAAAGAGTCCGGAAATCATTGGAGAACCCTGCTGTGGGAGAGTCAGATCCCTTGCCCTCTGCCCTCTCCCCTGTGGCACAGGAAGGAGACGGTTTTGTCTGCAGGGCCTGCTGGGGAAGGGCCTGCCTGAGGGCAGAGGTGTTTGTAGTTGGCTCACCCACAGCCAACCCTCCCAGGGTCCACTTGCAGGCACACTGGCTGGGACCCCTGCTCGCTGTCCTCTTCACACCCGGCCGCCTGGGGAAGACCCGTGCCACCCGGTTAGCCACCTGGTTCGCCCACTGCCATTGGGAGGGAGCGTGGGGAGGCCCTGCCATGCCTCCAAGGCCAGGACACTCCTTGCCTGTCTGCTTGTCATTTCCTTAGGAGGATGCGTTTCTGACAACACTGAGTCCGGGAGGCCGAGCCTGGAAGGGTGTCTGGTTGATGTTGATGAAATGAGTCAGGCTCATAGTACAATAGGATGCTGGACACAGGGACTCTGCCCCATTGGGGTGTTAATGCATTTATACCCCCAGGACCAGTGATTTTACAGTTGAGTGTGGGTACCGCCTACTGCTGCTGGGGGCATGTGGCTCAGGGCCCTGGTGGGCTGAACATTTCCTCTCTGGCCCTCTATGGAAGAAGTTGCCGGCCGGGTCTAAAGTGCGTTGCAGCTGGCTTTTGGCATGAGACTCCAAACCATGGCCTTAATCTATTGTTGATGCTGCCAGGTGGGAATTTCAGCCTGCTCCTCCTCCTCGCCTCCTGGGGCTCGCTGGGCTTGCTGCTAAGGAAGGGGCCTCAGTGCCTGCACCCACTTCTTTCTGTGGGGAGCAGGTAGGTCTTCTTGTTCTTTTCCTCTCTACCCATCAGCTCACAAAACCGTCACAAAATCCATACGACAGTGTCAGCCAGTGTCATGCTCAAAGGCCTCATTGTAAGACCTGAAATTCCGCGTGAGCCTCGACACCTTTGGGCTCACGGGGCCCCAGAGGCCTGGCGGGCAGCTCCTCTGCTCGCACCGCGTAGTCCCCGACCTGGTGCGAAGGCTTCCCGGCTGGTTGCTCTGTCAGCCAGACTAGCTGCCCCCCGCCTGGTCCTCACCCTAACAGATTCACCTCCCCGCCAGCCCTGGAAGTTATTCCAACAAGTAACTCACATCTTCCCTGGGGAACCAGTGACCTCTTGTTACTACAAAGCCTGCTTCCTGTGGCCCCTGCTGGTGGCTGCCCGAGTACGAGTACAGCCTGGGGGTCGACCGCCTATCCGCCCCCCCTCCTCCCTCCTCCCACTCCTCCCTCCCCGGGCTGTCTGTGTGACATATCCATTGTCAAGTGTTATCCATTGTCAAGTGTTTGCCATCCCCAGCACCCAGGGGTGGGACTCCCTCGCCAGTGGGGCGAATGGAGGCGAACTAGGGGCTACCCTGGGAACCTTCATGTTCCCACGTGTGGTTACATTCAGCGATGAGTGTTTCAAAGGGGCATCGGGCTTAAATAAACATAATAACTTAGTCGTTTTGGTTTTGGGTTTTGCTTTAAAAAACTAATGATTTTCCTTTCTAGGTGAAAGCAGCATTTAATGAGGAAACCCGCTGTTATGAAATCAGGACGGGCTCGGGCTGCAGACGGCACGAGGAGGTGTTCATCTGCTATGGCCCCCACGACAGCCGGCGGCTGCTGCTGGAGTACGGGTTTGTTCCCCGCGGGAACCCCCACGCGTGTGTCCCCGTCTCACAAGGTCGGATGAACTGCGGTTCCTATCACTAAGATGGTATACACTTCCCCATCTGGGGGTGAGGTTCTTTTAAGTTTTAATAAAAATGGCAATCCTTTTTTTTCCTTCTAAATATTTTTATTGATTTCAGAGAGGAAGGGAGAGGGAGAGAGATAGAAACATCAGTGATGAGAGAGAGTCACTGATCGGCTGCCTCCTGCATGCCCCCCAGTGGGGATCGAGCCCGCAACCCAGGCTTGTGCCCTGACAGGGAATTGAACTGTGACCTCCTGGTTCATAGGTTGACACTCAACCACTGAGCCATGCCGGCCGGGCAGCAATCCTTAAAATGTATATTGTTTATTTTCTCCGAGGTAGGGCTCTGCTCGCCTCACTCTGGCTGACCATGTAATTGCGATAATGAAGTAAAAACAACGAAGCTTTGACCGATATTGAGGATGAGAAGAACCGAGAAGAGTTTATTGTATTCGGTCAGACAGGAATGGAGGACCAGGAAGCCTGCTAAGGAAATGCATATTTAATAGATGGAAAGAAATGGAGATCTCTGTACTGAGATGTTTCACTGTCACTAAAGATGGAATAGGATTAGAAAGCCACACATATAAACATTCAGCACTGATGTGTGTGAAGCACTGTGCTCACCACAGAGACGCATGCCAGTCCTTATTCCGGGCGCGGTGTGTGATGAAGTTCTGGGTTACGCTCTTTTGTGGCCATTAAGTAGCCCTCATCCTTGGTGTTATCTTTCTAAGATCAGGATTTAGCTAGTAAATTTATGCTGTGGCCCAGCTGGCGTGGCTCAGTGGTTGAGCGTTGACCGACCTATGAACCAGGAGGTCACCGTTCAATTTCCGGTTAGGGAACATGCCTGGGTTGCGGGCTCCATCCCCAGTAGGGGGCGTGCAGGAGGCAGCTGATCAGTGAGTCTCTCTCATCATTGATGTTTCTCTCTCTCTCGCTCTCTCCCCCTCCCTTCCTCTCTGAAATCAATAAAAATATATTTAAAAAAACTTATGCTCTGAATATTCCCAACATAGTGGGAAACAGTACATGGAAGCCTGGTCCCTTCTGAGGCGGCAGGGACTGTCTCCAGGTGTGAGGAGCAGCACAGTCACCGTGTGTATAATTGAGGTGGTTTTAATACAAGTTCTAGCGGAAATAGAAACGTGGTCGAGGTGCTGCTACTCCATCCTACGGGCAGAATAATGCTGTTCTTTATGAAATAAAATAGAAACGCAAAAGCGGGCCTTGCTGGTGTCTCAGAAAAGGGGCTTTGAGATTAGCCTCGTGTTACCAGAATAACTTTAACATGATGACCATGAAATGCTGCCTTGTGATCAACATTTATGTATTAGTGATTATTGCATTTAAAAATAAAGACAAATACGAAGAGAAAATTTAAAAATACAGAAGTCCCTCATGACTCTGCTGCCCAAGTGGCTTAGCCACTGTTTGCATCCTCACTTTCAGTTGCTCAGGTTGTAGTCACAGTTGTGCAGACAGTTGTGAACCTGCGTTTAGAAACTCCGCGCCTTGTGTTGGTGCAGAGCCCGCCGCGGAGGTGGGCTTCCGAGCAGGCCCGCTGGGGGCGGTCGTCGGGACTGGGCTTGTTGGCCCGTGTGCTGAGTGGGAGCGTGAGCTGGGTTGCGGGTGTTTGGTCCCTGCCTCGTGGAGTTGTTGTGGCTTTTCTGGAGCTGATGACGATCTCATTGCGTGGGCCTTGACGAATAGACCTCTTTTTTGTATGAATTAGGTAAAACTATTTCCATATGGCTTGATTGCAATGGGAAGGAAAGTAAGCTGAGAAGGAAAGGTTTATACTTTTGTCTGAATTACATCCTAAATCTCAGTCTGATTTTTTTTTTATGTAGATGTGCTTGTTAAATATCTTCCATCAACAGATAAGCAGATGAACAAAAAGATTTCCATTTTAAAGGATCATGACTTTATAGAGTAAGTGTTCCTCTCTCTCAAAATTGTTCCATCGGGAAATTGTGATGAGAAAATGGAGGTTAGGGTTCTGTAGGGATGAGACACCTTCTGACTCTCACCAGCTGGCAGGTAGGTGTTTATTGAGCACTTACTCTGTGCAGTGAGTGGTGCTTGGTGTCATAGGCACACTGGAGTGTAAGATACTTCCCCAGAAAGCTTTTCAGGGATGTAGAGGCCAGCTTGGACAGGAAATGATGGTGCCAGAAGGGAGCCTGGATGAGTTGGTTGTGGCCCAGGTTGTGTTGGTCTCTGAATGTGATACGGTGGGTGGCATCAGCTGGTGGAGGCCAGGCTGGCCCTCCCTGACCACGGCGTGGGCTCTGGGGATGGGGGTGGCTGGTGACTTCACACCCAAAGGGAGGAGAGGGTCAGGGCTCTCCCTTCGATAGATAAAGTGCAGTTGTGAGTGACCCAGCTCCGTCCCAGGCGGGTCGTGCTGTGGTGCTGCTGCTAGTTTAACCCCAGACCCCCCAGAGGCGTCAGCTCCGTCTCCCTGTGACTGGCCGTGCCTGCCGCCGGGACCTCCTCCAGCTCCAGCTTCTGACCCAAGTGCATTGGAAAATGGCTTGCGTTTTTTTTTTTTGTTGTTTTTTTTTTAACGTGAGAGATTTTCCTGTTACTCAGGCTTTATCATTAGGTATTTGAAGACTTACTTTCCTTTTGTCTTTCTGACCAAGACCGCAGGCTCCATAACGTTTAGTGGCCGCTTTAGAGAAACTGCTTTAGCCCTGGTCCTGATGTACTAGTGACGGCTTGTCCTGTCCCCCCTCGCAGAAACCTGACGTTTGGATGGGACGGGCCGTCCTGGAGGCTGCTCACGGCCCTTAAGCTGCTGTGTCTGGAGGTTGGAGAATTGTGAGTGCACGTGGGTGGTCAGGCTGTAGCTCTGGGATGCCATCGTGGGCGTGGGCCGCGTGCTCTTGATGCCACTCACCCGCCTGCTGGGTGTTTCTCTCCTTAGTTTTCCGGGTTCTGTTTGAGCATCACAGTCAGAACTTCTAGTCTCTCCTCAGAGGTCCCCCCTGGGACCTGCAGCTCCTTGTTCAGAAGTGTGGGCACAGGCACTGCCCAGAGTGGAGTCTGAGTGGGTGGTTTTCCCGGAGCCAACAGAGCTCCTGCCCCTCCCCCTCCCCTGTTCTGCCCCAGGGGCAGATCCAGGGAGAGGCCTGGGCGTTTTCATGGGGAGGCGGCAGGGGTGGCCCTGGTGTAACATGGGTCCTGGTCAGGCTTTTGGTCCCCCCCCTCGCCCCCAGTGGAAAGGACTGAGGGCTCCCGTGGTGTGTGCTGTGCTGCCTGGCCCGGAGCTCCTGCAGCCGGTGCTGGTCTGGTCAGAGCCAGAGCAGAGAAGCCGCGTGCAGGGAGGACTTCCTAAAGGATGAAGCATCCCTGAGTGGTTGGGAGGGTTCCCTGAGATAGCTCAGCGCCCAGAAGTGGTGGTGCTGGCTCAGTGGGGCCTCTGATGTTTTGGTTCTGCATTTCTTTTTTTTAAAATTTATTTTATTGATTTTTTACCGAGAGGAAGGGAGAGGGATAGAGAGTTAGAAATGTTGATGAGAGAGAAACATCGATCAGCTGCCTCCTGCACATCTCCTACTGGGGATGTGCCCGCAACCAAGGTACATGCCCTTAACCAGAATTGAACCTGGGACCCTTCAGTTCGCAGGTCAACGCTCTACCCACTGAGCCAAACTGGTTAGGGCTGGTTCTGCATTTCTAAGTGCCTTCTGTTTACTTGCACCCGGATGTTGCCGCAGGCCCAGTCACCGTGCCTTTCGCCGTCCAAGCCACTTCCTCTGCAGATTCTGTACGCCCAGCATCTGTTCCTCCACCCTCCCTCCCATTAGTGCTTCTTCCAGCGTATGGGGTGGCGCTGCCACCTTCGGCTCAGGATCCTGCTGTGGCTCCCTTTAAAAAAAAAATGTTCTTACTGATTTCAGAGAGAGGAGGGGTGGGAGAGAGACAGAAGCATAAGCGATGAGAGAGACTCACCGATCTGCTGCCTCCTGGACTCCCGCACGCCCCTCACTGGGGATCAAGCCCACTACTCCGGGCATGTGCCCTGACTGGGAATCGAACTGTGGCCTCCTTGATTCATGGGTCGACGCTCACCCACTGAGCCACACCAGCCGGGCTGCTCTTGCTCCCTCTTGCCTACCCTCAGACATGTATCCTACCTGCTGGCCCACTGCGCCCGATCCAGGGTTGCGCAGTAATGAGAGTGCCGGGCCCGCTTCCTGCTCTCGCTGTGCCTTCTTGTGAACCTCGTCCGTTTCAGCACAGGAGTACGGGCGGGAGTGTGGGGAGTCCCTGTGGGGGGTTTATGAGAGGAATCCACTGTGGGCTGGGCTTTTTGATGCTTCTGGGAACAGGAGAGGGCTGTGTGTGTTGTTTAGGTGTAAAAGTCGTCTTTACTTTTTGAGACCCTGCTGAAATGATCTTATAAACATTTTGGTTCTAGTCCTCGCTGGAAAAAAGTCCTTCTTGGGGAGAGAATTTCAGATACAAATGAGAAGACAAGTTTGGACATCGCCCAGAAAATATGCCGTTATTTCACAGAGGAGGCTAGTGCTATGCTTCAAAAGGTATGTTTCTATAATTTTGCATCTTTTTTTAATGTATTTTTTTTATTGATTTCAGAGAGGAAGGGAGAGGAAGAGAGAGGTAGAAACATCAATGATGAGAGGGAATCATTGACTGGCTGCTTCCTGCTCGTTGGACCAAGCCCGCACTCCAGGCATGTGCCCTTGACCGGAATTGAACCTGGGACCCTTCCGTCCGCAGGCTAATGCTCTCTCTGCTGAGCCAAACCTGCTAGGGCTTGCATTTTTTTCTTAAAGAACTGTTTTAAGAAGTGACTTGCTTTGGGCATGTTGGATAGGGATGGTACACCTTCTTTGAGTGTTGCTTAATGTGACCCCTGTGAAAGGGTCATTCGACCCCCAAAGGGCTCTCGACCCACAGGATGAGAACTGCTGCCTTAAATGCATGAACATTGATGTAATCTGTTTTTTGACTGTTAACATTCTGTCTGCACCTTTTAATAGGTAAAATTATCGCATGAATTCTTGGTAATAGATTTTTAAGTACTCTTTTCCTTTTATTTTTATTTAGTAACTATTTTAATTAAATGAGAAAACAGCTGTCTAGTCGGTTTTGCTCAGTGGATAGAGTGTTGGCCTGTGAACTCAAGGGTCCTGGGTTCGATTCTGGTCAGGGCACATGCCTGGGTTGCAGGCTTGATCCCCAGTGTGGGGCGTGTAAGAGGCAGCCAGTCCGTGATTCTCTCTCATCATTGATGTTTCTATCTCTCTCCCCCTCTCTCTTCCTCTCTGAAATCAATTAAAAAAAAAATAAAATAAAGAACAGCTCATTTGAATAAAAACATAACTGGTATTTAAAATATTATAATGAGCTTTGAAGGCAACATTGTGCTCAGTGGAATAAACCCGAATGCAGAAGACAAACTGCGCGGCTCCCCCTCTGGGAGGATCTGGGACAGGCAGGGGCTGGGGAGATTGTGTTTAATGGGGACAGTGTCCGGTGATGATCACATAACATGGTGGAAATTCTAAATACCACTGTCTGCACATTTAAAAGTGCTCAAAATGGTAAATGTTATGCATGTTTGATTATATTAAAAAGTTTAAAAATAACTTGCAGGTTTCTCACATGAAAGATAAAGAAGTGACGTTGATACACCAGCTCACTTTGGTGGAAACGTTGTGGACAGAAGAGCTGAAGATCCTCCGGGCGTCTGCCGAGACCCTGAGCGGTTTGCAGGCCGCTGTTCGTGACTCACCCACGTGCCTCCGATCGCCGCCCCTGCTGGGTGTCGCCCCCTCTGCGGGGTGTGAAGCCTGAAACACTGTACACAAAGGTTCGTTTTACCCTGAATCCTTTTTAGATCTTGGCTCTGGATTTATGCTGTTCACAGCGTTTTCACGCCTGTTAACATTCAGGACAAGGGGGCGGGTGTTAGAGCAGAAATATCATTCCACGGAAGCCAAGAGCTGCTGCTTAGAAACACTGGACATTGTCGAAGCACAAGACAATGCGGTGTTCCCTTCTGGGCGCAGGACGAGCTGCTTCCAATTCTCCCAGCTGAACGTCTCCAAGGGCCACGGCGACCGGGGTTGTAGGGAGGCCGGAGAGGGAGTACTACCAGTCGCCGCCCGTCATCTCTAAATGCAGCAGCCCATGCTGCGTACAGGTTAATCCCAAGCTCAAGTGCACGAGTCCTCGGCTCGGCCGGTCAGTGCCACGTGAGCGGCAGAACACACGGTGCTCAGCACTCGGTGCTCATCACGGCCTCCTGTGAGAACAAGCCCCACTCGCCCTTCACAAGGGCTGGGCTGGTGTCTGAGGAGCAGAGCCGAGTCGGGCTCAGCAGTGAGCTGGAGACGCTTCCCTCTTCGTCCACTGGGTGGCGGGAGAGGACCGCGGAGCCGGAAGGCTGGCTCCTCAAAAGCAGGCAGTTGTGTGCAGTGGGAGTGGGATCTGGACAAAGCAAAGCGACTCTGTGCTCCTGGGACAGAACGCAGGTGTCCCTGCTCTCCTGGGAGCCTTGGCCTCCTTGGGTGAGAACAGGCAGCTACACAGCAGTTCAGGGCGAAGGGGCCTGGCCAGGAGGTGTGGGGCTCAGAGGTGAGGGTGGGGGGGTCAAGTGATAAGATGCAGGACTGCCTGTCAGCCTATGACAGGCCATAAGGAAATGTCAGTGTGTGGCACTTTTTCTTGAGCAGAAGAGAATGCCTCATCGCAGCGAGCAGGTTTTAGTTCCATGTCTTCGAGAGCAGGCAGGCAGGTCCTGGCCAGGCAACAGGAAGGCTCACTTCCAAGGGTGTAAACTGAGCCCCCACCCAGAAGGGGGTCTGCTCCTGTGATGGCTTCTGCCAGGTGTGTCTGGAGCTGGGAAGGAGCCTTCCTCTGACGGGCTGGCCGTCCGTCCTCAAAGGCGTGCGTTTGACGTGAGGACAGAGCCTCAAGGTCGAGTGGAGTGTGCCCGGTGTCCTTGGACTCCTGCGTCCATGTTGACTGACAGGCTCCGATCCCAACCGGCTGGTGACAGGCGTCAGGTGGCCCCGCACAGCACTCGTTTGAAATGATCTCTTGGGTCTGCTGGGCCGTCCCAGGGCCCCGTTGTCTGTCCTCAGGTGGAGACTCGCTCACCTTGCAGGTCCTTGGACCCTCCGCGCCACCTCTCTGTGGATGCACATCCCGGCCCCGCCTTGAGCGGGCGGCATTCCATGCAGAGCGCCTGCAGGGCCTGGCGAGCCCCTGCTGCAGGTTTGAAGCTTCCCCTGGAACTGGACGCGGAGAGAGACCCACACATGGCCGTCGGTCTGATCGGAGTCGCCTGACGGTGGTGGCTGTTTGTCTGGAAAGCGATCTTGCTGAGGAGGTCAGGTGGGGGTCAGGTGCTGTTTCTGATGTGGTTTAATGTGCAGGCGAGGCTGGAGCCATGGCTCACGTGGACTCGACAGAAACTGTGAGAGGAAGGATTCCGTCTCCATTCGGGAGCAGGAGCAGCGTCCTGGCAGGGCCGCGGGCGCCCATCTTCCTCCTTTATAATCTGTAGTGGCAGGAGCCCCGGAGCTCACCTGCAACCCGCTCCCCACGGTGGTCTGCAGCCAGCAGCGCCCGCGCCCCGGGAGCTCGCCTGTTAGAAAGGAGACTCACACCCTGGCCTGCTGCGTCCGAGTCTGCGCAGTGACGGACGTCAGAAACGCTGCCCACGAATCAGATCCGCCGCCTCGGGCCAGCTCTCCGGCATCTCCAGGGCCCGCGTGGGTGCGGGGCCAGCTCGGTGCCAGGCTGTGCCATCCATGCATGGAGTCCTCCTCGCCGGGCACCGTTCTCTCGATGGATGGGGAAAGCCCGGCTCAGGGGCCAGGGGGCCAAGTCCCTGCCGCAGACAGCAGAGCCCGGGCCGAGCTCGGATGGGGTCAGGGGCTTGCGCTGAAGCATCTCTGCGCAGACACCTTTGCAGCAGACGTTTCCGCGCAGACATTTCTGTCTCATAACTAATGGGCTGTGAGGCATTTCTGCCGTAAGAGAGAATGACTGGCTGGCAGGTTTGTTGTTTGGCTTTATTTCTCTATTGACGAAGCAGTCAAGTGCCGTAAAAATAAAAATAACTGGTGGCGATTTGCTTTTCTTGTTTTGCTTCATTTCTCCATGGACGAGGTTCTCACAGTCGCTCCTGTTTTAGGTTAGGTCGAGTGTAGCTCTCAGCCAGCCCTTGGCATCGTTGGCACTTGTCCCCGATGACATGACTTCCCCAGGAGCTGGGTTCTCATCCTGCAAGAGGACACGGGAAGGGGAAAGCAAGGCCAGGCCCCCGAGGGCAGAGCCAGGCTCCCACGGAAGGAGAAAGTGCTTCAGCGCAGTCCACAGAACAGAGTCTGCTGTTTGTGCGGTGTTGCCATGACTACAGTTTAAATGTAGTCACATAGTCTGCATCTCACAGGAAACTTTTGAATTTTGTTTTTCACCTTTTCACGTTTCATTATGCCCTTCCAAATGTCCCTCTTTTTTATTTATTTGTTTATTTATTTATTATTTTATTTTATTTCTTTTCTTTTTTTTTATTGCTTAAAGTATTATAAAGAGTATTACATATGTCTCCTTTTTTCCCCCGCCCTTGACAATCCCCTGGCCTCCCCTACCCCCCAGTGTCTATGTCCCTCTTTTATATATCGTGATTTTACCTTTTTAATGGTAAAAGGTAACTAGTTATGTGGCGAGGATGTTTGCTGCAGGGATGCTGTGGCCACGGTATGGGCCAGAGCATGTGGTGGGACGGACTTCTCCCGGCCCATTTCTGGCTGCCTGGGGTTCTGGGACAGGAAGGCGTAGCGCAGGAGGACAATTGGGGGGCTGGGGCGTGGGGAGGACCGGGCAGTGCCCTCTGCGCTGGCTGTGCCTGTTCTGTCCTGTGCTTCGGTCCCCGCAGCCGGCTCTAACGTGCTGCAGGCTCGCAGGTGGATGGAGCCAGCGGGGCTGCCGGCAGTCTGGGGTCTGGGGGTGATTTCACGGCATTGTTGGCGCCCATTAGTTCAGATTTGTGCAGAATGATGGAGCAGCCCCCGGTGCCCTTCCTTTCTTTATTGCGTGCTTTCTTTGTGAGGGGAATAAAGAGCTGATGGCCTTTTAAGGGACAGGAACACTGAGTTTTGTCTTCCCATCCCATTACTGTCAAACAAGTCACCTGAGAACTCAGGTCACATGGTCCGGCTTTCAGGAGCGCGGCGCTCCCGAGAGGACGGCTCACAGGGGTTCTCAGCAGACCGAGAAGAATGCCTTTTATCATGTTCTGCTTTCTACCTCCCACTGTTTTATTTCCCTTCCAGCATCACTCAGGCCCAAATGGTATTTGTCAGGAGTAATTGGCGAGCGCCGGAGGCTGTGTTCAGTCTGCTTGAATGGAAAATCTCAAAGCGGTTATCATGTTGAAAGAAAATCCTACATTTGATCTTTTTTTATGATTTCTGCAGACATGGTGCATGTCTGCATTTTTAGCCTCATGGCCCCTGTACATTTGGGGGAAACGCCCTGTGGGAAGTAGCACTTTGCAGTTCATTCACCTTCTGTGGAGAAGTAACCCCTGCACATGGGAGTCACTTAGAAACCAGATTTATTTCCACTAGGGACTCAGGAGCCGCTGGTGCGCAGGTTGCTGGACACCCACTCCGGACGTAGGGCTTCGCGTCTCGTGTCCGTTCCTGTGAGGATGTTTATTCTTCTGGATGAAAGGGTGCCTGAGGGCGGTGGCGGCCATCCTCCAGCCCTGCGCCGGCCGGCCTCTCGCTGCCCCTTTCTGGGCAGGACGTCGGGCCCGCGGGGGAGACTCCTGGTCAGAGAGCAGAGCGGCGAGACTGAGAGCGAGGCCGGGCATGCAGACGGCCTCTCGGACGGTCCCCAGCACGGGGCACTGGACACAGTGTGGAGGCTTTCCAAGGGCACACAACCCCATCGCAGGCACCTTCCTCCATGTTCCCACGTGTATCCACACACACCCTGAGGACGTGCCCTCACCGCCACAGGCCGCAGAGCTGTGGGACGGACGCACCACCTCCCGTCTAGAGCGCTGGGCTGCTAAGTCATGAGTCACCACCGTGTTGTAGAAAACTCTAGATTGGGGGTCAGCAAACTGTAGCCACTCCCTGTATTTATAAATAAAGTTTTTTAAAAATGGGAAATTTTTTTATTGTGGTAAAATATGCATAACATAAAATTTGCCATTTAAACCATTTTAAATGTACAATTCAGTGGCAGTGAGTATCATGTTGTGTAACCATCACCATTTCCAAAACTCTTCCATGGCCCCAAACAGAAATTTTTTACCCATTAAATGGTAACTCCCCAGCCCCCTCTCCCCCAGTACCCGCTAACCTCTAATCTATTTTGTCTCTGTAACTTGTCTGTTCTCAATATTTCATGTAAGTGGAATCATGTAACATTTGCCCTTTTGTGTCCGGTCTGTTTCACTTAGCACAGCTTCTGAGGTCCAATCATGTAGCAGGTGCCAGGACTCCCTTTTTTATGGCTAATACTCCACTGTATGTAAGGGCTACATTTCTTTTTTCTTCTTAAATATATATTTTTATTGATTTCAGAGAGGAAGAGAGAGGGGGAGAGAGAGAGAGACATCAGTGATGAGAATCATTGATCGGCTGCCTCCTGCACGCCGCCTCCTGGGATTGAGCCTGCAACCTGGGCATGTGCCCTTGGCTGGTATCGAACTTGGGACCCTTCAGTCCTCAGTCTGACACTATCCACTGAGCCAAACCAGCTAGGGCCACATTTCTTTCTTTCTTTTTTAAAAATATATTTTATTGGTTTTTCACATTTCTTTTTTGAGGGGGACATTTTCCTCTAGCCTCTTAGGTTCAGTGGCTGGGGCCTGTGAATTAAACCGACAAAAGATCAACAGGAGTAAAGATTTATTTTGCGTGTACGTAGGGGCTACACAGAAAAGCAATGAAAAAGCCAAGAAGTAGTTAAGCTTAAGAGCTTATGTACCATTTTAAAAAAGGGCAGTAAGTTGTAGAGAAGTTACTAGACAAAGGAAGAGAGATTTGGGCTTCCCAGGGGAAGGTAAATTGTGGGAAGCTAATGGAGGATAAGGGCTGTTTAGTAAGGTTCGTTATACCGACTCCAGTTGGCAGGCCCCGTGATAGGAGTCCGGTGATTCAGACTTGTCTCTTCCTGGCATGAGGGGCGGGGTGTGTGTGTGGGGGGGGACCTTTCCAAATGGAAACCTACGCTCGGGTTTTTGGCCGAAAGGAGGGTGGAGAGTTCCTCTTGCACCTGCGGTTTCTCAGGAGCCTTCAGCGGAGGAGCCCGTACGCCAACGTGGCCCCTTTTGGGGCAGCCTTTTTTGACCCCGTTCACACGGTTCAGCCCAGTGCAGCACGTAGGGGATGACACGCACATCCAAGCTGTAGAGATGTGTGTGCATCTGGCACAACGACAGCCCGGCGTGGACTCAGAGTTTCAGAAAATATCAACAAATGTCGGGAAATGAGGCAAATGACACTGTGCTTTTTTTGGGCGACTTTATAAAACAGCCACGTGTTGGGTAAAGCAGCCACAAAAGATCTCAGAAACCCGTCACTCTATAGGCAAAAACATCATGTTGCTGATGTAATTATTGAGACTTACTTTTTCAATGTATTTTAAGGAATAGGTTATATTTAAAAGGGGTGTTGATTTTGTTCTGTATTCCAAGGATAACGAAGCAAGCATGCACTATAATAAATACATTTAAATAAACATGATTTTTGCTAAAAATCACAACAAATGGAATTCACTGATTTTCGAATGTTCCGGTGGAAGAGGTGAGGCCCTGACCACACAGGTGCTGGCTCTCAGCTGACAGGGACACAGCAGATCCAAGCAACCGGACCCCCTGGGATGCGTGCCTGAGAGTTAACTGGAAAGCAGAAGTTAGTGCCCCTGGTTGCACATCTCCCCGCGTGCTAACTGCTCGGAGGAGTACGTGGCGGCGTTCTCGTCCACATGAACGCACGCGCAGCTCACGCATCCTTTGCTTATCCTTGCTGCCCGTCTTACCGAAAATGTACTCCCAGCCCTGGCCGGTGTGTTCAGTGGTTAGTGTCGGCCTGCACAGCGGAGCGTCCAGGTTAGGTTCCTGGTCGAGGGCTCGTACCCCCACCCCCAGTTGGGGTGCATGTGGGAGCCACTCAGGCATGTGTCTCTCTCACATCACTATTTCTCTCTCTTGGCCCCCTCCCCCCTCCCTCTCACTCTCTCAAAATCAATGGAAAAAATATCCTCACTCCTTGGGTGAGGATTAAAAAAGAAAAAGAAAATGTATCCCGAGTGAAATTCAGAAGAAACAGAAACTGCAGAACCACACCTCCCAGCAGTACAGCCACAGCAAGGGCCTTCGGTTGCGTGTGGCGGGACCTTCTCCTTCCCTCTGGCCCACGGTGTCCTCTCCTTTTTCTAAATCAAGGAAGTGCATCCGAAACGACACTATTCCAGGGATGACATCGGATGGACTCTAAGTTATCGGGAGAGTAATTAAACTTCATGTCAGCGCTGTTCCATTTTTATTAACTGTGCACACCCGCTGCTGGCTGGGAGAGTGTGAGTGTTGTTCTCAGGCAAGAGGACTTCCCGGCTGGAGCACGCGGGCTTCCCCAGCAGTGCAGGGCAGCTTTCTGGGAAGAGATGGCCGAGCAGGGCAAAGAGGGCGCTTCCTGTGCAAGTTCTCGGTCCCCAGGCTGCCCGAACAGCCAAGTCCTCAAGGGGCCACATTTTTGCTTCTTGCATGAAAAGTGGGTACAATAAGGGTGCACCTTGCTAACAAGTTGATGTCAGCCTGCAGGCCGACTGGGCTCAATCTTCTGGAAGAAAGAACCGTGGATGGGGCGGCTCAAACAGCAAGCGTTTATGTCTCGGTGCCCAAGGTCTCGGAAGGTCAGGATCGGTGAGCTGGCAGATTCTCTGTCGGTGAGGGCTCTCTTCCCGGTGTGTGGGTGGCCACCTTCTTGCTGGGCCCTGACGTGGAGGGGGACAGAGAGAAAGCTCTGGTTTCTTTTTTTCCAAGGTACTAATCCCATCTGGGGGGGCCCACCCTCATGACCTCTAACCCTAATTGCCTCCCAAAGGTCCCACCTCCCAGCAGACCCTTCACGTTGATGATTCGGTCTTTACCTTACGAATGTTGGGGTGACTGACACAAACATTGAGTTCCTAGCAGAAACCCGAGCAAGGAACTCAGTTAAAACCTGCAGGACTCCTGGTCCAGGGAAACTGAAACAGTACATTTGTGTGGCTAGAAGCCACTGAGATTGTGGTAATTTATGCAGCAACAGAAAATTAATGGAGGTAACATTGCAAAGACCACTCCTTTATATTAGCAAAAAAGCATGTTAATGATCAACATACAGTAAATTGTGAAAAGTAATGCTTAATAGCTCAGGAAATTGCATAGATTAAATGCCCCCGGAAATGGCTTTTTCTTTTTTTATTCATTAAACATCGTCACTCCTGCTGGGACCCCATGGCTGAGGGGCTGGATGGGGGAGAGGAGAGAGAGTGCTCTTGTATCTTTCCCGAGAACTGGCCAGGTGTGGTCCGCCCTTGGGTGGCCCTTGCACCATGTCCTGGCCCTGGGACAACCTTGGCCAGCGGAAGCCACAGTCCGTCCTGGCTGGTACCTGTTCTGGGGTTTCTGCCTTGGAGAGGAAATCTCTAGGCCAGGGCATCCGACTTACAGAGAGCGATGGGTGGGAAAGATGGCCCAAAATACATGGGCCACATCGGGTCGAATTTCTTTTCTCTAGAGCATGAGACAATTATTTTTTGAAACCTTGGTACTTAGTAAAAATTGTTTGGGTGAATCCTCGCCCGGCGCCGCCACCTGGCCTCCCCCTTCTCTGGGCGCCAGCATAGCTGTTGGTGTGGCACTGGGTCCTGTCCCAACTCTGTGTTTACAAAGGGATTAAGAGAGGGAGAGGGAGAGAGAAACATCAACGGTGAGAGAGAATCATGGATCAGCTGCCTCCTGCACGCCCCACACTGGGGATGGAGCCTGCAGGCATGTGCCCTGACTGGGAAGCAAACCGTGATCTCTGGGTTCATAGGTCAACACCCCACCACTGAGCCATGCCAGCCAGGCAAAGTGCTTTCTAAAGGAAAAGTGGTGATCAAATCTGTTGGCCTTTTATCACCCTTACTTTGGGAGCATTTTGGATTTTTAAAAACGTTACAGCATTTCCTTTTCTTTGGCTTTCATGAGGTCAAAGGTAGTTGCATGCTTTTCTAGCTTGTGAGGCAACAGAAAAGCAGACTGAGAAGTACCTTAATTGTTGTTGTTGGATCCACAATGAAAATGAGAAATCAGATGGAGGGCTGTTTTATTTTTTTTGGCAAAATAAAAAAAATGTCCAGTCATTTGTACAAATGGTTTAAAAGCCTTGAGATTTTAGGAATGTGTATTTGCAATTATTCTCCTTTAATAATTAACTACTAATATGTTTTAATCACTGAGAACATTGTTTTGATCATTAAGAATTTACAATGTAAAGATTATTTCAAGGTCAAATTTCAAATGTTAATCACTGTAATCTAATGCATGTAAATCTCTGCTGAATTCAGTTTAAAAATAAAAAGTAAATGACTAATTCGAGCTAGCACACTTACTGGAAATCGCCTTTTATTATTCTCTGCTGTGGTTCAAGGTCGTTTCTTTAATCAAACCTCAGCGCTTGTGCAGAGTCCTGAGGAGAGGAGTCATTCCTCCCCCTCCTTCCCTGAGATACAGCTCCCCCAGGAGCCTCCCAACTTGCCTTTTCTCTTCGTTGTTCTCCACTCATCTTTAATTATTGCTGCTGCTCTTATGCTTCTCCCTCCCTCCCTTCTCTCTCTCTCTCTCTTTCTCTCTCTCTCTCTCTCTCTCTCTCTCTCTCTATATATATATATATATATATATATACTTCTATTGATTTTAGAGAGGAAGGGAGAAGGAGAGAGAGATAGGAACATCAATGATGAGAGAGAATCATGGACCAGCTGCCTCCTGCACATCCCACACTGAGGATCAAGCCTGCAACCTGGGCCTGTGCCCTGACCGGGAATCAAACCGTGACCTCCTGGTTCCTAGGTCAACACTTAACCACTGAGCCATGCTGCCTGGTCTCCCTCTTTCTTTCCCTCCCTCCTTCTGTCCCTCCTCTCCTCCCTCCCTCGCTCCCTTCCTTCCTAGTTTTGAGGGCAGATTGTGTCCCAGGCATAAGACAAAAGCCAGGAGCACTTTTTGGAGCTTTGAGACGGAAGCTTCATAGCGTGCTTTCCTCCTGCTTCAATGGGCACCTGGGCCTTTTGCTTCACTGGATTGTGGTGGGGCCGTGAGGGGTGCGGATTACAAGCCTGGGCCCTACCTGGGCTCGGGTCCGGGTCCCCCTCCCAGTCCTGTGAGTGTGCAAAGTTCCTATCTGCCCTGCCTCCCCCTCCTCGTCTGTAGGGGGAGCAGAGCCCTGCGCTGAGGCTGCTGTGAAGGCGCTGCCTGCCGGTAGGTGCACCCTGGCTGGCTGCTGGGCAGGGCCGTCAGTTCAGCTCGCTGCAGAGAACGGAGTGCCTTCATGTTGGCCCCACGAGCTGACCTTCCCCTGAGCCCACCCCACACGTTTCTGGGTAAAATCTGTCCAGTTTAAACCTTCGTCTCATCCAATTTAATTTAGAATTCAATTTCATCCACGTAATTGAATTTCAGTGGCTGCTTTAGGCAGCAGCCTAAAGAGAAGCATCCAGTAGCCTCCCTTCTCTTTCCCTAACAGTGTTTTGGGCGGGAGGGGTGTGTTTGCACGTCCACCTCCCGGCTGGTTCTGTCGTCTGTAGCTTTGAACTTGCAGCTTGGTGTGGGCTCAGGCAGTACCTCTGGGACTGTGCTGTCGCCCTTGGTAACCACACTGCAGGGGCGTTGCCCCTGGCTGTCAGCTCGGGTCCTTGCCCTGCGGGACCCAGTAGGACCTCGATCTTTGAGGCCTGGTTCCGAATGGCCACGCTCTGCGGCTACGTGTTGTAGGGGTGCGGGCCTGGACTGGAACACGGCAGCCTGCGGTAGCTCTTCACAGCCTGACACACAGGGGGCCAGACTCCGTCCTGGTGCCTCACAGGACAAGCAGTATCCCTGTTGGCGTGTTATCGTAGACCGTGTGTCTGTGCGCACCCCAAAGTCACAGTGTTGAAATCTCACCACCCAGGGTGGTGGTTGTGGGGCCTGAGAGAAGTGGTTGGGTTCAGATTAGGTCATGGAGTGGAGCCCCCGTGATGGGCTTAGTGCCCTTGTGAGCAGGAGAGACCTACCTGCTCTCTCTCTCTCACTCTCTCGCTCTCTCTTCCCCCCAAACCCCCACCATGTGAGGATTCAACAAGAGAAGATGGATGTGCCCTGGGCGGGTGGCTTAGCTGCTTAAACCATCATCCATGCACCAAAACGCTGGGGGTTTGATTCCTGGTCAGGGCACATACCTAGGTTGCGGGTTCTGTCCTCAGCCTGGGCAAGAACCAGAGGAAACCGATGGATGGTTCTCTCTCAACTTGATGTTTCTCTCTCTCTCTCCTTAAAATCAAGAACATCTATCCTTGGGCAAGGAATGCAGAGAGAAGGTGGCTGTCTGCAAACCAGGAGGAGAGGCCTCAGCAGAACCTGGCCATGTGGGTTCTGACCATGGACTTCCTGGATCCCGAGGCTTTCTCCCTGTATGCCGTGAGTAGCATCCGTGTACATGTAAAAAGTTGGGCCTGCTGGTGTGGCTCAGTGGTTGAGCATCGACCTGTGAACCAGAAAGTCACAGTTTAATTCCCAGTTGGGGCACATGCCCAGGTTGCGGGCTCCATCTCCAGTGCGGGCATGCAGGAGGCAGCTGATCCATGATTCTCTCTCATCATTGATGTTTCTATCTCTCTCTCCCTCTTGTCTCTGAAATCAATAAAAATATATTTAAAAACATTAAAAACCATACTTTTTTTGTTGTTGTCAATCCTCATCTGAGGATATTTTTTCTATTGGTTTTTAGAGAGAGTAGAAGGGAGGGAGAGAGAGAAACATCAATATGAGAGAGAGTCACTGATTGTTTGCCTCCAACAATGCACCTGATCTGGGCTGGAGATTGAACCTGCAACCCAGGTACGTGCCCTTGCCTGGCAATCAAACCCGAGACCCTTCGGTGCTCGGGCCAACGCTCCAGCCATTGAGCCACACTGGCCAGGGCAAAGTGATATATATATATATATATATATTTTTTGATTTTTTACAGAGAGGAAGGGAGAAGGATAGAGAGTTAGAAACATCGATGAGAGAGAAACATCGATCAGCTGCCTCCTGCACACCCCTAACTGGGGATGTGCCCGCAACCAAGGTACATGCCCTTGATCGGAATCAAACCTGGGACCCTTGAGTCCGCAGGCTGACGCTCAGATCCACTGAGCCAAACTGGTTAGGGCCAAAGTGATATATTTTTTTTTAAATATATTTTATTGATTTTTTACAGAGAGGAAGGGAGAGAGATAGAGAGTTAGAAACGTCGATGAGAGAGAAACATCGACCAGCTGCCTCCTGCACATCTCCCACTGGGGATTTGCCCACAACCCAGGTACATGCCTTGACCGAAATCGAACCTGGGACCTTTCAGTCCGCAGGCCGACGCTCTATCCACTGAGCCAAACCGGTTTCGGCCAAAGTGATATTTTTAAAAAATATTAAAAAAAAATTTTTTTTATAAATTCTTGTTGTTGAAAGTTTTACATATGTCTCCCCTGCCTTGACCTCTCCCCGCCCACTCCCTCCCCCAGCACATGCCCCCACCCCCTTACTGTTTGTGTCCAAGGTCATGCTCATGTGCACGCATACAAGTCCTTTGGTTGGTCTCATATCCCCTCCTACGCTCCCTGTCTTCCCTCTGAGGTTTGATGGTCTGTTCGATGCTTCTAAAGAAGAAAAGAAATTGTTAACGTAAAAAAACCATTGAAACCTGTAAAGAATTTTTGTGAGTTTATTTGAGTCAAACTGTCAACTTATGCCGGGAAGCAGAACCCCAATGAATTGAGATAATGCTCTGGAGAATGGAGGGTTACATCTGTATTTATACATTGCAATCAAAGGAAGGGACGTAGGTGGGTTACATGGAATCCATTGGTGATAGATTAAGGAGGAGCGATAAAGCAAAGGGGGGGGGGACTTCTGGGATTGGGTAAAAAGTGAAATGATGGACATGTGCTTCTCTTACACAGATGGGTACAGGATAGCTTAACGTAATTAACAGTTGACAATTAACTTGATAACAATGACAGTGAGGGAATGTCCTGGTGCCATTGGCTGTGCCCTGAGGGGTCGGGTGGTAAAAAGGAAGTTACAAGTTACCCAGACATCTCACAGATACGTTATCATAGAGGCAAAAAGGCAAATGGGCTCAGTAAAGATCTCAGTTGCTCTTTGTCAGGGAAAATAGTGGCCTAGGACATGACTACCCACCTAGGACATGACTATCCACTATAATCTGTTTGTAGTTAAATATTTAATTTTCAGACCATCTTTTGTGGTTACTTTAGGACTCTGAGTTTGCAAGGCCTCCCTGCAGGCCTCCCCTGAGCTTGTCAGGTTAGCACAGTGATGGCGAACCTATGACACGCGTGTCAGAGATGACACTCGAACTCATTTTTTTTGGTTGATTTTTCTTTGTTAAATGGCATTTAAATATATAAAATAAATATCAAAAATATAAATCTTTGTTTTACTATGGTTGCAAATATCAAAAAATTTCTATATGTGACACGGCACCAGAGTTAAGTTAGGGTTTTTCAAAATGCTGACATGCCAAGCTCAAAAGGCTTGCCATCACTGGGTTAGCATGTGGCCCCTTTTGTCCACAAAATGATAAATTATTATGGAAACATGTTATGTAGTTTAGAAACATGAGCGTGTCTGTGGCAGCTGTGACGGGAGCAGCCCAGGTCAGTTTCCGGGGCACCAGGTCCGGCAGTGCCCCACCCCCGCCATCCCTGCGCCTCTCCGCGGCCTCAGGGCACCTGGCAGCGAGCCTGGCAGCCCTGCCCCAGTGAAGGGGCACCGCTGCCCCCCTTCCTCCCTGCCCACCCTGGGAGGAGCCCTGGCGGCTGAGCACCGGCCCCCCTCAGGCGGGGCTAGAATGTCTTCCCCGAGGTGCCCACTGGCTCCCGCACACCCCACAGTCGGCCCTTCCCCTGCAGCGCCTCCATCCTGGTCCTGGTCCTAAAACAACGGCCCCTGATATTTAAGAAGCGCACGGATTTCTCGGTTACTTTCACTCGCAATTTCGAGGCTTTTTCCTCCCCGACATCTCCCTGGGCTAGAACCTGATCTTAGTCAAAACATGCTTTTAAGAGGCGGGGACCCAAGTGGGATGAGGCGTGCTCTTCTGGAAATTGCCATGATTTCGCTGGCGGAGCTTTGAAGGGAAACCGGAGCCGGGCCGGGCGGTGAGGGAGGCTCGGCCCAGAGCCGCTCACAGGACGCAGGGATTCGGTTTCAGACGATCAAAACAGCCCTGTGCTCTTCTTGGGGTGATGTTGACATCTAAGTAAGGGTTCTGGCATTTCTTTCCGGGGGGAGCGGTAACCTTGACCTGGTGGGGCCCGGCGCCAGGGAGGCTGTGCGGCCCAGGGGCCTCCTGGTGGGGCCCGGCGGGCGCGTGTGCAGCGGGCAGGGACCTGGTATATAAAGGAAACAGCAGCCATGGCCGTGGCTGGGGGGGTGGCGGGTGGGGACTGATGCCTTGGCCTGTTCCTCTCATCAGAGTGAAGCTCAGCCCAGCCCGGCCACGTGGCTCAGTGGTTGAGCGTCAACCCAGGAACCAGGAGGTCACCGGTTCGATTCCGATCAGGGCTGGGGATTGGATTGCAGCTCGATTCCCAGTCGGGGGCGTGCAGGAGGCAGCCCATTGGTGATGTTCCTCTCTCATCGGTGTTTCTATCTCTATCCCTTTCCCTTCCTCTCTCTCTCTAAAAATCAATAAAAACATAATTAAAAAACAAAGAAGTGAAGCCCACTCCTCGCTGTTGTAAAATGGTTCCTAGGCAGGGCTGTGGGGTAGGCAGGGCTGTGGGGAGGTTCGGGCCACTCCTTGCTCCTGCTCCCAGCGTGGGGAGGAGGTAAGCCCTGACTCCTTTACCAGCCGAGAGACAGGGTTTCGCCAAATCCCGCGCCTCTGGCTTGCTCAGTGGGCTCGGCAGGGAGCTCATGGACAGCGTGGACTGGAGGAGGCTGCGGGATCCCTGGGAAAGCCAGGAACACGGGTGGGGCGTGAGACCCGAAAGACAGTGGGCGGCCTCCAGTGTAACCCGCTGCATCCTCACCCGAGGTCCCGCCCGAGGGAAAGGCCTGGAGCCGTGTGTGGGCGCTTGCCCTAACCCGCCGACTCGACCAGTAACAGCACCCTCACCTCAGTCTAGCCTGGGATTAGCCAAACGTACGTTTTCTTTCTATTTATTTATTACTATTTTTAGTGTTTTTTTTTTTTTGTAGTCTTGGATTTTCTGCATAGAAAACCATCAAAACTGGACTAAAGAAAATTTGACTCCTTCTACCCCAGTCTTGATAAGTTTAGTTTTTGTTCTTGTCCTATTTGATCGTCTAGAACTGCACGATCTAACACGTAGCCACAGACCACGTGTGGCAGTGGAGCACTGAGAGTGGCTAGTCTGCGTGCAGGTGGCTGGAAGAATAGCGTGCTCAAATAATGTCAGACTACCTCAGAAACTTAAACACCGAAGACTAACTTCTACATGGATTGTATGTTGAAATGATGTAATGTTGATAGACTTGAACAAAATATATATTTTAAAAAATTGGTGTTACCCGTTTCTTTTTATTTTTTACCAGAGGCCTGATGCATGGAATTCGGAAGGACATCCAGTCTAATTAGCATATTATGCTTTTATTATTATAGATTATTATTATTTTTTAACGATTCTTTATTGTTGAAAGTATTACATATATTCCCTCGCACCTACCTTTTCAGGACCTGGCTGATACTCTCCCAGCCCTGGAATACTCACGCCACCCCTGCTCACGNAATTCTTGTATGAAGGCAGCATCCAAGGAATCTCTTCATTTTCATGGCTCCCAGCCCTTCCCTCCGGGCTGATGGGGCAACTTGAGACCCACCAAGCCAGCTGCCTCCTCCACTGAGCGCTCACCCTTCCCATGAAATTCCTGATGAAGGGCCACATGTTCACGGACGCTACGGAGGAGGCAGAGATAGGTGGCAGCTTGGAAATGAAGCTCATGTTGTGCTCTGCACAGCTTCTCACTGGTGACCCGATGTGCTCGGAAAGCCTTCACGAGGTACCGATAGGCTTCGGTGTCGCGATAGGGTCGGCCGGTGCCGGCGCTCATGTAGCGTAACTCCCGGAGAAGGCCTCGCAGGGTGCGCGCCGGCGGCCCGAGCGCCGCCATCTTCCCGTCCTCTTTAACGATTCTTTATTGTTGAAAGTATTACATATATTCCCTCGCACCTACCTTTTCAGGACCTGGCTGATACTCTCCCAGCCCTGGAATACTCACGCCACCCCTGCTCACGCGGGATGGTTTAATGACCCAGCCGCGGACGATGAGGGACTGCTGAGTGCAGAAGGTTTTAGTTCCTGATGTGAGAAATGATCACGGCAAGGCAGTGTGTGGTTGGGCTAACGGAGGAGGCCACACCGCAAGCAGGAGGGACACAGGCGTCAGGAGGCAGGATTGTGACCTGCTGGTGTTTTGCTGTGTCACCTGGTGGGTGGGCAGCAAGGAGGGGGCTGCCTCTGAGGAGGGGTGGGCAAAGGTACCCGCCTCTCCCTCTCCGGAGCGGTGGCCCTGGTGGCTGCAGGCTGCACCTGGCTGACTCCGGCACCTGGGGACGGGGCTGAGGGGCAGCAACGCCATTGGAGTCACCCCCC
>JAWPEG010064501.1:209166383-209180254 GCA_035771395.1 Myotis vivesi
CCCTCCCCCTTCCCCACTCCCTCCCCTCCCCCTCTCTTTCTTCTCTCCCCCTCCCCCCTCCTCTCCTGCCCACCTGTCCTTGGGAGCAAGCCCTCCCCCAGTGCCCGAGGTGCCGTCACTGGGAGCTGGCATGGTGCTGGCAGGGCGGTGGTGCAGGTGTGGAACCGCCTCTCTTGATGACTGGGGGCAGCTCCGTCTGTCACTGACTCCACGGGACCCAGCTGCTCATGCTGCTTCGGCCACACTCTGAAGCTTCTGTGTAACTAAGTCCCGTCGGCCGGTTCTCCGGGTGTGGGTCCCAGTGTTTCCCGGGTGTAGACAGTCTTGCAGGGGTGGCCGTGGGGCCTTGATGGGAAGTGTGGAGGGTGGCGGCCATGGCAGCCTTCGTGGGTCCGTCTCCCTCGCGCTGGGCTCCTGTGGGAACAGCGGCTCCGAGAGGGCAGCTTTCCTTCGGGACAGAGTCATTTCTTCGAATAATCAGGTTTCTCCTCTGACTTTGGAAGGGATACATTCCCGTTGTGGAAAACTAGGAAAATACAGAAAAGTATCATGAAAATAATAATTCTCACCATTTTGTAGAGACAGTTGAAATCATGTTGTACGAACAATTTAAATCCTCACTGTTATATTACATTACGTCATGAGCATATCATTAAACACTTTTCGAAACACCAGGTTAGACTTTTTATTTTATTTCTCAGTGACAGTGGACATGCAGCATTCTATTGTTTCAGGTGGACACTAGCGCGAAAACTGAGTGTCAACGGCAGCATCCCACCCCATCTCCTCTGGGTGGACACTTCGGTGGTTTCAGATTTTTTATTTTCAGAAATGGGGCTGAAATAGCGTTACATATGCATTTTTTTACAACTCTGGTTAATTCCTTAGAATAAGTTTCGGTGATTGGAATTCATGGGCGGACAAATGTGTTCTTGACATGGAGGCCACAGCCACTTCCTCAGGAGGAATCCTCCACCCTTCGGCTCTGAGCTCGGAGCTGGCGCGGGGGCTCTGAAACCAGGAGGTCTCTGAGTTTGGGGAGTATTTCACCCCAAGCAGCTTCATTAGGTTGAGTCAACATTTAGTTTTTGGAAAAGATTGAAACGATGACACCCTTGCACTCCCTGGGCCTGTGGGCCTGTGAGCCTGTGGCTTCTCTCACAGGGGGTGAGGCAGACATGTGGCCTTGTCCTCTGCTGGTGAGTTCCGCGAGGTTCTGTGTGCGGGTCTTACACGTTCATCACGCAGAAGTGCTGTCCTAGTTAAGGGCACGAAAGGAGGAACAGACTTGTGGAGGCCACGGTCACTCCTTTCTTCCACCTACAAGCTTTCTCTTTAGAGCAGTGGTTCTCAACCTTCCTAATGCCGTGACCCTTTAATACAGTTCCTCGTGTTGTGGTGACACCCAACCATAAAATTATTTTCGTTGCTACTTCATAACTAATTTTGCTACTGTTATGAACCGCAATGTAAATATCTGATATGCAACATGTATTTTCATTGTTACAAATTGAACATAATTAAAGCATAGTGATTAATCACAAAAACAATATGTAATTATATATGTGTTTTCCGATGGTCTTAGGCAACCCCTGTGAAAGGGTCGTTCGACCCCCAAAGGGGTCGCGACCCACAGGTTGAGAACCGCTGCTTTAGAAGAAGGGTGTGTTTTCCGTACATTTTCTGAGCCTTAGGAGGAACTTGGGGCCTTTTTCTTCAAGCGTGTGGCTCCTTCCGGCCTCGTTCCCCTTCCTGCCATTCGCTCTGGCTTCCTTCCCTGAGGGGCCTGCAGGACATTCAGGCTCTTTGTCCCGGGGCCTCTGAAACCAGGGAACTGGACCTTCCCCAGCCCCTCGCCCAACGAGACTCTGACCTAAGTGCTCCATCCTGGACTCCTCTCCTTCTAGGCCCACGTGGGCTGCTCGGTCCGTAAGAGGCTGGCGTAGCCCTCCTTCTTCCACACTCTTTGTCTGACTATTGCTGTGTGCGTGCGTGCGTGTGAACGTATGTGTGTGAGTGTATGTGTGTGTGCGCGCGCGCCTGTGTGTGTGTGCGTGCGCGTGTGCGTGTGTGTGCGTGTGCGCGCGGGTGCATGTGAGTGTGTGCGTGTGAGTGTGCGTGTGAGTGTGGGTGCATGTGAGTGTGTGTGCGTGCGTGTGAGTGCCTGTGTGTGAGTGTGTGTGTGTGTGTGTGTGTGTGTGGCTGGTGGCTGCGTGGAGCTGGGTCAGCCCCGTGGGTGGGGTGTGGGGGTGGGAAGGCAGTGTCCTCCCCTCGGGGACAGAGAGGCTGGGACCTCGGTGACCTGCCTGGGTCGATGTTGGCGCTTTTGCTTCCCTTCCTGTTCCGTCCAGAATGAATCACATTTGAAATGATTTCCGGGCTTTAGTGACTGCACCGACGAACACACACTTTTCATGACTGTTCACTGTCAGCTGCCGTAAGCCGGCTCTTTCCATTTTACTTGAACAATTAGTACAGTTATTTCCATGCTCTAGCGTCGCACCCAGTCCCCACACTTAGTTTTATGAAAACGGACGCTGCCTGGTAGGTGAGAACGTCTTTCCCAACATCTGGAGCGCCCGCGCCCATCAGGGTAATGAGACCACGGTGGGAAGTGGGGGCGGGGGCAAGAGGCTGCTGGAACCTGCCTTTAGTTGACCTCCACCTCCCGGCTCGCCCCAGACCGTGCTGCTCACAGGGCACCTCCACACTGAGTTCTTGGCTCATATTCTATAATGTTTCTCTGAAACGGGTCAGCGGCACAGTCTGTCTGCAGCGCAGAGTCCCACTGCAGGAGACTGTTCACCACGGGTGGGTCTGCCCTCTTTGTCCTTTGATGGTAGAGAGCCGCTCCCCAGCAGTGGGCGTTCAAGCCCCACGTCCACCTGCTGCTCTCCAGGCAGTGGGCGACCACCTGCTGCCGAGAAGCCGCTTGAAGGGGAACTGGCCTGACTTCGCTTTGAGCCAGAGCCGCTGCGTGGATGCTGCCGTGTGGATGCGGTCACGTGGATGCTGTCGCGTGGATGCTGTCGCGTGGATGCTGCCGTGTGTATGCAACCACATGGATGCTGTTGCATGGATGCTGCCGTGTGTATGCAGCCACATGAATGCTGCCGTGTGGATGCTGCCACGTGGATGCTGCCGCGTGGATGCTGCCTCATGGATGCTGCCACGTGGATGTTGCCATGTGGATGTTGCCGCGTGGATGTTGCTGCGTGGATGCTGCCGTGTGTATGCAGTGTGAGTCATGGTTTCTCACCCGGCCCGTCCTCTCTGTGCATCACCTCCAAAACCGTGGCCTTTCCCCACGGTGGCCAGGCAGGGCCCTCCCGAAATCCAGATGTGTTTTCCCCACAGATGCCAGATTTCCTGGGGCTGCTGGTTCTGCCCTGCTCCCACCCCATCCGCACATCCCGTGGTGGAAGCCTGTCTGTCTGGGTCATCATCTCTTGCAGTGTTTAGGGGAGTGGACGTGATGTTAGCTAGTCCCGGGCACAGATGAGGTCACGTCACGAGGTTCATGCTGCTGTTGTTTTCCTCTCAGGGACATCAGGACCGGAAGCAGGTGGGTGGCTCTGAGGACATTTCAAGGTCTCGGCCACGTCTTACCTCCCACGATGGTTCGGAAATCACCAGGGAAACGAGGACATGGGAGGTGGCAGGCCCACCGGTCTCGTGGTTCGGAGCCACGTGGGATCCGTGGCACTGTTGTCAGCGTGCTCTGAAAAGACTGTCGTCGCTTTCCAAAAAGTGGGTTTTATATTTTAGAGCAATGTTGGTGCGCAGCGAGGTGTAGCAGAAGATCCAGAGATTTCCACGTCCCTCCTGGCCCCTCACAGACACAGCCTCCCCCGCCATCGATCCCCCACCAGAGCGGTGTGTTTGTTGCAGCCGCTGAACCTGCATCGACATCATCACCACCCAATGCTGACCTAGGCATACACGGGCCAATAGCTGGCAACATGGCAGCCCTGCATTTTGGATGGCAGAGCAAGCAGGCCGAAAGACCCTGGGACTTCGATGCTGTGGGATGCCATGCTAGCCTCCCACATGTATGACCGGGCCCTTCTGTGAAAGAAACACCCTCTGTCAGTGTGAGGCCCTGTTCCTCGGGCCTTGGTTATCAGGGCTCACTCTGGGGAGTGTGCAGTCTGTGGGTTGCAGAGGTTCTCAACCTTCCTAATGTCGCGACCCTTTAATACAGTTCCTCATGTTGTGGTGACCCCCAATTTCATTGTTACAAATTGAACATAATTAAAGCATAGTGATTAATCACAAAAACAATATGTAATTATGTATGTGTTTTCCGATGGTCTTAGGCGACCCCTGTGAAAGGGTCGTTCCATCCCCAAAGGGGTCGCGACCCACAGGTTGAGAACCGTTGGTTTAGACACCTGTGTAATGACATGGACCCATCTTTGTGGTACCACACAGAGCAGCGTCCCTGTGTGCTGTTGGTTTTTTAAGTGTATGTTGCCGATGTGTAGGTTGATTTTTTTCAAGATCCCACGTGAGAAGATGAATGGCCGAATTCTATTTTTCTGCTAAGATTTTAGCCACAGAATATTTTTCATGAATGTCCCGGGAATAGTTGGTGTCTGTTCTCTGACAGAGGGTCCCGTGACCATGTCTGGTGCCGTGGGACGCCACACTAGCCTCCTATCTGTGTGATCGGGCCCTTCTGTGAAAGGAACACACTTCTGTCAGTGTGAGGCCCTTCCTCGGGCCTTTGCTATGGCAGCCACGCCAGTAGCCTAACTGACCCAGACACCAGGCTCTGCTATCAGGGCGGGCCGAGGGGACAGGGAGGAACTCTTAAAGTGAAATTGTATAGAGCTACCGTGTCGGTTTCTGTAAGTGGCCTGAATGCAGAAGGGGAACATTCGGTGGCTTAAACGTCTCATTCATACATGTTGAGGAAAGACAAGACCCCCGCACTGAAGTTCCTTCAGGGCACAGTGAGAAGGCACAGATCCTGCTCACGATTTAGCCCACGTGCGCGGAGCAGCAGGGCCGGCCGGAGTGTGACCGCTGAGTTCTCTGAGCCCGCTCAGGGGCGGGCCCTCGACAGGGACCCAAAGGCTTTAACATAATCAACACCTATTTCCCCGATTCCTCCTTCATATCTTTGTAAAACAAATCCTGGCATCGCACACTTCCCTTGACCAACGCGAGACCTCTATCCACACAGTGGGCACAGGTAAACACACGAGTGCATATTTAGATGTGAGTTAGGCCTAAAAGAGCCTTTTCGTCCTAAATAAGGGACAGGAAAACCTCGCTCATTACCAGATGTGAAACTTTAGATCTGAGCAGACAGAAAGAACCGTGTAGAAATGTGCTAAGCTGCCACCTAGTTAACAAGATGTCACTTGGCGAGGGAATTTCCATAATTAATGAACCAGTTCAATTCGTGCTGCCACTTGGCTGTGATTAATATGTCGTGGAGCGTGGCGTGTTCCCCCGGGACTCTCCCCAGCGGGTCTGGGAAGCTCTGTGTCTGCAGCCTGTGCTGTGTGGGTCACAGCGCCGGCATTCGGGGAGCAGCCTCGAACTCAGCGACGAGGCCCCAGACCCTGCACCAGCCACTGCACGGCCCTGGGTGCTCTCCCGAACCCACAGACATAAAGTCCACAGCCGAGCTATAGGGGAAGAGACGGCACCACTCACTGTGTGTTTTATAGAGTCTTAGCAGGAGACTTCATATAATTACACTTCCATTCCTAGTTCTGCCATGGATTTGGCAGATGGAATGAAGTGACTTTATCACCGTCTTCAAACCACTTGATGAAATTTGCTACCTTGCAAATGCAGTTTATGGGGTGAATTATTTGTATGACAAGTGGTATCTGTGTCCAATGGGTGCATTTTTCTGTTTAATTAAATAAAACATATAAAACACTTTCCTGCCAAAAGCAAGTAAAAGGTGTTAAGTATTATGTCTCTTCATTCTCTCTCCTTATCTCCCTCTCCTCTCCCTCATTTTTCCTTCCTTCCCTCCCTCGCTCCCTCCTCCCTCCCTCCCTCCCTTTCTCCTCCCTTCCTCCCCCCACTTTCCTCCCTCCCTCCCTCTCGCTCTCCTCCCTCCTCCCTCCCTCCCTCTTGCTCTCCTCCCTCCTCCCTCCCCCCTCTTTCCTCCCTCCTTTCTTCCTCCTCCCTCTCTCCCTCCCCTCCCCCACCTCCCTCCCTCCCTCTCTCTCTCCTCCTTCCCCCTCCCCCTCCCTCCCTCCCTCCTCTCTTGCTCCCTTCAGCCCTTTCTCCCTCCCTCCCTCTCCCTTCCCCTCCCCCATTCTTTGGATATGGGAATGGGGAGCCTCATGAACAAGTGAATGGTTTAGTAAGTGAGAATTTATTTAAAATAAGTTAGCTAGCCAGCCCAGCAGGTGTGGGTCAATGGTTGAGAGTTGACCTATGAACCAGGAGGTCACATGCCCCGGTTGTGTGCTTGATCCCCAGTGTGGGGTGAGCAGGAGGCAGCCAATCAGTGATTCTCTCTGATCATTGATGTTTCTCTCTCTCTCTCTCTCTCTCTCTCTGTCTCCCTTCCTCTCTGAAATCAATAAAAATATATTTAAAAACATTTTTTCAAAGATCCCATTGCCTTGGGCACATCCGGTGGTCCAAGCATCAAAAAAAAGGGAGATTTGAGGAAACAGACATAAGCCGTTGGCCCCACTTGGCGGCCGGCAGTGCTTTAGGGGACGGCCATGCCCGAGGAGGAGAAGAGCTGGGTTAGTGGCACCGCGATGAACACACTGTATGCGGGAAACGTATTTATACGTTTTACGTTGACTGGTAGTAAGTAGAGCGCGGGACACGTATTAATACGTTTTTTATAGACTAGTGGTAGAATGCGGGTAACGTATAAATACGTAAACTAAAGTTATCGTAATTTTACCGAACGTTGCCATTTGCGCAAAAAATTAGCAAAAATGGCCCGCGCCACCTGTTGGCGCGCGATAAAAACTACCCGCAAACAATGTGTGAATAGGCCTGGATCACTTTCTTTTCTGAATCGTTCTTATCTCTGCACGGGAGTCTGAGGAGTGTGTCTGGAGGGCATGTTCCTTCCTGGGTGGAGGTGACTTCACAGAACCGCAATTACTGTCACTCACAAGCCCAGTCACATCGGCTGCGCCTCCTGAGCGAGCGGAGCTGGAGCCGCGTGGGACGAGCAGGAGCGGCTGAGACCACACTGCGAGGCCAGGGAGGGTGCTGCTGCGGGGGGGGGGGGGGGGGGGGGGNCCCCCCCCCGGCCTGGAGCGGCACCCCAGACAGCGATTCTGCAGGAGAGCGGCCGGCTGGCGTTTTTATTGCTGTGGGACGGGCTTTCCTCACTCGGGCTGCCAACAGGAAGCGGGATGATCTTCAGCTCACCTGCATGTCAGGCCACGCAGCAGCGACAGAGGGCCGTGTTTTTGTGAAACAGAAACGGTCTGAATATTTAATAAAGGCAGGTCCTTTGTGATTTAAGGTTTTTTGATGACGTGGCCCGTGGCAGCTCATGTAAGATGGGATGCTTGCCAGCAGCCCGTGCCTGGTCCTGGCTGTTTGCTTTGGGATCCTTGGGGTGAGCTGCAAGCATTCCATCATTTTTGTTAAACTCGGACTGTGCTCACCGTCAGGTGGCCCCGGAAGCGTCCGCTGTCACCTCCGGGGAGAGAACAGCCGTGCGTCCCTCGGAAGTGCTTCCGGCTCGTCGGGCCGGCCATCGGAACGCCAGGCGGCTGTTTCTGCAGAGAGTGGTTCAAGGAGGAAAGTGGGCAGCAGCTCACGTCCTTGGTCAAGCGTCCCAACACAGCCATGCTGACTGGGTTGGGCGCTGCTGATGACACTGCGCCATAGGAAAGAGTGGAGGAGCTGCAAGAGGCCCTGTCTGGAGGTCTCCTCTGTTAGGCACCCCATTCAGCTTATCAGGATTTACTGGTTTCAGCCCGGCTGGTGTGGCTCAGTGCTTGAGCATTGACCTATGAACCAGGAGGTCACGGTGTGATTCCTGGTCAGGGCACATGCCCAGGTTGCGGGCTCCATCCCCAGTGTGGGGCGTGCAGGAGGCAGCTGATCCATGATTCTCTCTCATCACTGAGGTTTCTATCTCTCTCTTCTTCCTTCTTCTCTGAAAGCAATTATATATATATATATATATGAATTTACTGGTTTCGAAATCATGGTTAGTTCTTGAGCTAAATGCATTATGCTCCCTCAGACTGGACAGGACATAGGGGGTCATGACAGCCTGTGATGGGATGTTCAGCGAGTCCCAGTGGGCTCTCCATAGTGAGCACGGAGGGAATGAGGAGCTGAGCTCTCTGCTTGGGGACGCTGGTTTCGGGGCAGACACCCTTCCCTAGGGTCCGCAGGAGCCGTCTTCCTCACTGGCGTGTCTGCTCGGCTCACCGCTGGGAGTGCCGCGGCCATAGGAGGGGCCGTGCTCAGAAGCACAGCCCACGTGACGTGTCAGGCAGATCAAAGCCGGGCTTGCAGGCCTGACTGCAGGGGAAGTGGGTAGGAATTAGTAAGAGGATGTGGAATGGGTCATGTTGATTGAAAGAGCCCAGAACCTTGGCGAAAGGCTCACGGAGGCTGCCAGGGTGGGAAGGGTGGCTGTGCCGAGCCTGAGCTGTGCAGAGGGAGCGCCCAGGGGCCGGTGCCTGGGGGGGCGGGGAGGGGCAAGGTTCAGGCGCACCCAGGCCCCAGCACCCAGTACAGCAGCCCCTCCAGCCCCAGCCATGGCTCTGGGTTGTTTTTACATGGAGCCTGCAGGGGGACGTACAAAAGCTTGGAATGACGTGTAATTCCCAGAGCCGAGCTGTGTTTCTCATCAGCCACTTCTGGCTCCCCATTGCTCCCTGTCAACATGCTGTGCTTCTCGACCTCGGATAAAAGGCACCTTCCTCTGCACTCGGTCACTTTTCTTCCCCTGCGTGCAGTCCAACGCAGCACGAAACCAAGTGTATCCTGCTTCTCCGCCTCGGCTGGGCCGCTGCGCACCTTTCGGGGAGCTTGGTGGGGGAGTGGAGTGTGAGGGGCTGGGACAGACCGTGGATGCTGGAAGGAGAAGATTAGGGGGAGACCTGTCTCAGCAGGGACCGGTGCTGCCCTCGGCAAGTCTCCGTTACCAGGACCGAGAGCACAGGAGTCTGCACGCAGCCGTGTGTGTGTGTGTGTGTGCATGTGTGTGCGCGCATCTATTCTTGGGAGTTGGCACACACATCATGGAACCTCTAAAGACATTTTCCACTGATTGGTTGGGAGACCTGTGAGCATATAAATGGCCTCACTGAGGTTTTTTTCCAACCCTCATCCAAGGATATTTTTCATTGATTTTTAGAGAGAGTGGAAGAGAGGGGGAGAGACAGAGAGAAACATCGATGTGAGAGATTCACACTGATTGGTTGCCTCCTGCACGCACCCCGACCAGGACCCAGGCTGGGCTGGGCTGGTCCGGGGAGGAGCCTGCAACTGAGGTACGTGCCCTTGCCCTTGACTGGAACTGAACCCGGGACCCTCTGCAGAATGATGCTCTACCCACTGAGCAACACTGGCCAGGGCGGGCCTCACTGAGATTTTAAGCCATTTTCTCAAGGGGGTGATGACATATGGTCCTCTTTGCAACCCTCATAAATATCTCAGGACAGGACATCCCCGTCAGGAGCAGATTCCATGGGTCTGAACCAGGGGACGCACAGGTTTTTTCTCTCTGAGAGATTCTCGCTCTTTCCCCCTTCAGTCCTCTCCCAGCTCCTGCCAACTCCTCCACACAGACCAGCGCCGCAGACACCAGGACGACCGGGAGGCATGGGCATTGACCTCGCTGGTTCATCGTGGGTGGCTTAGAGCGCAGTTGCCAGCTCGGAGCAGATTCCATCTTCAGGGGCAATCCTGGGAATTAGGAATGGCCTGCAGTAAACATGACAGGTGCTAAGACAATAAGCAACTATGGGCACGAGGCACATGTGTTTGCTAATTCCTCTGTACTTTCAAAACACAAATGTCAGCGGAGGGACCGGCTGTGTGATGTGGAGAACAGTGAGAAATGACAGAGGCGCATGTAGAAATAGCCACAGCCCGTGTGTCAGTGTTTATGCCGCCACATCACACCAAATAGCAGCTCTCCAAGTTCCCAAGCTCAGTGGCTGAAAACCACAATGAAAACCACAATGAATGGCGGCTGCTCCTGTGTCTGTGAGCGTGGCGGGTGCCCAGGGTGGTCTTGCTCCGGGACCTCCCTGCCCGCCCCCCCCCCCCCCCGGGGGTTGGAGGTCCCACGAGGCCAGCTGAGCATGTTCTCCCGGCGATGGTGGCAGTGGTGCAGGGGGGAATGGAGGCGATCGCTGTGGCTGAGGCGGGGAAGGGGCACACTTTCCTCCCACCACATGCCACGGCCACGGCCACAGCCACGGCGAGTCACCATGACAAGGCTGGGCAAGGGTGTGGATGCGGAAAGAGGCTGAGATTTGGCCAATCTTAACATATAGAGACTACATTCTGCATGTAAGATCCTATCTCTGAAAATTAGTTTGTAATAATGTGATGTGTTTATTCTATTGTGTACTATGTATGCTACATGAACTATACATAGTACATGATATAATACATATGATGCCAGGTATATGGCTCTATAGCACATGCATATATGTGACCCCAGTGAGGATGCGCAGACCTGGGGTTCTCCGAGTTCTTGGTGGCTCCCCCACTCTGATATGGTTGGGCCTTTGTAGCCACTCTGTTCGGCGATGATCTCCTTTGGAAAATAAATAATACCCCAAACTTTAAAAAAAATATATATTTTTATTGATTTCAGAGAGGAAGGGAGGGGAGAGAGAAACACACATCAATGATGAGAGAGAATCATGGACCAGCTGCCTTCTGCACGCCCCACACTGGGGATTGAGCCTACAACCAGGGCCTTTGCCCTGACCAGGAATAGAACCGTGACATCCTGGTTCATAGGTCGATGCTCAACCACTAAGCAACACCGGCCGGGCGATAATACCTCAAACTTTCCATCTTCGGTTTTGTTTCTGAGTCCCTGGACACGGGGCTGGGGGCACAGTGGTGTTCAGGGCCACTCCTGCGCGTGGGGCAGAGGAGCCAGCCTGCATGTAAGCCAGAGACGAGAGTCTCCATGGAGACGTTTAGAGGGAAGAACATTTTGTGTCCAGGTAGGAAACAGCACTCCATGTGGGCCAGCGCCTCTGCCCCTCCCACCGAGGCTGCCCAGCGGACATGGGTGTGTGCACCCTCCTTCCTTAGACGCTGCGCTGCCGGCGGGCCACAGGATGCCATGGGCGCACCACCGCGGGATGCCACCGGGAGCACCGTGAAACAGCTGTGGCAGCCAACGCCGCCCGCTTCCTCGGCATCAGCTGGGCAGCGTCCTGGTCACTTAGGCAAACACCCCACTTTACAGCAGCTTGTTGGCTCAGAGTAACACTGAATAAAGAGGCACTTTTCTGAGCATGGGGAGCACTTCCTAGTCGGAGAGACAGCGCCACGAGGCGGCGATGGGCGAGGTGGGCTGATGGCTGGCGGTTTCAGAAGGCGAGGGGGCCCTTCTGAGGAGATGCCCCTTGTGTCGAGCTCATGTGACGGGGAGCAATGGTCATGCAAAGACCTGAGAGGAGGTTCCTAGGGAGGGAGGCGCAGGGTGAACGTCCCAGGGGAGTCGCCATCCACCCAAAGCCCCGCCTCCTGCTCCGACGCGCACCTGTATTCTCTGTGTCTCAGAGGGAAGCCTCTTTCAAAATCCTCCCGGAGCCGTGAGTGTGGCAGGAGGGCCACTTCCAACGGGACTGGTTACTTATTTATTTTTAAAACAGACTTTACTTTTTAGAGCAGTTTTGGTCACAGACAAATCGAGCAGGAGGTACAGAGATTTCCCCCACACCCCTGCCCCCCACGAGCAGCCCCCCATCAACATCCCCCCCAGAGCCCGCACTGTACCCTGGGGTTCCCTCTTGGCGTGTATATTCCCCAGATTTGGACAAATTCTAATGGACACACAGAGTTCCACGGCCCTAACACCCCACCGACTGGTTATTTCCAGGGTCAACAAAGCCCCACAAATGGCATTTCCACAGCAGAAGGAGAACAAAGGAGAACAGCCAGGCAGCTTTTAAAATTCTTTCTTTAAGATCGTGAAGGTCTCTGACTCGTGGACGGAGGCTTTTATTACCGGGCGTTTGTATCATAAACATGATTCCCAGACAAGCAGGAAAGTCCCGGCATTCTGAGTCACGGTGTCTGAATAGATGTTTTGTAAGGCCAGTCATTCGCTTTGACAAATAAAGCATTGATGAGCTGAGCAGTTGCTCCAGATGGAGAGGGAACGTTTAAAAAACTCACTTGGCCTTGAGAAGACAGCGCCGTGGTTTATAACATCCCCCACCCCCCTTCAATCTGTAGTCACATCACCAGAAAATCTCTCTGTTTGGCCACACGTATCCATCCATGTCCTGCGTAAGGGAGACCCGTATCTGCAAAGAACAACACAATGAAATACAGTTTCAGCCCTGGCCGGTGTGACTCAGTGGATAGAGCGTCGGTCTGCGGACCAAGAGGTTCAGTTCTGGTCAAGGGCACACACCTTGGTTGCAGGTTCCCAGGCCCTGGTCAGGGCTTGTGCTGGAGGCAACCCATCGAAGTGTTTCTCTCACATCGATGTTTCTCTCTGTCTTTCCTTCTCTCTTTCACTCTCTAAAAATCAATGGAAAAATATCCTCGGGTGAGAATTAACTAACTAACTAACTAACTAACTAACTAACTACAGTTTCACGTGGAAGAGGATATGCAGCAGAGATATGCTAGTTGCCGGCCCTCGGTGTGTGGGACCCAGGGCCGAGCGCTGTCTTCTCACGATGGGAAGTATAGGAAGCACAGGAGGATTCTGTGGCTGAAATGCCATTTTGTCAGGAGTCAGAGGGGGGGTGCCGTGTTGATGCGGGGCTGCCGGAGACACAGCGGGGTTGCTCTAACACAGCCGTACATCCCAGTTGTAGAAAGGTATAGAAATAGAACCGGGGAGCATTCAGAGAGGGGCCCAGAGTCAGGTCTGGAGGCGCAGGCTCTGATCGATGTTTATGGGAACAAAACGCCCCAGGAGGGTGCGGCCTGGCCGGCACAGGGGATGGGGACACCAGCCGTCCCCCAGAATGTTCCAAGGGGAGGGGATTCAACACGGAGAGAATAATGTCACTTGAGCCGAGAGCTGGCGTTGGGTTGGGGACTTGATGGGTGGAAGTTAGGGGACAGGCGAGCCTCCACATGGAAACACCCACCTAGCTGCCCCCGCTGAGGCCATCGCAGGAGAGGCGGGCGTGTGGGCTGGTAGGAGCCAGAGCAGAGGGGCCCGAGGGGCAGACAGAGCCGACTCCATCTGACGAGCGAAGCCTCCCTCTTGGTTGAACCTGGACCCGTTGCCCGATGGTCCCCAAGACTGAGGAGTGACCAGAAGAAAGGGGGGATTATAACCACGCAGAAACCTCATTTTCTCTAATCTGGTCTTTTCTTTTGACGTTTCCCCCCTTTGACTCAAACTGGCCTCACCCCGCGCCCTGACTCACCCCTCCCTCCCTGTTAGTCACTCCGCCTTCGGGACAACGAGGTGCCTTCTGGGCATGCAGAGCTTTTAGAAACAAGGTCCTGGGTCTGTTGGCTCCTGGGACAGAGTTTTCACTCAAACTCAACATAGTATCTCAGCCTCAGTTGTGTTTTAGCTCCAGGAAAGCAGAACAGTCCACAGAACAAACACTCACAAAATTGGACAGAAACTCTCCACGGCTGCCATTGGGCCCAGACGCAATGATCCACGCCCCACCAGCACTAACCAATCAGTAGAGGCCAGGACCCTGACTTATCATGATTAATGA
>JAWPEG010064501.1:209180270-209231107 GCA_035771395.1 Myotis vivesi
CCCCCCCCCCCCGCCCCATAATCCATCCCCTGGAAGACATCGGGACCAGGGTTTTGAGCATGAGCTACTTGTGACTCCAGGCGTGGCACCGTGTCCTTAATAAATCCTTGCTTTCTTGGCTAAAAAAAAAGAATACGTAGGTCATGGGCTTAAATACCTTTATTCTGCACTCTCTATCCTAAACTTTCAATTTTCTTTTTTTAAAAAAAATATATTTTTTATTGATTTCAGAGAGGAAGAGAGAGGGAGAGAGAGATAGAAACATCAATGATGAGAGAGAATTAAGGATCAGCTGCCTCCTGCACATCCCACACCGGAGATGGAGCCCTGCAACCTGGACATGTGCCCTGACCAGGAATGGAACTGTGACCTCCTGGTTCACAGGTCAACGCTCAACCACTGAGCCACACCAGCCGGGCAACTTTTCATTTTCTTTACCCTTCCACACAGATTACTCTCTGACTCAAACTGTGCATTTGGGTAAGAAAGTCCACTATGAGAACCCGTGTCTTCAGAATTGGGGATCTGGCTGTCTGTCCTCAGCCGTGGGCACAGCTCCCATAGCTGCCGGAGTCTCCACGTCCTCTTCTGCGGTTCGATGGCGTCGAATCACTCTCCACCTAGAGTCTGTGGCTCCTGGAGTGGGTCTGAAGCTCACCTCTTTCTCCCCTGACGCAGGTCCCCCGGAACACCAGTCCTGACCGACAGGCCCCCCGACTCCGGCTGGAACACTCCCGGCGACCAGTCAATCAGTTCTGTGGAGTCAGCACCTTCGTGGACTTTCCGTCCCTCTCCACGATCATGGCGGCACAATGTCATCACCTGGTGCCTCTGTCAAAACCGTTACTTCCTGGGACCCGCCCTCGGTGCCTATGAATTGTCCCCGGGAGGGTGCTGGCATCAGTATTAGGTAAACCCTTCCTGTGATGGGCAGCCGAGGCCGAGAGCGGCGGCTCTGGTGTTAGAAACGCTCTCTTGTCCTGATGCCACCCAGCGTTCCCGGAGCCACCAGCCAGCCGCGCTCATTCTGGCCTCTGGAGCAGATCCATTTCCTCTCCCACGCGACAGGCCTTCAGACGCAGGACTGACCACCTGTCCCTTCCTGTCCCCCGGCTTTGTCTTCTCCAGGCACAGCCACCCATTTCTCCACAGGTCTCCTGGGATGTGGTTCTGCCCCCCCACCCCCCCCATCCTGACCCTGAGCCGTGGTCAGGATGCCGCTGACAGTGTGTCTCTCCACGCCTTTGTTTTACTCTGAGCTGGCTGTCAACGAAATCCCCTCAATTTTCTCCCGCAAGGAGCTTACGGCTTAGTCGGGGAGACAAGCATGCCAGCCAAGCAAAGCTTCCCCATCCTGTAATTATGAAATTGATTTTTAACGTCCACACGCTGGACTTTTATTTACCCTTACTAAACTTTATCTTGCTGGGTTGACCTATTTAATTCTGTCCTCCACAAGTACTATTCGGTGCGGCATCTTTATCTCTTTATCCATGTTATTAATAACAGTAACAATAACACCTTTCAGCTCAATTCCCAGGAGGGGCACATGTCCAGGTTTCCGGCTCAATCCCCTGTGGGGGCATGTGAGGGGTGATTGATTGATGTTCCTCTCTTACATCGGTATCTCTCTCTCTTTCCTCTCCCTTCCTCTCTCTCAAAAATCAATAAAAATATATAAAAAGGGACTTGAGCTTTGCCTAGCTTTTATAAGCATATTAATCTATTTATTTATAGTTTCTACCTCCTCTTGAATCAATTTTTATTAATTCATAATATGTATAGAAAATCATGGCCTTGTTGAGATTGTCAGATTTTTTATACATTATTATTTGCTTTTATTGAATAAAATCTCATATCTAGAGTTACGTCCCGTTTTTCATTGCTAGGTTAATTAATATTTGGACTATTGATTGCAAATCAGTTATTTCGAATTAATCTATTTCTCTTTCCCAACCTAAACAAAACTAGGCCCTTAGCATGTTTTCACTCCAACCTCTTCACTCTCCAAATCTGCTACCACCCAAGTTTAGATCTTCTGGGATTTCTAGCTGCAGTTTATTGTTAAGATTTTAAAATATATTTCCAAACGATGTTCTATTGGTTTCTCTGGTTACTGTTGATTCTTGGATCCCACGTCTTCCCCTTTTTGAATTAAATTTTCTTTTCTTGCTTGATGAAATCTATTAGAAAAGGCCTGTGTGTGACTCCTTGAATGTCTGTGAAAATGCCTGTATTTCGTTTTTCCTCTGAAGTGCTGATTTGGATGGAGTTAGAGTCTAGATCGGAAGTGGCCCCCATGCAAACTTCCATGGTGTTGCTCCATTGCCTCCAGCGTTAAGTGTTGTCAAGGAGAACGCGGATGCTGCTCAGATGCTCATTCGTTTCAGGTTCATTCTCTCAGGAAGCATTTAGGATTCTCACTTCACCCTTGAACTTCTGAAAGTTACAACGGTGTGTCACAGGCAGGGTAGGTCTTTTGGCTGCAAAAAGCTTTATTGCTTCATTTGGTCCAATGCATGGGAGAGGACTTCAAGGGTTAAAAGAATGGCTAATATGCCCAGCTGGCGTGGCTCAGTGGTTGAGCATTGACCTATGAACCTGGAGGTCACGGTTCGATTCCTGGAGGGCACATGCCTGGGTTGCAGGCTCCATCCTCCGTGTGGGGCATGCAGGAGGCAGTCGATCAACGATTCTCTCTCATCATCGATATTTCTATCTCTCTCTCCCTCTCCCTTCCTCTATGAAATCAATATATATATATAATGGCTAGTAGTTTCGAGGAGAGGCTCAGGCAAAAGCCAGACACCAGGGGAGGCAGAGGAGCCCCTCAAAGGCCTCTAGGCTCCTAGTTGTCCTTGAGGGGGAGCCTTTGGAAGAGATACTCGCCAGCCCAGCCTGGGGGCCGGCCGCCTGTGGAGGTGAGGCAAGTGTTGCCCATCTTCTTGATGAGTTCCACCTTCTCACCCGGAAGTGGTTCTGCAGGAAGTCGTGGAGCTGAGGGCCTGCGCAGGAGAACAGAGCTGCAGCTCCCCGAGGGCCGGGCCAGGTTCCTCTCGAAGGCCGAGGCCGGGGCAGCTTCCCTGGCCCTGCATTTTGCCCATCACCCTGGGAGGCGTCAGCACGTCCTGGAGAGAACAGGGCCACCGCCGGTGTTGCATCTTGAAGAGACGCTGGGGGCCAACTCAGCTCCCCGCAGAAGCGGCCCCTGCCTTCGAGCCACAAGGTCCCGGTGGAAACCGAAGCCCAGAGAGAGGTGGGTGTGAGCCCGCAGGTGCCGGGCCAGGCGAACGCAGCCTCCACCTCGGGGAGTAATTCTGGTGAACTTGGGAGCTCATGGCTGTTTGGCAATAAGGAGTTAATACATTGTTTTCGGGTAGTTTTTATCTCGAGCTAACAGGTGGCGTGTGGCGCGGGCCATTTTTGCTAATTTTTTTGTGCAAATGGCAACGTTCAGTAAAATTACGATAACTTTAGTTTACGTATTTATACGTTACCCGCATTCTACCACTAGTCTATAAAGAAACGTATTAATATGTGTCCCGCGCTCTACTTACTACCAGTCAACGTAAAACGTATAAATACGTTTCCCGCATACAATGTGTTTTAAGGTAGAAGAGAAACCGGTGTCGGCAGGTCTTGGAGGAGGGCGGGAAGGTGGTGACTGGCTAAGACGCAGGAGGAGGGCGGGGGGGGGGGGGCTNCGAAGGGGCGTCCCTGGGTCTGAACAGGAGACGGACCCGGGACGCCCAGGGCACTGCCGTGATGGGTAATTTTAATTCCTGTGTTTCTTCCACCTGGCACATTTTCTTTTTGTTTCTTGATGACTTGTTTTTCTCTGTGTGTAGATGTTTTCTATTTCAAGAGTTTTCATTAGCTGGATATTGGTACATTATGTCTTTTAAAAAATATATTTTTCATTTTTCCCTCTTCATGACATTCTTAAGTAATTGCTTGGCTCAATTCTCCAGGGCAATCAAAAATTTATATGATTTCTCACACGTTCTGACAGACCAGCTGGCTGTTAACTTGTGAATGTGGTGGCCACTCTTATATTCCCAAAGTCTGACAGGCACGTTCCTCCTCTCCCATTGGCTGTACAAACCCTGCTTCCTTTGCTGTTATTTCTTCTTCACGGGGACGTTTGCCACTCCTCCCTTGAGTCCCTGACTCCGTTTTGCCTGCTCATCTTTATTTTGATGGCTCCTCTGTGGTTGCCAGTTCTGGTCCCAGTTGCTCATGCTCAGTGGCGGGGGTTGGGCAGGAGGAGCTGTTGGGAGGGTGACCTGGCTTTTCTCAGGTTGCCTCCCAGATCTATGCCGTGTCTGAGCAGCCTTGCTCTGGGCCCAGGACGCTGGTCTCTGCGTCACCGGGCTCCCCTGGCAACTGCTTTCCTGTTGGCTCAGCCTATGGGAGACTCAGAGGAAATATTGGAGTATTGGTGGCACCTCTCCCTCACCCGCCCTCTGTCATCCTGGGTTTGGTAGCGGCGGTGTTTTCCTACCTGAAGTCAGAACTCCTGGCAGGACCCTCCTCTCCTGTGGCCGCCTTTCTTCCTGGCTTCCGGTAACTGCTCCCCTCCCCGCTTCAGGACTGGGGGAGGCCTGGGCCTCCCACTCCTGCTAACCTCTGGGAGCTTCATCACCCCTGGGCAGTCCCTTCAGCCCTGTCCTTGCCTCTGGACACAGTCCGTGTGCCTGTCTCTTTGGTGGACCCTTCGAGTGTGCGGTGAGCACCTGCTGGAGGTGGTGACGTCAGGGAGGTGTTTCCTGGTTGTGGCTCCACTCATCCTCTCAGGGCTTCCTAGGCTACGTATTAGTTGGGAACCCATGTCGGCTGTAAGAAATAACCCCGAATCTTAGCAGCTCAACAAAGATTTGTTTCTCTTTCTACTGATCTCAGGATCCTAACTCTTTCCATCTTGGGGCACATTTATCTTTCCCGGGATCCTCGTAGAATCGATCTTCATTGGACCCGTTACTTTGGAGAGAAGAAAGGATGAAGATGAAGGCACAGGGCATTTCATGGTCAGGCCGGGAGGGAGTACACGCGTTGCCATCCACTGGCTAGAAACTCATGTCATCTCAGCCTGAGTACACAGGAAGCTCACACAGATGTGTAGTCTTACTGTGGGCCCAGGAGGAGGAGGATAGGCTTGTGAGCACCAAGCCTCTTTCTGCCACAGCTTCAGGTGAGTGATGCTTCTGAGGCTTACCTGTCCCAACCATCACTCCAACCTGTGCTCTGTGCTGCTGTCAGTCACTCCACTCAGCAGGGAAGGCGGGAGGAGCCCAGAGGCATGGCTGTTGCACGCACAGTGGCCAAGTTAAGCCCCAGTGTTTTTGCCCACATGTCCCTCTTGCCTCTTCCATCCACAGCCTCAGAGTTTGGAGGGTGGTGTGGCCACTCCTCTTGGCAGCAGCCTTCTTCCACCCAAGTGTTGGGTTGTAGTTTTCTCCAACAACTTGAACCTGCTTGATTTTTGACTTTGTTTTTATTTTATTTTTTGCCTCAAAATTTCTGGTTAATATTGGGTACTGTTTCTTGTTTTGTGCAGCTCTTGTGGCTTCAGTGTATTTAACGACACCTCTTCTGTCTTTTCTAAGGATGGGGAGCATGGAAGTGTGCCACTGTGCAGTATGCAGAGGTTTCTAAAAGAGAAACGAGCCCAGCCGGTGTGGCTCAGTGGTTGAGCATCAACCCATGAACCAGGAGGTCACGATTTGATTCCTGGTCAGGAATTCTCAGTGTGGGGCATGCAGGAGGCAGCCAATCAATGATACTCTCTCATCATTGATATTTCTCTCTCTTCCTCTATCTTTCTCTCTGAAATCATTATCCTATATAATAAAAGGCTAATATGCAAATTGACCAAACGGCGGAACACCGGTCACTATGACGCGAACTGACCACCAGGAGGCAGATGCTCAATGCAGGAGCTGCCCCTTGGTGGTCAGTTTGCTCCCATAGGGTGAGCATTGCTCAGCCAGAATCCGGGCTCACGGCTGGGGAGTGCAGCAGAGGTGGCGGGAACCTCTCCTGCTTCCGCGGCAGTGCTAAGGACCCCTCGGGAGATGTCCGCCTGCCAGCTTAGGCCCGCTCCGCCGCAGGCAGTCGGATATCCCCCCCCAAGGGGTCCTGGACTGCAAGAGAGCACAGGCTGGGCTGAGAGACACCCCTCCCCCCCAGTGCATGATTTCGTACACCGGGCCTCTAGTGTGTATATATATACTGTGTCTATATATATATATATATATATATATATATATATATATATATATATTTTAAAAAGAAGTCCCCAAACATGGAGAAAGGGTTAACATGCTAACAAACAAAACCATGGTAAGACGGTCCAATACAGTCTCCAAAGATCTGCATAACCTTCATGTAAATTGGTGCCAGTCCAACCGAGCTGTGGGGCCCAGGCTGACAGCCCAGTTTCCAGAACTGCTTTTTCCATCGACCTCTACTTGGTTGACATTGTGAGAGGAAACGCTTTTCACAATTCTGTTTTTAACGATGTCCTAGCCAAGGCTGAGGATGAAATGCTTTGCTGGGGTGTGTTCTGTGATCAAAGATCCCTTTTTCTCACCGCACACGTAGTCCGCGAGGTATCTGAAGAATGTGCCACATGCATATTCTGGAGAAGCGTGGCCTGAGCCAGCTGTCGGGTGCTGGGGGCATTTTGGAGAGACATCTGGAAGATACAGGCACCACCTATGTGCTCTGGTTAACCACGCTGTGGCTGAAGGTCCAGTGTCGGTGATGCCAATCGATGGGCAAGGCCATGGTTCAGGAGTTAAACAAGGAAACCATTCTGATGTCTGTTGGGAAGCTTTGTCTTTTGTTAAAAGAAATAAGATACGATTTCTTTGATTGTATGTAGCATTTATACTGAGACACTGAACGAACCCCTTGCCCTGAAAGGGAAAACATAGGAAAGTCCCAGGCTTGGAACTGTTAACTTTAAAAGGGTCGGAGTATCTCAGGACAAAAGTGAGGTTTAACTGTGTAGGTAGGACCACTGTGAATGAACCTGTGGTTGTGGAGAGGGATAGAGCTGAGCAGTTACGAGTTTAGGCCCAGGACCCGGAGTGCTTGGGTCCGAACCTTTGTTTTGCTATAACATTTTGAGCAAAAACAAATGTAACTTCTATGTTCCTCAGTTGTCTGGAATTCAAAATAATAATGTCTCACCTGATTGTTGAGAGTTAAATGAATTAATACATGTAGCATTAATGGGAGTTAGAAAGTAAGTGCTCAATAAATATTAGCTATTTTCCTCCTCCTCCTCCTCCTTCTTTTCTTACAAATGAATGTCAGAAAGATAGCCGGGATAATTCTCAGCAGGGCTTCTTCAGTATTAAGAGAGAGAAATATTAATTACTTTCATCCAACAGGCCAGCGCAATTTGTTTCCTAGGGGAACATTAGCCCCTGGTTATTTCGGGGGCTCAGCAGGACTTGTTAGGGGGTCGCATGAATATCCTTATGGGAGGCAGGTGACAACCTACCTTTGCCTGCAAACACCTTCTAATTTAAGATCTCCTCCTCCAGTGTCTTCAGGTGTGACCACCCTCTAGGGAGCACATCACCTCATTAACTCTCCTGGCCTGGCTCTCTCCCACCTTCATGTCACCCTCTGGTTCCCTCCTTAATCCCCAAAGTGGAAAAGGAACTGAGAAGCCGCCCTTCTCTGGAGCATTTGAGGTCTTGCTTCCCAGCATGTTCCTGGTTTGGGCTCAAATAAACTCTTATAATAATTCTCACTGGCTTGAACGTTGTTAGGGCGACAGTTCTGGGAGCGCTGGTTAAGACACGTGCTCACTCTTATGCTGGAGGTTTCTGAATTGATGGGCCTAGGCTGAACGCGCCCTAAGTGATCATGGTCGACGCCCAGGTTCGCTCACTGTGCGGCTCAGGTGTGTTTAATGCGAGGCTGCCCCCCAGCTGGGCCCCACCAGGAGCGGAGAGGCCTCTCGCAGACAGACTGGGCTCCGGACCTGTCGCCTCAGGTCGTGTCCTGGAGGCCATGGCCATTTACAAACTCTTCCTCCACTGGTTCCAGTCCTGCGGTCCTGCAAGAGAAAGGTCCACGGGCCACCTGAGCCAGCCCTTGGAGGGGTGTCGCGGAGCAGCAGCAAAACCTGGGGCAGCAGACACGTGTCAAAGCTCCCATTGGGAGAACTGGTACCCCAAAAACCTGGACATAAAAAACATGACAAAGGGAGCAAGGTGGAGAGCGCGCAAGAAGATGGCACCTGTGTCCCCCATCCTGAGAGCAGCCAGCAAGCCTGGTGTGCGGCAGGCCGGGTGTGCGGCAGGCCGGGTGTGAGGCCAACCTGCTGCTGCCCCCAGGCTCGTGGTGCTCAGGTTGGCAGCCCCTCGTCCACGCCCTCGAGGGCCCAGGTGAGTCCTGCGCGCAGGTGCCCCAGTTGCTCCGGTCTGTGGGTCTTGCTGTCAGTTCCCAAAGCTGGATGTTTTGGGGCTTGTCCCTCAGGTGCAGGTCTTAAAAATTGGGGGTGCCCTGATGTGGGGTTCAAACCCTTCGCTCCTCAAGGAGCAGCTCCGGGTGAGATTCCTGCAGACTGTGGGCTGGTCAGGTGTGGGGTTCGTGGTAAGAGTGTGTCCCAGCCGCTCCCTCTGTTTCCCTGTGGCCTTCTCTCGTCCGTGCCATTCGAAGGGGTCTGCGTGGCCCCAGCAGTCTTCAGGTTTTTGTTCAGAGGAAGCTGTGCCGGGGGTACCTGTAGACCTGGTGTGTGAGGGGAGCTCAGGATCCCCTTATGTCGCCATCTTGAATGGGACCCCCACCCCCACCCCACGCCCCTTTTGGCTTTTCAAAGTTCTCATGATTTTAAACAGCACCAACCCCGTTACTGAAGAAGAGCGGGCGCTATCTGTGACGTCATCCTTCAGCGGTGGTGACACAGCACAGGATCCCCAGCTTTCCTGTGGGGGCGGTTTTGGATGTGACGTCTGAGGGTTTATGGAACTCATTTTGAGCAGTGAGTTCCATCAGGTTCCTGCTGCTGCAGCTGCCTGTCCCTCCTCCTGGTGCCGTTGCAGCTTCCGCCTGCTGAGAACGTCCTACATGCCAAGCTGTCTGCCGCTGGCACACTAGTGGCCCAGAGATGTCCCCATCCCAACCCCAGCACCTGTGAGCACGTGGCCTGGCATGGCAGGAAGGACTGTGCAGAGGTGATGAATTTAAGGGTTTTGAGATGGACGGGGAGACTATCCTGAAGGGGTGGGTGGGCTCAGTGTGATCATAGGGCACTTACACACGGAAGTGGGGAGAGGAGAGTTGGGGGATTTGGAGATGCCGTGCTGCTGGCCGTGGAGAAGGTGGAGGGTCCCAAAGCCAAGGGCGGCCGGCAGCTCAGGCAGCCGGACAAGGCGAGGAAATGTGTTCCCCCACAGCCACCAAGGAGCGCAGTCTTGATGACAGCGAGACCCATTTTGAACTTTGATCTTCAGAATTGTAAGACACCCAGTGGCCCGGGCACAAATTCGTGCACATTGAAAGGAAATTAATTAGAAGAAATGTTTTAATATCACTATTCGCCCTTTCTCTGTAATAGGAATGTCAGAGATGAAAGAAAATTAGTAAAACGTACATGAAAATAATATATAAATTGATTAATAAAAACCAATAACAACATGATATAGCAATGAATATTTTCCATGAAATTTTTACTGTCAGACCTTTGTTTACCATTAATTTTTTAAAATATGCTGGGTATTCTGGAAAATTTGTATCATTTGGACAAACTTTGCCTTTGCTACAACATCGAGTAAATTTTCCATCAGATGGTTTTTCATCGGAGAAACTTAGAGATAGGCAACATTGACATGTCACAGTCACTCCACCACGACTGTGTTTGATGACTGCACCCTCATCTACCTCATTTTCGCCGTGAAGGCCGTTCCTACCAGTATTGGTCGTACTTGTCGATGTTCTTCAGACATATTCTGTTGACAACAACTTCACTTTCTTTTGGCTTCAGAGGTACGTTGTGGCAATAGTTGGTCTTCAGACATATTCTGTCAACAATTTCGGCTTCAGAACGTCAACAAAAATGTGACGTCATTACCAGGCGCCCACAGCCACTGTTTGCGGGCTAGGCTATGGGCCGCATTTTGCGCCATGGCAGCGTTGGCTGCGATTTGGTGGGCTGTCGCTCTGGGGTGGTGGCGGGGCCTGTGTCCCACTTGGGGGCAGCTGAGTGTTGCTTTGTTGGTGCCAGGTCCGAGGTACCTTTTCTCTGTGCCTGTCACGGCAGCTCCTGCTTTGAGTGTTTACCCTCTGGTGGTCAGTGCGCTTCATAGCGACCGGTCGGACAGTGGGAAGGACACTTAGCATATTAGCCTTTTATATGTATAGATACACTGTGTTGTTTAAGCAACTGAGTTTGTGGTAATTTGTTATGGCAGCCGAAGTGCTGGAATACACAGGCATTGTGCTAAGTTTTTTTTTTTTTTTTAAAATATATTTTATTGATTTTTTACAGAGAAGAAGGGAGAGGGATAGAGAGTTAGAAACATTGGATGAGAGAGATCGACCAGCTGCCTCCTGCACGCCCCCCACTGGGGATGTGCCCGCAACCAAGGTACATGCCCTTGACCGGATTTGAACCTGGGACCCTTGAGTCCGCAGGCCGACGCCCTATCCACTGAGCCAAACCGGTTCGGCGTGCTAAGTTTTTTATAAACATTCCCTAGAGTTCATCCTTCTTTACAGCCCTTTGAGGGGGCTGTTATTGTTTTGGTTTTGCAGCAGAAGAAACTGACTTGGAGAGAAAGTCACAGGGTGTTGGGACTTGTGTTTTCTCCGTGCCCAGTAGATTTGGTGTAGTTCCTTTAGCCTTTCTAGCTTGAAGTTTATCTTTCCCTTTATTCCTCTCATGGGAATCTCTCCACCCTCTTGAGCCATTTTTGGGGCCTCCTTTGCACGTTCTGTAATTCATTCTGCATTTCTTAGGGGACAAGAACTAAGCTCTTGTCCAGTTGTTCCTTGCGTGTTCAGTTAGCATACATTCATAAGTGAATTGGGGAGGGAAGGAAAGGGATATAGGTTCACAGAGCAACACTGTGTACCAGGAGCTTCCTGGATATGCGCTCCCTTTCTCTCTCTAGGAGCCCTAAGTTGTGCATGTCATAGGCTCATTTTATGGACAAGAAAGTGAGGCCAGAGGGTGGGTACCTGGTTCGGAGCCAGAAAGTGTTTACATGTTGGAGGTTGGACTTGAGCCCGGGCTGCCTCATCATAGGGTCGACCATGCTTCTGAGATTGTGGATCGGACTCCTGAGAACACACCCACCGAAGGGACGAGGGAGGACGGACAGAGGAGGGAGGAGGCCATGCACGCTGTGCTGGTGTAGCAGGCGCTGTGAGCTGACCCGGGGCCTGGGGCGGAGACCTACGTCGGTGGACACAGACAGCTGTGGCCGCTGTGTCCTTCCCCTGCTAACTGTCGTCTGCCCTCCTGGCCTTTGGCAGGTGACATCAGTGAGGTGATGCTGGAAGGGGAAGGAATGGAGAGAGTGGTTCCTGTCTCTATCAGGGTGTGACTTATAAACCACGGAAATAGACTCTTCTGTTTCAGGGTGTGTGTGTGTGTGTGTGTGTGTGTGTGTATGTATTTTCTTTTTTTAAAAAAACTTTATTGTTGGAAGTATTACATAGGTTCTCCTTTTCCTCCATTAACCTCTTCCAGCCCACTCCATCCCCTCCAGACCCCCTGGCTCCCCCCTCCATTGCCTGTGTCCGTGGCCATCATATTTGCATACAGGTTCATTTGTTGATCTTTTCCCACCCGCCCTCCCCTGCCTCCCCTCTGAGGTTCCACAGTCTTCATGCTTCTATGACTCTGGGTGTTTTTTTTTTAATGCCCATCAACGTAGGCCTCTCATACAGGACACTGGGGGGGGGGGGAACAGAGGATTTCAAAGCAGCACATGAACCCAAGTCCCAGGAACTTCACGTTTGCATTGTTTTTACTGGGCTTTGAAAATGAACCACAGTTTGGAGCCAATTGTTTTCTTTTTTGAGGTTTTCTAGTTCAAGGTCCCGGTTCTGTGGGAGGAACTTGATGCAGAAGCAAGAGTCTCGCCATTTGGCCCCAGGTCCAGTCTTGCTCTGGCACACCCTGTCCATGCCTGACGTGCGGGCCGGAGGGTTTGGGTCAAGGTGTCCTCTTCATTTCTTTACCGAGATCCTCACTGAGGCCATCGTGACAGCCCGGGGCATTTATGATCTAATCTCCTGGAAGCAGGAGGCCGGCAGCCACTTTCTCCTGGGGGGGGGGGGGGGTCCCTGCAGGTTAAGGTCTGAATATACAGGTTCAGGTCCTTCGTTTGTGGGGCCGACCAAAAACAAATCCACAATACTTGCCCCTTAGANCCCCCCCCCCCCCTGCAGGTTAAGGTCTGAATCTACAGGTTCAGGTCCTTCGTTTGAGGGGCCGACCAAAAACAAATCCACAATACTTGCCCCTTAGAGGAAAACCGCGTGTACAGGTTTTAAGGCGGCAACCTAAAGCCAGAAAGTTTTTTAAAAAATAATTCTTTATTGTTGAAAGTATTACAAATGTTCCCCTTCCTCCCCCATTGACCCCCTCCAGCCCTCCCCACCCCCCAGGACTCCAGCACTCTATTGTCTGCGTCCATGGGTTATGCATGCAAGGTCTTTGGTTGATTATCTCCCACCACCCCCTCCCCCGCCTTCCCTCTGAGATTCTGCACCCTGTTCCCTGCTTCCATGTCTCTGGATCCACTCCGTTCATCAGTTTATTTTGTGACTTAGATTCCATGTATGAGTGTGATCATGTGATGCTTGTCTTTCTCTGAAAGTCAGAAAGTTTTAAAGGATTGTCGTTGGCACTTAAGAATTTGAGTCATTTCAAAGGCTTAAAATAGGAGCCCAGCTGGTGTGGCTCAGCGGTAGCCTCAACCTATGAAGCAGGAGGTCACGGTTTGATTCCCCGTCAGGGCCCCTGCCCGGGTTGTAGGCTCCATCCCCAGTAGGGGGCGGGCAGGGGGGCAGCCGATCAATGGTTTGTCTCATTATTGATGTTTCTATCTCTCCCATCCTCTCTGAAATCAATAATATATATACACTAGAGGCCGATGCACGAAAATTCGTGCAAGAGCAGGCCTTCCTTCCCCTGGCTGCCAACACCGGCTTCCCTCTGGCACCCAGGACCTGGGCTTCCCTTGCAGCCCTGGTTTCGTCCGGAAGGTCGTCTGGAAGGATGTCTGGTCTAATTAGCATATTACCCTTTTATTATTATAGATAGGCTTAAATATACGTACAGGATTAACATAGAACTGATGATTTGGAAAGCATTTTTGGCTGAGAAGAGACATGCCTTTCTTTCCGTCCTCTCCACCTAAGCAGAGCCTGAGCCACTGTCCTGGGCTCCAGGAGTCACAGGTTGAAACCCAGCAGTGGCCGGGCGGCTGGGAGAGGAAGCAGTGAGTTCTCACTTCTGTGTGAAGTTGTCATCTCACTTCTTGGTCCTCGGGTAGAGCCAGACTCGGAGTATCTCAGGGTAGGTGGGTCGGCACCATGGGAACTGATAGCCGAAGCGTGGATGCTCATAGCCTCTTCCGGGGACACACAGGTGTCAGCTCCGTCCTCGGGCCTCGCCCGGCAGGGCAGGCTGTCTCCCGGGAGGCGCGTGTCCCGGGCGCTGCATCGATGAACAGCTGTTCTCCAGCAGCTCGGGGTCTGTGCCTGGTTAGGCAAGGGGGGGCGGGGGAGGGGGTGGGCAAGGCCAGGCATGCCTCGCCTCGGGAATCTCATTCCTTCCCACTTTTCCAGGCCTCCTTCCCACAACATGCTCTTCCTGACTGTCTCAGCTCCGCCTTGCCTGGCCTCCTCCTTCCTTTCTGTCTCTGAGCTGAGCCCCATGTGATGAGGAAGCAGCCCCCTCTGGCCCCTGCCTGGCTCTCAGCAGGGTGGTCCTCTTCTGTGGGACCCCTGAGCAACCCTGGGGGCTCCTCCAGCTTGTGCTCCAGGCCCTTCCCGCCCAGCTGGGGAGGAGCTGAGGGTCCTGCCCTGTGCTGGGGGCTGCAGCAAGGCAGACCTGCCCCCGGCCCCCATGCAGCCTCAGCGGCCTGACCCCCCTCTTGGGGTCTGCCGGACACTCAGCTCCCACGCCGGTTGGGTCGGCCCTGCTGTCCTGGGTCCCTCTGCCCCTTTCCTAGGACAGTTCCTGCTCCTGGGGTGGCTGGCTTGTTGGAAAACTACGGCTCCCCGTGTTGACAGATGTGCTCCCTTCCCCAGCCCCCGCCCCACGCTCCCTGCCTCCCTGGGTGTTGGTTGCTTGCTTGTTGCCAACCCTCCTGACACGGAGCCCTGCTTGCTGAGCTGGACTCTGAGGCTGAGCCTACCCGCCCCCTCCCGGGGAGTCCCCCGTTCTCTGCGGAGCCCTCCACATCTCTTTCATCCTGCAGCAGCGAATCAGCGTTTGTCCATTCATCTCCCACCCCCAGGTCGCACGTTTGTGTGGATTAAATGTTCCCACCAAGTGATTTCTCCGTCCTAGTCTCGCTCCTCTGCTTTCTCCCGTGTGGTCTCTCGTTACTGGCGTGTGCTGAGAGGCAATGTGGGGTAATTCTTGGTGATTGTCCTACCTGGTGATTGCTCCTGTCCCACCACCTGTTACAAATATGCCGCCCCAAGACCCTCATGGCTGCCCCTCAGACCTCCTCCTCTCTTCCTCACCCTCTTCCCAGCGCTTGGCAAAGCTGACCCCCTTCTCTCTTAAAACACCCTCACCTGGCCGGTCATGGGAATTTATTCTCCCCCTAACTCTTTGGTACCCAAGGTTGTGAATGCCTTTGCTGAGCCTTCCTCCTCTTTCTCCCATCCTGGGGCACTCCCCGTGCCCCCTAGGCCCTCTGCCTTCCTCTCTGGGGGACGTCACATGCAGTTCTAGGCTTGTAATACCATCTGTCGTCCCTGCCCCAGTGACACTCCAATGTTGTGATTGGAGGGGGTGTGAGGGCTCCTGGAGCCAGCTCCTCCACACCTGTTCTTCCTACTAACTATCACATCCCCTGTTCTTCCTCCCTCCCCAGACAGCCACCCTGGCCTCTTTCATCTGAGTCTCCCCCATTCACACTTAAACATCATTCTAAGGGTACGGCCCGGAGTCCTGCCATCTTCTTCCTTCTGTCCTTGCCGGAAAACAAAGACAATCTGCACATTGAGTTGTTGGTGATACAGTTTGTGTGAGGCAGTCTGGGAGGAGACGCACACGCCCACATGCACACACGTGCACACATGTGCACACACACACAAAATAGACCCGATGAGGAGAGAGAGGTGAGTTCCTGGTTCTTGTGGAGTTTTCTCTCTACATTCTGTTGTCCATGTTGGTGCGCATCCCTGGGTCTCAAGCTGTAGTTGACTGGGGTGGACTGTCACCCAGTGTGTCCGACACACTAACACACCCAGATGTGCCGGAGCTATTGCTGGTGAGGCTGGAAGGCGAGTCGGTAGGAACACACTCCTAAAGAAAATGCTTACCTTTAATCTCTCACACTGATCAAACAAACAAAAGCAGTGCCTGTGGAATTACTTTTTTCTGGGTTAGTTTGCTTTTTACATGGAAGGCAACTCTGAAAGCTGCCTCCTACGAATCAATCACACAAACGCTCTCACCGAAGCCACCGGAGTAAAGCTGATAAAATAGGGATGACAATATGTCTGATGTGCTTGGCACCTCATGTGACCCACACGACACACCTGGGCTGAGCGTTCCCTAGTCACACTGTTTGCAGGTAAAGGGGCTGGGAAGGGGGAAGACTGGATGTCGCTCGTTAATGGAGCTGGCACTAGGAATGCCCTTCCCTAGGCCAGTGCTCTTTCTGCTCTGCGATTTTCATCACCATTGTTTGCTGTGCTGACTCTCTCTATTTAATCTGCGAGAGACAGTTGAACAGTGAGATGATTCTGTCATCTTGGCAAAAAGAGGAAAACATCTTAGGAGCCTCAGGGGGCTAAGACTGGCTCAAGAGAGCTGAGGTGTACAGCTCTTCCCAAACACACATTGATAGCTTGAAATTGGCCACATGGGGAATATTTACACCATAGGATTTGGCAAACACTATACATCCCGAGACCCATTGATTAAACATTTACCAGGACATCACTGTCTGCCAGGGGCCCAAGGGTCCTGTGTAGCAGAATTTGAAAATGACTAGTAGGGTGGTTTAGTGCACTGGGAAATAGTTGTACTAGTTCACTAGGGCTGCTTAAACAAAGTACCCAACACTGAGTGGCTTAAACCACAGAAACTTCTTGTCTCACCAAGCCTAAGGCCCAGGTGTCAGCAGAGCCAGCTCCCTCTGAGGCTCCAGGGGTGCTGGGACTGACCAGCAGACCCTGAGTGACGGATAGATGGATGACTCTGACACATGTTTCTGTGAAAGAGAGGCTAAGGGACTGCTTGGCTATAGGAACCAAACAGCCCCGTTTGCCTGCCTCCTTAAGCTTTTATTGTAGCAATAGCTTGAACTAAAATTAACCTTTAGCTACTATTAGAAGGGTAAGTATCCTTGAGAAAGCACATGCTTCTACAAAGTCATATCTAAAGACTAAACATAGAGACTCCAGTAAAACACCAGGGGACTCAGACTTGTTTGGAAAAGTCAAGGCAGTGGCTGCTGCCTTCAGTAAGATCCCCCTACAGGCCACCGGCCTTTCCGAGAATCCTCCTTACAGACTTTCCAACCAAGTCCTGCGCTCCCCCAACAGGGGAGGGTCTGTTCCGGGTCTCTCTCTTAGCTTCTGGCAGCTTCTGGACTGAGGAAAGTATAACTCCAATCTTCATAGAGTATTCTCCCTGTCTGTGTCCACATTTCCCCTTTTTATAAGGACCTCGTCATATTGTATCAGCATTCATCCTAATGACCTTATTTGAACTTCATTTCCTCTGTAAAGACCCTACCTCCAATGGGGGTGAGGACTCTAACATGTCCTATCTTGGGGGACAATATTCAATCCACAACAGGGCCAAGCATGGATTTTGGTTCTTTCCTATCTCTCATTGACGGTGTGGCCTTAGTTTGATACTTAGCCCCAGTTCTATAAAAAAAAAGGGGGGACCCTAACTGGTTTGGCTCAGTGGATAGAGCGTTGGCCTGCGGACTGAAGGGTCCCAGGTTTGATTCTGGTCAAGGGCATGTATCTTGGTTGTGGGCACATCCCCAGTAGGGGGTGTGCAGGAGGCAGCTGATTGGTGTTTCTCTCTCATCGATGTTCCTAATTATCCCTCTCCCTTCCTTTCTCTAAAAAAAAAAAAAAAAAGGGGGGGGGGTTGGACCGTGTACTCTGTGAGATTTTCTCTCTCCAATCCTATGGCTTTACAAGCACACTCACTGTTCCTGACCCTCCGTTAGTGGGTCCATGTCTCAGTTGTTTCCATGCTTTCTCTATGTAGAAGGAAAGCTGTTCAGAATGGGCTGGCTAACAGCAGTAGCTGTTATTTTTTAAGCAACGACATTATTCTCGGCATTCCACGATAAGCTTTGCACAGTTTACTTAACCCTCCAATAGGTCTTGCAAGGTATTTATTGGAATCCTCTCTTGCTAGTTGAGGTGTCCAAGGTGAGGTCACCCAATTTGTTAAAATTCATTCTATGAGCAAGTGGCGGAGCTGAGAGCTGGATCCATGTCTCTGTGACCACAGAGCCAGCGCCCTTATTCTCTCCAACCCCATGAAGATGGCCGTCCTGAGACAGCGGCCCCCAGGCCTGGCCCGTGGGCACGGGATGCTCATGGCAGCTGACCGTCTCCATTCTGCTGGCCATTTGCTCACCTGAGAGGCATATTCCTTTGCTCCTTCAAGTGTCAGGTTAAGTCAGCTAAGATGCCTAATCCCACACAGAGAGCACAGTGGGAGGGACCTCCCTGCCGCCTGTGGGGGAGCCCCGTCTCTCAGTGTGTCTGCGAAGTCATATTCCAGGAAAGGTCTGATTTTGTTAGCTGCTGTTAAGTCACGTCGTTTTTTTATTTTATTTTATTTTTTAAAAAAATATATTTTATTGACTTTTTTACAGAGGTACATGCCCTTGACCGAAATCGAACCTGGGACCTTTCATTCTGCAGGCCGATGCTCTATCCACTGAGCCAAACCAGTTGGGGCAAGTCATGTCGTATAAAAGAGGTTCACTTTAGTATAGATGACCCATGTTCTTTTTTTTTTTTTTAATATTTTTATCGATTTCAGAGAGGAAGGAAGAGGGAGAAAGAGAGAGAAACATCAGTGATGAGAGAGCATCATTGATCGGCTGCCTCCTGCACACCCCACACTGGGGATGGAGCCGCCACCTGGCATGTGCCCTGACCGGGAATCGAATTGACCTCCTGGCTCATAGGTCGACACTCACCCACTGAGCCACTCCAGCCGGGCATAGGTGACCCATTATTCTTGTTTTTCATGGGATGCTGGCCCTCACAGACCTTTCTCCTAATTACTCATGGACTTAGTCCCCATGTGGCAGCTGCCATTTGCTTCCTCTGATGCTGGGGAGCCGCCTGTAGAGACTTCTCCCTTCTCCTTGAGACTCCCGGAGCCTCTGCTGGCCCAGGAAGGAGGGCTGCCCCTCCTACCCCACCCCGTGCCATCCCCTCTGCTTGTGCGGGTGCCGGGGTGGAGCCCTGAGGAGCCATGCCCTGTGGTCCTCTGTGGGCAGAATTCCTCTCTGCACCTGGTCTGCATGTCATGGAAGGAGCCGGAAGCAGCCCTACCCTCACCTCGGTGCCTCAGATGTCATTAGTGACAGGCAGCCTCCATTTTAGTCCAGTCTCTGGACACGGCAGGCTGGGTGGGCTGGGCTCAGGCCAAACACCCAGGGCTACTCAGGTCACCTCCTCACTGATGACTGAGGGCTGCTAGTCGGGCCTTCTTCGCCCAGGAAGCTCATTGGTTGCTCATCGACACAGGTTCCTGGTGACCCCCCAGTTCTTTAGTCAGACCCACATGGTCCTATGGGCAGGGATTCAAGGTTAGCAAAAAGAGTCCTATCAGTTGTTCTCTGTGCAGAGGAGGATGTGAGGCCGTGGAGTTAGACGGCCACAGTAGTTGGAGATGTGACTGGGGGTCTTGCTTGGTGGTGAGCTGTTTACTGAAGCTCGGCCTCTTGTGCAGAACAGCAACCACCGCCTGCACATGAGGCAGCGGGAACTGGAGCGGGAGGTCGTGAGGACGTGGAGCTGCTGATCAGAGAGGCCGGGCGGCAAGTCCCCGGGGAGGACGCCCTGTCCCACTGCAAACAGACCAGTTTACCTTGGAATCCCCATGTGTTTATTCACGGTGTTAGCTCATCACTAGGGTCCTGATTCTGTTTGTTATGCTTCTTATGAGTTTGTCTTCCTCCTGGTGCCTGCTGGCAAGAACGTTCTGGATGGGATGGTAAGTCCTTGTGGGACGGGCCAGCCCCAGTCTAAGGGGCTCGGTCAGACGTTGACATTTAGGTCAAGCGTGAGAATCACACCATTGCAAGAATGTCACCTGCGACGGTGTCAGGTTAGGGATGTGAGAGTCCTTAGCGAAACAAGATATAGGAGCTGGTCTCCACATGTTCTATATCAGTGGTTCTCAACCTCCCTAATGCCGCGACCCTTTAATACAGTTCCTCATGTTGTGGTGACCCCCAACCATAAAATCATTTTCGTTGCTACTTCATAACGGTAATTTTGCTACTGTTATGAATCGTAATGTAAATATCTGATATGCAGGATGTATTTTCATTGTTACAAATTGAACATAATTAAAGCATAGCGATTAATCACAAAAACGATATGTAATTACATATGTGTTTTCCGATGGTCTTAGGCGACCCCTGTGAAAGGGTCGTTCAACCCCCAAAGGGGTCTCGACTCACAGGTTGAGAACCGCTGCTCTATATTCAGCGTGGTGCCTACTGTCCCAGCCCCGTGTCATGGATCGTCATCATTCAGTGGAGAAAAGCCCTGCCATGTGCATGGCCCGTCCCAGGCCACGGAAGGTCCTTGCGTTGACATCTAAGTGGCGCAGAATGACCACCTGGACGCTGGGCCTTCCTTTACTGCGTCAGTAAAGTGATGTGGGGTCAGTAAGTGGTGGGGGGAAGTGGGGATCCTACATGGATTAAGGAGAAGGTTTGCCCAGGATCTTTGCCTGGTGGCCAGCCTGGTGAATTTTCCTCTCACACATGAGCCAACAAACTCTTACTTGAAGTGCTATCATCACACATCTCACTCCCACCTTGGCAGCGGGAGAGGGAGACTGTCCCCTCCCCCTCCCCACACCCCCAGGTGCGCTCCAGGTCTAGATGGGGCAGGTCTTACTCGCCTCCTCCTCTCCTCCAAGACACGTGGCATTGCTGACTTATTTCATTGGTTACTTTTAGAAATAGTTTGAATGAGCCATTTTCGTTTCCAATGGAAACATTCCAAGATTTGGAATGGAAATTTTAAAGACGGGGAAGACTAGGTTAACAGCTTTTGTCAGAGCCTCTTGGAAAGGTGGAATGGCTAGTTCCTCAGGTGCTATCCAGGTGGCCTCACTCCGGGGGAGGCCACTGCCAGCTCCGTCAGGGTCCCCAATGGCGACGGTCTCCATCACATGGGTGCTTGTTAGCCAGGCAAACTCCCGGGCCACCCCGTGAGACTCTGATTTTAATAAAAACCCGAGTCAGCACTGTACCATCCAAATAGCATGTGAGCGGTGTGTGGAATATAAATTTTTCTAGGGGCCTCATTAAAAAAGTAAGAAGGAACAAGTGAAAGATTAGTATTATGTTTATTTGTCCCACATATCCAAATTACCCTTGTAACATCTACTCTATCTAAAAACGTATTAATGAGTTACTTGGCTATTTTTGGTACTCAATCTTTGAAGTTTGGTGTGTATTTCATGCCTGTAGTACATCTGAGTTTGGATTAGCCACATGTCCAGCACTTAAGAGCCACACATGGCCATGGCTGTCAAACAGGATCTCTAACTGTCCCTCCCCCTCCACACCCCCACCCTCCGCCATTGTAGCACTTTCTTAACAGAGCTGCCCACTGCTAGGTCCGTTCCAGCACCCATGATGGGAAGTTCACTCTCCAGGCACCTGCCACCCGAACCTCGTTAAATGTTGTGAGCTGCAGTGCGTGAGTGGGCAGGGACGTGTTTACCCAGCAAATAAGCAGGAAACCATTGGCGGTCGAATGACACAGACATCTTGAAGCCACATGCCACTCACAGACCGCCGAGCGTGTGTGCTGGCATGTGGAGCTGATGGTGTGAGCACCGGGAACTGTATGCGCTGAAGGCACAGGCCCCCAATGAAGGTGCCAGTGGAGTTTCAACCAGAAGCAGCTGAAAGTTTGCACCATTTAGTCTGTAGATGCAGCGGGGATTTCTGCACATGAAGCAGCTTGCTGGGCCTGACAAGCCTTCTCGGTGTTCTGTCCCCTGCTCGGTCTCCGGCTCTCAAAGGTGCTCTGTGTGTGAGCTCGCAGGGGATGAAAGAAGGTGTTTGGAAGTTCAAGGTAAACTCGTCTAAAAGGGGCAGCACCAGGGAGCCTGGGGGAAATGCAGGAAGGGTCCCTCTGGGACTGTCCACTCCCCCCGCCAGGAGCGCCTGCAAAGGGCCGAGGCTGGAAACGCATTGGAATTCTGTCCAATAAGACGGAAGCACACAGGACGGACTGACATTTCTGCACAGGAGTTAGTGTAATTGACTAATGTCATTCGTGATTGATTATATTTGAAGAAGAGTCATAAGGATGTCAGTTGTTCAACCTGCATCTCAATGTCTTTTCCATCCGCCTTACGCTTCACTTTGACTCAAAGCAGAAAGGAAGAAGGAGCTAGTGGGAGGACACTGGTCGTGGGCATGGTCTGGGCTTAGAAGGAGGTCACATTGCTCTGTGTGGCCACTTCAATGGCATCTACCAGCACTTATGAGGCCTGGTGTGATGCTGGGCAGTGAACGAATGAGAACATGTCACACTACGAACAAAGACGAGTGTTTCCTCGGCATTGATTCTGTCTCAATAGCTCCTTGGTACGGATGAGCTCATTCAACCCTGGAACGGCCCTATAAGTAGAACAGCATGTACCCCTCTCACGGTGGAGGAAGTGGGGGCACAGAGCGGTTAGCTACTTTGCCTAGGTCAGTGGTCGGCAAACTGCAGCTCATGAGCCGCACGCGGCTCTTTGGCTCCTTGAATGTGGCTCTTCCACAAAATACCACATGCGGGCACGTACATACAGTGCGATTGAAACTTTGTGGCCCATGCGCAGAAGTCGGTATTTTGTGGAAGAGCCACACTCAAGGGGCCAAAGAGTCGCCTGTGGCTCATGAGCCGCGGTTTGCCGACCACTGGCTAGGTCATCAGCTGGCAGGGGCAGAGTTACGGTTAAATCCACGTGGATCCTTAGTGCTCCCCACAAAGACCACAACCTGCTCTGCTTGGGAGATTCCTGAAATGTCCTCTGCCAGCTTCTCATCACAGCAGAAATCTCTCTCTCTTTTTAAAAATATATATTTTTATTGATTTCAGAGAGGAAGGGAGAGGGAGAGAGAGAGAAACATCAATGATGATAGAGAATCACTGATCGGCTGCCTCCTGCATGCCCCCTACTGGGGATTGAGCCCGCAACTCCGGCCTGTGCCCTGACCAGAAATCAAACCGTGACCTCCTGGTTCATAGGTCAATGCTCAACCACTGTCCCAGGTGCCCACTCCTCTGGTAGAGCCTGTGTTGGCCTCTATTCTAGGCCATTATTCCAACAGATGTGAATCCCTGAGAACCGAATGTCCAGGTTGGTTTGTGAAAGCCGTGCTGTGAGCCATGCTGTGAGCCCAGTGTTCAGTGCATAGATGAATAATTAAGCGATTCTTGCTGTGGAATGAATGTGCCCCCCACCCCTCCCCGCTGGTGGCACAGCGCAGCCACCTGGCTGCTGGGGTCCGTGCAGCTAGCTGTCTGAATGAGCCGTGTCAGTGATCATCCTGTGTCCCACTGAGAGGGCAAAATGGAAGCACTTTTCATTTTCATATGCCACGGAGGACAAGATTAGGGAGAAACCTTGGGAAAACCCAACGCACATAACAAAAAATATCAAGAAAAAAAAGAAAAGAGGTCTAGGGAAATATATGTGAGAAATGAAGTACATATTCTTTTTTTTTTTTTATTCTTTTTATTGCTTAAATTATTACAAAGAGTATTACATATGTCTCCTTTTTTCCCCCCCCGCCCTTGACAATCCCCTGGGCTCCCCTAACCCCAGTGTCTTATGTCCATTGGTTATGCTTATATGCATGCATACAAGTCCTTTGGTTGATCTCTTGCCGCCCCCTCTAACCCCCCCACCCTCNTCCCAGCCCAGGGCTCCGAAGCCGGCAGTGCACAAAGGATCAGTTCCAGGGTGCTCGCGCACTTCCAGGCCAAAGTTCCTGCAGCCCTGAGGCCCGGGGAAGGGGTGGCTCCAACAGTTAGTTACTCTGGCGCTGCCAGGGAGCCTGCGGGAAGGGGGGATGGGCTCTGATTACTCACGGATCTGCCGCGGGGATCTCTGAAATTTTGGTGTCCTCGGGTCTGTAGCTGTGGTCACAGGTCTCTGTCCCCAGTGGCTGCAGGGTCCTGGTATGCGTCTGCGATCAGACTGGGTGGTGCTGAGGCCAGGATCCTAGTCTCAAGCAGCTCTGTTTCCCAAGATGGCGTGGTCGCTGTGCCTGTGCTGGCCGCCCAGGAGTGTCTGCCGAAGTACATATTCTTGAACTGTTTCTTCTTTTTAAAAAAACTGAAACATCTCCAAAGAGAACAGCCTTAAGAGACTTGGCCCAGGTGCATTTAATTTTCCAGTACAATATGCTGATGTTACCTGGGAGCGTGAATTCTTAACCCTTAGGCGGACACCTACTGTTTGCTAACTACCCTGCCAGCTTCGGGAGTTTGCCAAGGCAAGAACCTATGGGGGGGGCGGGGGGGGGGGTAAAGGTTGAAGGTCAGTGAACTTAGAAGGGAAGGGCTCAGTTGGGGGCCTCAGAAGGGGGGAGAGAGCTGGCTGTGTGGCATCACCATCTGTGTTTCCTGGGTTTTGAGTCCAGGGCAGTTCCTCAGCCACGTCTCCAGCTGTGAGCGGGAGCAGGGGAGGCAGCCACAGCCCATCTGCACGGACGGCTGGATTCAGAATGCTGCTGTTCTGCTGGAAGTGCAAGGCCAGAACATCATAGATGGCTTTGAAGTTGAAGCCTTTAAAGTAAAAAAAACGCACTTTCAACTCCAGGGCCAGAAGGAGCTGCAGGGCAGCATGGGGGGCGGGGGCGGTCTCGGTGGGACAGGTTCCCTCGTGTGGTTCCGTGGGCAGCCATGTGTGGGAGCCACGTTCGTTTTCGGGTCTTTAAGAAGGCACGTGAGCGATTGTTAAGACAGAAGCAGCATGTGACTGCGTCCCCTCTGCACGGGGCCAGCCTCTGGCAGCCTCCAGCCCGGGACAGCGGGCCCTTCGCAGGGGAGGGATGCGCACTGCTGGCTCCGGGCCTCTTCCCATCGCCCTTGGGAACTGGATGCGGCCCGTGCGACGGTCACCAACCCTGTCTGACCTCACGTCCATGCGTGTCTGGAGGGAAGGCCGGGACCTGGCTCTCTCCCCGCCGTGTGGTGGTTAAGGTGGCGGGAGGGGCTGTATAATTTGTGAGGGAGGTAAAATGCATGAGTGTTTGTGAGATCTCCTTGTTCGTCTGCGGAGCGACAGACAGGTCCAGCTGCTCTCTGATCTTTGGGGGCACATTTCCACTCTGTCCGGCCAGCTCTGGGATGCTGCGCACAGCGACCTGCTCCCTCTTTCTCTCACTCAGCCCACCCTGACCGCTGAGCCTCCCTGGAAACCCCAGGATTCTCAGAGCGAGGACTGAGGGGAGAGGCCCGAGTGCGTGCACCCTCTCTTCCTCTGGAATCTGCTCGGAGGAACAAAGGCCAGGATCTCGGAGGGCATCCCGGCAGGGCTCTGACCCAGGGCATGGGGCCCTGCCCTCCCCTGGCCACACCTGGGATTTTGTCCTTCAGTGGGGAGCCCAGCAGGGAGTTCTGGGGAAAGTGAGTTTTGAGAAGCTCATTCTGGAAACTGTGGGGAAGAGATGAGGGCAGGGCCAGGGCTCCCTGGGGGACTAGTCTTTGGGGTGGGGGTGGGGGGCAGGGGGTGGAGTGGGAAGACAGAGAGAGAGAGAGAGAGAAGCAGGGTGTCCTCAGATACTGGCCTCTGTTGGGAAGTAGGGACCTGTGTGTGGGGAGCCTGGTATTTGCCATACATGGTGCTCTCTGCCCAGAGGCTCTTGGAGGAACACACTCTGCTTCCGCCCTGTCCACACCCACTAACTGTAATCAGCGCCACTTGGCTGATTCTGGCAGCCAGGCTGCACCACCGGCAGTTCCAAGGATGGGTAGGGGAGCAGTGTCTCCGTGGAAAACTATTAGAGGAATTTGTAGGCTGTCGGGTGTAATTAGCCATGAAGGATATTGGCCAGGCCAGGAAGCTAGCATTCCTCTCTCATCGCTTCACCCTGCCTCCGTCCACAGCTGGCAGACCTTCTGCAGGCCCTGGCGTTCCTGTGACATTGTTCTGCTCTTGGAAGCTCTTCCCAGGCTTAGCTTTCCCAAGGCCTACGCCGCTGTCCTCCCATTGTGGGTGTGTTTCTCTAACCTGCCTCCACGGAGGTCTGGCTCCATCGGAGCAGTCATGCCAGGCAGGCTCTCGGCCATGATGCCTTTGTGCGTGCATGGATGTATATGGCTTAGGGTCTAGAAATAGATTTTATTTAGATGCTATAGAAGGTCAAGTTCGATCTAGTCAGAAGCTATCAGCTAAAAGAGCAGGTTTAGTTACCTACAAACATCTAACTTATGTATATTGGGGGAGATAAAGACTCCTTTGAAATTTGAGGTTCAGTTCTTCTGAGTTGGCCTAGACCCGTGGTCGGCAAACTGCGGCTCGCGAGCCATATGCGGCTCTTTGGCCCCTTGAGTGTGGCTCTTCCTAAGCCTTAGGCGTACCCTAATTAAGTTAATAACCATGTACCTACCTATATAGGTTAAGTTTAAAAAATTTGGCTCTCAAAAGAAATTCCAGTCGTTGTACTGTTGATATTTGGCTCTGTTGACTAATGAGTTTGCTGACTTGTCCCCTTTTAAAGGAAGGTGCTCCCAGAAAATAAATTCTCCCAGGGGCTACGGCGGGTGAATAACTTATCCCACCTCCCTGGGAAACAGCGCTGGGCTCAGCAATGGCTGCTTTCTGTGGTTCCTCCAAAAGTTAGACATAGAGTTACCAACTAACCCAGAAATGCCACGCCTGGGTTTATACCCAAAAGCACTGAGAACAGGAACTCACTCCAACAAATACATGTGCACAGATACTCATGGCCGCACTCTTCACAGTAGCTCAAAGGTGAAAGCAACCCAAGTGGCAGCACCTGATAAATGGCAAACAAACTGTGGTACAAACATGCAACGGGCCCCGTCGGCCTGGCTCAGGGGCTGAGCTCAACCTATGAACCAGGAGGTCACGGTTTGATTCCCGGTCAGGGTACAGGCCCGGGTTGTGGGCTCGATCCCCAGTGTGGGACGTGCAGGAGGCAGCTGACCAATGATTCTCTCTCATCATTGATGTTTCTATCTCTCTCTTCCTCTCTCATTCTCTCTGAAATTAAAAAAAAAATATATCTTAAAAATACAATGGAATGTTATTCAACCTTAAAAAGGAATGCAGTACTGATACATGCTAGAGTATGGATGAATCTGGAAAACATCATGCTAATGAAAGGAGCCAGACACAAAAGGTTATGTATTATATGATCCCATTGATATGAAATGTCCAGAATGGGTAAAGCTATAGTTACGGAAGGCAGATTGGTGGTTGTGAGGGCCGGAAGTGGGAGGGAGGGATGGGGAGGAAGGAAGTACAGAATTAACTGCTCAGTGAATATGGGTTTCCTTTGGGTAATGAGATAGCTTAGAACCAGGTAGAGAGATGGTTGCGCAACATTGTGACCATACTAAATGGCACTGCGATTCACTTAAAAACGGCCACTTTTGTGTTATGTGATTCTCACCTTAAGGAAAAATAAAACAAAACAAAAAACTGCAGCAAATACCTACCGAGTACTTGATATGTACCAGGCACTGTACTGGGCATTTCCCAAGTCCCTCAGGGAGGCCACAGCACCGCTCTCTGAAGTGGGTGAAGTATTCCTTCCGTTTTATAGCTGAAACCCCTGGCGGAAGTCCAGGAAAGTTAAGCAACACACTCTCCTTCTAATGAGCTTTCTAGACCTCGAATTCCCAGAGTTAAACATGATGACTTGGAGAAACGTGGTTGGAGGTGGAGCTGTTTTCCAATGGCTAATTTTGAAAGAATGTCTTTCTGCTCTGAATGCGGACACTGGGTGGGAAGTAATTTAGAGGCCGTGGTTCTGTGTTTAAAGGAATGCTCGCAGAGAAAGAGTTTTGGGTGGGTGCAGAGGGTGATCCAGAATTCTTTGGGGGTGATGACACTGCAGAGGTTGGCAAGCCTTCCCGATCAGATCCCCTGGTTAGGGCTTCCCAGAGCGCAGGCAGATGGTGTTAGGACGGACACGGGTTCTGAATCCGTGCTTGACTGGTCTGTCATCAAATTTCCCTGTAAATTAAAAAAATATATTTTTTAAAAAATATATTTTATTGATTTTTTACAGAGAAGAAGAGAGAGATAGAGAGCTAGAAACATTGATCAGCTGCCTCCTGCACATCTCCTACTGGGGATGTGCCCGCAACCCAGGTACATGCCCCTGACCGGAATCGAACCTGGGACCTTTCAGTCCGCAGGCCGATGCTCTATCCACTGAGCCAAACCGGTTTCGGCTAAAAAAATATTTTTATTGATTTCAGAGAGGAAGAGAGAGGGAGAGAGAGAAACATCAATGATAAGAATCATTGATCGGCTGCCTCCTGCATGTCCCACACTGGGGATTGAGCTCACAACCCGGGCATGTGCCCTGACTGGGAACTGAACTGTGACTTCCTGGTTCATAGGTTGAAGCTCAACCACTGAGCCACGCTGGCCGGGCTGTACATTTTTTATTTATAAAATTTTAGCATAAACCTCATTGCGTCAGTGACTAGGGATTTAAGGATCTTCACATATGCTGGCTGGGAAATATCTGCGGAGACAGATTTTGCACGATCCATTTTTCTCTGTGGTTCACTCACATGGTGTTATGAAGACTTGACTATTCGCCTCTGCCTACCATACTGGCCTGCTTTCTTCTTCTCCGTTCATTTGCAAACTCCCTCCCTCCCTCCTTCACTCACCCACTCCGTCTCCCTCACTGAGCCATGTGACACATGTATCACTCACCCACTGGCTTACACATGCCTTCGCTCACTCACTCACTCACTCACTCACTTACTCTTTGATTGATTGCTTCATTTAATCTATGTAAATAATACATGAAAAGGTGCTTATAAAAATTCAAACAGTATAAAAATACATCAAGCAAAAAGCAAAAGTCCTCCTGTACCGAGCCTCCCAGCTCCCTCTCTATCTTCCTCCCACCCCACCATTCACAGCTCATAGCTCGGGGCAGGCAGACTTCAAAATCTCTGGACATTTATTTTCCATACAGATGTGTATTGTGAGGGGTTCACAGTGCTGTATCTCATAATCATGCTGGATTCTTTTCTGGAAAGTCTTTCTAAAATAACAACTGTTTTGTTTTCTGACTTGTAAGCATATATTAAACCTTTTTATTATACTAGAACTTCGTCCACTACTCTGGAAACTCCCTCACACTCACCAAAAAGAACCACTTTTATGGTGTTTATGGTATTAAATGTGGACAACTGGCAACGTTTGAATACAGTCTGTGTAGTAGGTCTGAACAATAGCATTATTAATTTTCTTGCTTTGATAATTATATCGTGGTGATGTAAGAGAATGTTCTTGTTTTCAGGAGACAAAACCTTCAACCATTAGGGATAAAAGTGCGTCATGCTTGGGACGTACATCTCTCCATGCTCCCCCCACAGGATCAAAGGTAATATTGGGGAGTATAGGGGGGATTCTGAATTCTTTGTACTGCTTGTTAACTTTTCTATAAGTCTGAAACGGTGTTGAAATACAAAGTTAACAATAGTCACATGTACATGAACTTCTCAACAGACAGACACGTGTGTCTCTGCCTATTTATGCCCGCATCATCATTTTATCGGATCTTTGAGGTGTATTTTTTAAAAGATAAGCAGTAGATGCTTCTTATGATGTTTCAGGGTTTATACCTGGCACAACAAAACATGGGGCAGCAACAACGGACCCAGAAAGTCTGCAGGGAGGAGGGACGTCCATGTCTGCTCTGCGAAGGAGAAAGACGTTGACGGTGCAGAGCTCGGAGCTCCGGTCTGATGCATTGCGTGTGGATGCTAATTTCCTTGTGTTTTCTTAGTCATCAACTGAGACCTTGTCTCCATTTGCTCCGCCACTTCTTCCCGTTCAAGCCAAGCAGAAACGAACAGAACTCTGACTGTTTTGCATTGAGTGCTCCGAGGAGGTTTAGGTGGGTGGTTCCAAAGCAAACAAGAGATAGAGGCGGAGGAATTTTATAACTAGATGGGCTTTAGGGTGTATCAGCTTTCTTAGGCAAGTTCATAAAAACAAAAACAAGTCTCTCTCTTCACGTCCCTACAGTGTCTCCTCAGGGACTGATGTTCTAAAAAGGGAAAGCAATTTTCAGCCCTAGCCAGTTTGGCTTAGTGGATAGAGCATTAGCCTGCGGACTGAAAGGTCACGGGTTCGATTCCGGTCAAGGACACATGCCTGGGTTGTGGGTTTGATCCCCAGTAGGGGGTGTGCAGGAGACACCCAATCAACAATTCTCTCTCATCATTGATGTTCTATTTCTTTCTCCCTCTCCTTTCCTCTCTGAAATCAATAAAAAATATATTGAAAAATAATAAAAAGGGCCCTAACTGGTGTGGCTCAGTGGATAGAGCATCAGCCTGTGGACTGAGAGGTCCCAGGTTCGATTCCGGTCAAGGGCATGTACCTTGGTTGCGGGCACATCCCCAGTAGGGGGTGTGCAGGAAGCAGCTGATCGATGTTTCTTTTTCATCGATGTTTCTAACTCTCTATCCCTCTCCCTTCCTCTCTGTAAAAAATCAATGAAATATATTTAAACAAAAATAAAAAGGGAGAGCAATTTTCCAGTAAAATGGACTCTGGGAAGATGTTAAGGATTTCAGAGACATCCCCTCTTGTGCTGTTTTTTAAGGTGCCTGGAGACAGGCCCTTGTGCAGCTAGCTGGGGTCCGCCTGGTGGGCTGTGTTCCTGGTCGGGGCACAGGTGCATGGAAATGCCCTCATGCTTGAAGCTCCTGGTTCCTGCATCCAAAATCCTCTCCTCTTTCCCATGAGATTGCAAGTTCTCCTTGAAAAGTGGAAGCAAATATAGGAAGCAAACCTCCCTTAAAGGTAGGAAGCAAACCTCCCTTAAAGATGGGAAGCAAGCCTCCCTCATTTTGGGGGGCTGTGCACAGCTCACATCTGGATTGTCTTTGAAGGTTGTTTCTAAGTCAATGGCTTGAAATTCACAATTGCATTTTTCTGTGGGTGAGAGAGTTGGGTTCCCAGGCCGGGTGACTAAAATTTACGAAGCCCGCCCTGTTAATTTCTATACAGACCCTACCAGCAGCTGTCCTAGGGTAGTGGCTCTCCACTGGGCCGTGGAAGGTAGTTTCTTAAAGGCGCCGCTCGCTGCATGTCTAACGCCACCTGCATTAATCTCTCGGAATGCAGTTATTCTCCTGATCAAGGGCACACGTGCTCCTTACTGACCACCACACACATGCCCATCGTCGGGCAGCACGGACACACACCATCCAGGCTGTGCCCCACCCTTCCCCGTTTCCCACCTTTGCCTATGCTGCTCATGGCACAAGAATCCAATTTCCATTTGTCACCCTGACAGATACTTCCTTGGTGGCTCACCTCAGACAACACCTCCTTTCCTGATTTCGCCCAGGGGAGTCCCCTTCCCCATCTCTGGACATTCTCACCCTACTGTGATCTCACCTGTCTTCCTGTCTTAAGGCTGCAGTATCATCTTGATGCGACAGTGTTTGTTAGCCTATCACTATTATCATTTATTATTATTATCATTATTTTTGTTCTCATCTAATGGCATGTCTATTGACTTTAGAAAGAGAGGGAGAGAGAGAGAGAGAGAGAGAGAGAGAGAGAGAGAGAGAGAGAAACATTGATGTGAGAAGAACATCGATTGGTTGCCTCTGGTATGCACCCCGACCGGGGATTGAACCTGCAACCTAGGTATGTGCTCTGACTGGAATCGAACCCGAAACCTTTTGGTGTATGGGATAGCGATCCAACCAACTGAGCCACACCAGCCAGGGCTAGAGCGTTATTGATCCTCTGCATCCCGGAAGGGCAGGGATCTTACTCACCTATGAAGACCCAGGAATACCCAGCTCTGTGCTTTGGATATACTGGCTGCACAGCACATTCTGAAGGTGTGAGCTGGCTCCCAGCCCCACCCACGTCCTGTGTGAGAGGGGGTGGGAAGCAGGTGCGGGTAGGAGGTCCGAGAGGGGAGCTGCCCGGGTTGCCCTCCAATGTCCATGTCCATGGGCAGCTCTAAGTGCTGGCTACCTTCGGCTTTGAGTCAGATGCAATAAAACAGAATCGGCCATTAGGACTAATGCTTTTTAACTTTGGTTGTAGGCTCACAGAAGACGTTTGCTAGCCCTGACTGGTGTCAGATGCAATAAATATAATTAATCTCCGGAAACACATAGATGAAATTACTTAGAGCGTGACTCTAGTTTATTTCCAAACCTCTGCATCTCCGGGGCGTAGAGCAGACCTGCATGGCCCTGTGCTGCGTGAGCCCCTCTCCCCGGTGGGGCTCAGGGGGAGCGGCTGTTCCTGGCCTTTTAAACTTGGACGTGGAAAGCGCTGGACTCTGCAGAGCCTGTCCTGGGGACTCACAGGAAGAAAGTTGATTTGCTCAGCAAGGTGACCTCCCCTTTCCTCTCTGACTGCGTCTCACATGGAATAAAGTCAGGTGCCCCCTGCACGGCTTCCCAGGGACACATGGAAGCAGACCACACGCTGGAAGTAAATGGTGCAGAGTTCCTCTCTCTCTCTTTTTTAAAACATATTTTTATTGGTTTCAGAGAGGCAGGGAAAGGGAGAGAGAGAGAAACATCAATGATGAGAGAGAATCATGGACCGGCTGCCTCCTGCATGCCCCACACTGGGGATGGACCCTGCCACCCGGGCCTGTGCCCGGACTGGGAATCGAACCATGACCTCTTGGTTCCTGGGTTGACGCTCATCCCCTGAGCCACTTCGGCTGGGCCCTTCCTCCATCTTGCACCGCCCAGGCTCCGCCTCTGTTCCCCGTGACTTTGAAGCTGCTGTAGCACAAGCCGTCGGCTGGCTGAGTGAGAGACTGTTAGGTTTCATCCGGGATCACAGCCCCATGGATCGGGGGAAACCAAGGCTTGGTGAGCGACCATGTCCTGCGGGCCCATCACACCGAGTGTCCGCGGCTGCGTGAGAGCCAGCCTTCCCCGGGGACCCTTCCTACTTTTCGAATGTTCCCCAAACATCTTCCCAGATGGGATTCCTTTCACTACTTCACAGTTTCCACTTGGGAAGATTCTGTCAACCAGACCATGCGTGGCGTGCGCTCATTTAACCAGGACGTGGAGGCTCCCTGGAGACCAGGGCGCCCAGGTGACGAATCGGACGCGTGATGAGCAGACAGACACAGTGTGCCCGGCGGAAGCTGCCATGTCCCGGGCAGCTGGTGTGAGACAGACAAGCCAGGGACATACATGTGAGGAGAGTTAATGGGAAGGTGCTGGCTGCCTGGAACCCCGAGCTGGAGAGCGGTAGAATTTGGCTGGAGGACCGAGGCATACTCTACTAGTAAGTCAGGAGCAGCATGTGAAGGTGGGGTAGGGTTGGGGGGCAGTATGGGGGGCGCAGTGTGAGCTGTTTTCTGGCTCCTCCCCTGCCCATACCTGTTCTGCCCCCCTCGGGGCCACACCCTGCCTCTCCCCAGCCTTCTCTCCCTGCCTGGCTGCTAACACACACCTGGGTATTTTTTTTCTTTTTTCCAATTCTTGGCCCAAGCATTTCTTGATTTTCCTTCCTCTGCGGGAACCTTGCCTGCACTGGGTCTGTGAATTGCTGCCGGCGCTCCTCATGCGTTGGGATTCGGATTCAGTTGGACTCCCTGGTTGTTTTGGCTAATCCTCCCATATGACGTCACTGCACCTGCGTGGACCTCCATGGGATGTTATCGCCATTGTCTGCACTTCTCTGTGTTCCTGGCTGGCCTGGGAGCTTTGCCGGGGGGCAGCAGAGGTGTGTCTCATTGTCCAGTGGATCTGGTGCCATGTTTTGAACTTAGTTGTTCCCAATACACGTTTGATTTATCAACAGATGGAGACATATAGGCCTCTGGACTCCAGTTCTTCTCCGCCTCCTTTTCCTTTCCGTTGTCTGTCACTCCATCCATCTGCCCGTCTTTCCTTTCCTCCTTCAATCCACCCAACAGATAATTTTAAGGGTCTACTCCGAGCGTGGCCTTGAGCTGCTCACGGGCTGCAGGAGGGGGTGGGCGGTAGCTTAGCAGGGTGCTGACTGTCGTAGGCGCTTAAACTGGGCCCAGAGCACCGCACCGGGGGTGGGTCCGTATGTCTGGCTGCAGTGATCTGGGAAGGCTTTGCCAAGGATGTGCCACCTGAGCTGGGTCTTGGGAGATGGGAGAGACCTGCCAGGTGAGGACAGGGAGCAGCGAGGGGCTGCGTCAGAGGCTTCAGCACCTGCAGGGGAAGGCCCCGAGGGGTGGGGAGTAAGAGGTTCCATGTTCGTGGACAGGAAGGCGCACATGGGTGTGGGTAGGGGAAGGGAGGAGGCCGAGGCCTAGGGGAAGACACCCTGCTTGCCTCTGTAAGCAGTGTGCGCTTTACTGGGCAGGCACTGGGAGTCCTACTGAGATTTAAAAAAAAATTTTTTTTATTGATTTCAGAGAGGAAGGGAGAGGGAGAGAAAGACAGAAACCTCAATAATGAGAGAGAGTCATTGATCATCTGCCTCCTGCACGCCCCACACTGGGGATCAAACCCATTACCCCGGCATGTGCCCTGACCGGGAATCGAACCGTGACTTTGATGCTCAACCACGGAGCCACACCAGCCGGGCTCTACTGAGGCTTTAAAGCAGGGATGGCTCTGCTGTTTTGTGGGACGCTGGAGGCACCTCCCTGGGCCATCCTGGGAGAACATCCCGGGAGGGAGAGCAAAGGCACGCCGTGCACGCAGGTCCTAGTGTTGGCCCGCCCCGCGCTCCCCCACGTCCTCTATCCCCTTCCCTTTCCGCAAAACCTAGGCTGGGACTGGCCATTGCTGACATGGGTCAGAGAGGTCCAGGAGGAAAGGGGGAAGGTTAGGGGAGAACCCGCTCATTTGCAAGTGCCTGTCACCTTCCCCTCTGGAGAAATGGGGCTTGGACGCGACGGGGACCACCAGCCCTGTATGATGCTCATTTGTTCTCGATCCTTATGAGACAGAGGTTTATTATTTGGCGCTGACTCCAATCCGCTCTTGCCAATGGTCCTGTGTTAGAGCTGACAGAGGGACGCCTCCTTCTGACGGCTCTTGTTGTCATGGCAGCAGTGGTAAATCTTTGCTGACGGAGTTGAGGAGGCCATTGGACTTGGTTGTAGTAACTACCTGACCAGGTGTTTCCATCAGGCACCCTGGCCCCGCTGGTGCTCCCACCGCCTCATTAGGAGGACCAGCTAGGACCCTGCATCACTGCAACAGTATTTACTCTGAAAACTCGCCGCCGGGCCGCAGTCTCCCGCAGGCTCTGCTGACCCGCAGGAATCTGAGGTCCTTTGGGCCTTGTTTTGGCAGCCAGGACGCAACTCCTCCCGCAGACGCTCCGGATTCACGGCTGAAGGACCTACGTTGGCTTAGAGACCACCTACTCCGTTGTCTGCGGGGAGGAGCCACAGGGTCTGCGGGGAGGTTTTGGGAATTTCTGGATCCCTGGCCCCGCCTCCAGGAGCCTGACTCAGGAGGTGGGACCAGGACACTGCAGATGCTTGTTTTCCCGACGCCCCCGTTATCATGCAGCTGTGACAGCGCCGGCCCATTGAAGGGCAGGAGGGCGGCCAGGCTCAAGTCGCTGGGGAGATGACAAGGAGTCTCGGGGGCCTCCAAGGAGAAGAGAAACGGGTGTTGTGGGCCCCGGGGAAATCCCTTGTTGAAAAGTCCCCACTTTGCCCTAATGGAGGTGCGTTCACAGAGTGCCTGAGGGTGGGTCTCTGTCCTCATAGGAAGCCCCGGGTGCTTGTCAGAAATGCCAAGCCTGGGGTCTCCCACGGATGCCTGCATCAGACGCCGCGGGTGGGCCTGGGGGCCTTGTTCCCCGTGCATGAGAGTGTGAGGGCCGAGGGGTGTTCTCTCTGTGTCGCCGGCACCTCTCTGTCCACAGTGAATCCTGGGCGCTGCTGGGTGGACCCACAGAGACTGGGATCTGCAGACAGTGAGGCGTCCATCCAGCAGCGCTCATCCCGCCTCCTCGGTCACGCCCCTGCCAAGTGCACTCCCGGGAGCTGCTCTACCTGGTGGTGTGTGCGCCCACCCCCTCTCTTTAGCCTCCTCCATGCCGTCTCTGGCCCCCTCTTTCCTGGACGCCTCTTCCTCTACCTGCCCCTCCTGGGCAACCCCCTGGCCTCTCTTGGTTTCCATGGTAACAGCGTGATGATTTCCAGATGTCACTCACCAGCCCAGACTCCTTTTCTAGCTTCAGACCCATGTACACAGCGGCCTGCTGAGGGCCTGCTTTGTGGATGTCCCACAGCCCCCTCCGGCCCCCATGGCTGAGGGGCCCATGCGCTCCCCCCAACACCCGGTTCCCTTCTCTCCCACACTCAGTGGGTGGTGCCACCCGACTTCCCTCTCACTTCTCCGTCCACGAGCAAGCCCTGCTGATGTGAGCTGTGGACGATACCTGAGTCAGTTCTAGCTCAAAGAACCCGGGAAAAAAGATGTCCCCGAAATCTACTCTCTGCTCTCTCTCCCAGTGCCGCCGACTCACCCCAGACCACCATCACCTCTCCTCTGGGCTGGATGCTGCCTCTCTGCCAGGCTCCTTCCCACCTGCCCGCCCCGATGCACCCGCCGGTGCGTTACCACACGGCTCTTACCCTCTGGCCACCCGGCCCCTCTTGCTTCGCACCCTCAGAAGCCCTGCTTTGCCTTAGGGGGAAGCCCAGGCTCCTCTGCGCCCCTCAAGGCTTCCGAAGGGGCTGTTCCTCCTCTCTGCTCCCGCTCCCACTTCTCTCCTCGGGACCTTACAGTCTCCTGTGCCTCGAGGGGTTTCTAGAGCAGATGGCTACCACCCGGAGGCCTTTCCGTCACTATGACCCCTCTCCTGTCTGTCCATCTGGTGGGACCCTCATCATCCCTTCAGATGCAACCCTGCCCTAGTGAAACCTTGGCTGCCCCCGGCAGGTGTGTGGCCCCCACTGTGCACACCTCCATCACACACCTGTGTGCACGCCTCCATCACACGTCTGTGTGCACACCTCCATCACACACCTGTGTGCGCGCCTCCATCACACACCTGTGTGCACGCCTCCATCACACGCCTGTGCTCGCACCTCCATTACATACCTGTGTGCACGCCTCCCCCACATGCCTGTGTGCACGCCTCCATCACACGTCTGTGTGCACGCCTCCATCACACACCTGTGTGCACACTTCCATCACACGCCTGTGTGCACGCCTCCATCACACGCCTGTGTGCACACTTCCATCACACGCCTGTGTGCGCGCCTCCCCCACACACCTGTGTGCACACCTCCATCACACGCCTGTGCTCGCACCTCCATTACATACCTGTGTGCACGCCTCCCCCACATGCCTGTGTGCTCACCTCCCCCACACACCTGTGTGCACACCTCCATCACACGCCTGTGTGTGCGCCTCCCCCACATGCCTGTGTGTGCACCTCCATCACACGCCTGTGCGCTCGCCTCCGTCACACGCCTGTGTGCACGCCTCCATCACACGCCTGTGTGCACACTTCCATCACACGCCTGTGTGCGCGCCTCCCCCACACACCTGTGTGCACACCTCCATCACACACCTGTGTGTGTACCTCCACCACACACCCATGTGCTCGCCTCCATCACACACCTGTGCGCATGCCTCCACCACACACTATGTGCACGCCTCCATCACACACCTGTGCGCGCGCCTCCACCACACGCCTGTGTGTAGGACTCATTCGCACGTCTGTTGCCACCCCTGGACTGGATTCCGCTGTTGCCCATGGTGCTGAGAATTGTGGCTGGTTCTTCGTAGGCACTGAGTGAACACTTCTTAATGAATGAATGATCCGCAGCACCTGGTTTCTAGAAGCATCTGGCATGTAAAAACCATACTTATATTTCAGCCACTCTTCCAGTTTATGAACACATGTCATGCATTAATGTGCTGGCAGTCGAGTTCATAAAAATAGCTATGCATTCCGATTTATTGGCTCACGTTACTCAATTAATTTGCGGATTAAGGGGTCAGCCAGGAGCTGGGAGTGAAGCAGATGCCCTGTGGCATGGACCAGCGTTACCGCCCAGGCTAGAGCAGCTGCTGGGAAGCCACACTAAACGCAACCGAGGTGGCTCCATATTTTATGACCTAGTGAGCTTCTTAAACCAAAAAGTATATATTTTCCATTTTTTTGGAGAACATTTTAAAAAGCCATATTTTATTCTGGTAAGAGTCATGCTAATAATGGAAAATGAAACGATTCCAATGTTTTAGCCAAACTTGCTGTGTCAGCCATAAGGAAAAGAAGTTAGAGGTGCCCACATGGGCCTGTTTCCCCGTCCTCCTGCGCCCCTGCAGCACCGGCCTGAGGAGGTCCCGAGTCCCACCCTCGGACAGGGGGAGCTTGGGGGGCGAGCCAGTGGAGGGAAAACGCTCAGTGATGCATCCTGGGAAAGACTTTGGCTCCAGCCACACGCACACACACACTCCAGAGCCGTGGGCGTGCATGGACTTGCTGCTCTGGGCCGGGCGCGAGGCTTTCTGTCTTCTGTAACCCACGCCATGCGCTCCGCTCTGCGACCCTGGGAAGCTGTGACAGACTCCCGGACTCTGTGCTGCCCCTGGAGCCTCAGGTGCTGCTTGGCTCGTAGATGCTGTGTTCCCTTGTGTCGTCACACCTCTCCATTCTGGGGTTCCCCTTCTCACACGGCGATCTTTTTTATGGGGAGCACCAGCCATCCTGGGTCAGGGGCTCACCGAGGAGGCCAGGGTGACCTTGTTTTCACTTAACTGACCTCCATGTGCAATTATGCAAGGTCTCTACTTCCATTCTGTGGGGGGCGGGCTAGGATTTATTTCAACCAAGGACGTGGGTGTGGGTGTGGGAGGTCGGAAGCACAACTCAATCCATTATGGTGACCCTGGCTTCCTGGGGGCGCCCCATCTCCTCTCCTCCTCTGCAACCAGCAGGCTGGGCTTGTGGGGGGAAAGGCCAGGGCATCCCATGGCTCATGCTGTCTGTGGTCACGGGTCCCCTCATCTCCTCTCCAGAGAAAGAACACAGATGGCCGCCTGCCCCGACACAAGTTCCGCTGGCGGGTGACTTTTCCTCGTGGGTCACCGGACCACAGCGGACAGTTCTGTTGTAGACCCGATGGGAAGCTTCCATTCATCGACTCCACCTGTCATCGAAGGCGGCCAGGCCTCACAGTCTGAGAATCACCTTCCCCCGCGAGAGCTGAGCTTCACACCTGGGAAAGGTGAGCCCCGAGCCCTGTGGGAAACTCCCGGCTGGCACCGTTCCCGTCGGGCGCTTCCATGGCTCCGGGGATGGATTCTCTGGACTCGCTGCCGGGAGCCCGGTTTCTCCCAGGTCCTGGGACAGGCTCCAAGCCAGGGAGCCGCCGCAGGAAGGGGCAATGGAGGCTCCAGGCCAGTGGTGCTCCTCCTGTCCCTGCCCCGGGTCCTTGGGCCTGGCCATGGGGGCAGAGCTCTGGTGGTTGCTTTTCTTCTTGTGGGAAAGGGGCCGAGCTGTCACCGGCACAAGCCCCAATGGCACAAGCCCCCAACGGCCTGCTTTGAACCGGCACCCAGGGACGTGCTCCCTCCGCCCTGTAGGCCTGCTCAGCCCCGTGGCTCAGCCCGCCAGGCCCTTCTCCGGTGTCTGGTCTGCCTTCGGCTGGCTGAGCTGCCTGCTGGCAGCTTCCCCCTGAAGTGCCACCTCACCTGTGGCAGGCCAGACGTCCCCATCTTCACTTTGGAGGAAAAGGCCACAGGGGACCGCGTGCCCTGTCCAGGAGGCAGCTCCCTGCAGGCCTCTCCTCCATGCCCGGCTTTGCCAAGTGCCTGGACAGCAGCCATCTGAGCTTTTTCCGGAGCCCGTCTAGGTTCTCTCGCAGGTTAGAAGGGAACAACCCCTGAAAATGTGCTAAGTCGTTGGTCACCTCCTCCCTCTCCCAACCTCTCCCTGGAATGCCGTGCGTCTCCAGACTCACTCTCTTCCCCCATTTTCATACACGTGGCTCCCTGGGGCGGCTCAGGGAAACTTCTAGCTTTGAAGTCCTTGCAGTTTGCCTGGCCGGTGTGGCTCAGTGACTGAGCATTGACCTAGGAACCAGGAGTTCATGTTTTGATTCCTGGTCAAGGCACATGCCTGGGTTGCGTTGCAGGCTTGATCCCCAGTGTGGGGTGTGTAGGAGGCAGCCGACCAATCCTTCTCTCATCATTGATGTTTGCCTCTCTCCCTCTCCCTTCCTCTCTCAAATCAATACAAATACATTAAAAAAAAGTCCGTACAGTTGCATCTACTATAACCGGGACAGAATAAAGCGGGAACTGAGCAAAATACAGAGATCGCAGGTTTTAAAAGCACGTCCTGTTTCTGAGGCATCTGAGTCGCTCTGCTGTGAGCAGGAGGGGATCTTGGAAAATCCGGGCCTGTCCAAGCATCTGCGCCTCCGCTGGTAAGAGGCCGCCCCGCGCCTGCTTCCCCGTCGGCGTCACTTCATCCCGCGCCAGCGCCGTGCAAGCACGGGCTCCTTTCTCGAAGCGTTCTCTGCTAGTTCTCTGCCACGGCGGCGTCTTTTTTGATCTGGTGACCCAACTATGCGACGCTTCTGAGTGGAAAAGTCTTGTTATTCATGAACAGGTTTTACAAGGTTGTGTTTCATGAACTTTTATGAAGTTTAATTTTGACGTTTTGTGCTGGGGCCTAGGGAGAGGGGGCTGGGGGGGGGCGGTCTAAGGTGTTTTGAGACAGAAAGAGGCGGGAGCTAGAAAGGGTGGCGAAGACCCTCACACGTGCTGTTTTTACCCGGTTACATGACGCTGGGGGGACGCTGGGTAGACGTTCCTGATCACCGGGAACAGGGCTTGTTAGTGGCAGGTTGAGAGCTCCCTGCTGCCTCCCCCTGAAGGCACAGCCATGAGTCCCGTCACCTGCTCCCCCCCAGGGCCCCGGCAGCGACCTCTGTGAAGGACACCGAGCCTGGTCATGACCGAGCCACACCCCAGGCTCTGGAAACGCGGCCTCAGACTGCACCGTCCTCGGATTTCCATCCTGTAGAGTTTGCTCCTCAGGGAGCCTCCAGCACTCGGGCTCTTCAGACATAAACTATCTGTGGCTCCACTATTTCTCTGCGATTTGCTCCCACCAGTTCCTCATCACCGAAGCGAGGGCTATGCCGCCCTCCTAATGCCAAGGCTCTCGCTTCCAAGTGAGACTCTGCAGACGGGTCGGAGTTTGACCCCGTATCTTTCCTGGGAGTAGATGTCTTGTGTGAGTGGTGCACACACCTGCCAACGTCAACGTCAGGGCAGACGTGGCGGGGCCAGCGCACAGCTCAGCCGTGTCCCCGCGGAGCCTCGTCTCCGAGGGCCGGCTGGCCGCCTCGGAGAGACATTTATTCAGGAAGAAAAGGTGGGCTTTCGCTGGGAACCACCTCATCCATCTGTGGCATCACCCAGTGCAGCTCCGTATGGAAGTATCAGAAGGCCCTTCCACTAGGCAGGCCTGCAGACACATGTACCAGGCGCTCACGGGGTGGGGGAGCTCTCTCCCCCTGCAGGTGCATGTGCCAGGCACTCACTGGGGTCGGGGAGCACTGTGACAGGAGCTCACTGGGGTGGGAGAGCACTCTGTGCGATGTCTGCAGTGAGTCTCCTTGCAGTCCGGAGAGATGGATCCCCTTCCCTCAAAACAAGCCAGGGGCTCAGTCCACACAGGGCCCTCCCTGAGATTCCTCCAACCCACCGGGAAGTGAGAAGGTGGCTGGGCCCGATATCCGCCCTCCAGGACAGTGCTTTCGGGGACTCGGAGGCTGTGGACTGGCAGAAGACACCGGAACTAATGGTCTATAGCAGAGAGGTGGTGTTCAGGGTCTGGACCTGAAGTTCGGAGGCTGACTTCCTGCCGGTAGTTTCAGGACGGTGAGGGAAGAGACTTCCTTGGGGCGGTGGGTGCATGATGCAATGGCAGGTGATGCTTTATTGGGTTGTGCACTTGGAACCTGTATGGGTTTGTGAACCAGTGTCACCCCAGCTCTATATACAAAAGCCCAGCGATCAGAACGGCAGAACAACCAGAACGACCAGAAAGACCGGTGGCTATGAAGGACGCACTGCGGCAGCCAACCAGCCTGATCCGGGCTCCAATGGCCCCCTCAGCCGGCCCGGCCCCCGATCGGCCCCACACCTCCAATTGGGGTTGGGGCTGGCTGGCCAACCGCCCACAGCCCCTTCCCCCATGGACTGGCCCGATGGGCCTCCATTGGGGCGGGCTGGCCAGACCCTATCTGTGCATGAGTTCGTGCACCAGGCCTCTGGTAAAAAAATAAAATTCAAATTCAATAAATTTCAAAATTAAATGAAAAAGAGAAAGAAATCACCCAACCTTCAAATGAAGGGCGGTTGAGTGATCCACACCTTGGAGCCACGTGCGCTGTTAGAAAAGCCACCTCGGCCGCGGTGGTCCCGAGTTGGTGTTCTCTGCGTGACAGCAGCCAGGCTGGAACAGTTAAGAGAAGGTCACAGCCTGGAGCTTGTCGTGGCAGAACGTGTCCCCCCAAAGCTCCGGCGCCTGGGAGCGGGAACTTCTTTGGAAACCTTTGCAGATGCATCACATTCTGAATCTCAGGATGGGGTCACCTGGTTTTAGGATGAGTCACACTGTAGCCGATTTAGGTGACGTTTAGATGAGGCTTTGCACTTTAGGCTTCTGAGTTGATGCTGAAACGAGTTAAGACTTTTGGGGCTGTGGGATGGAATGCATGTCCTTTGCATGAGAAAACGACATGAATTTTGGGGTCTAGGGGCAGATGCAGTGGATTGAATGCTTATGCCCCTCCCCCCCATTCCTGTGTTGAAATCCTAATCCCCATGAGGTGTTAGGAGGCGGGGCCTTTGGGAGGCAATGAGGTCAGAAGAGATGAGTGTCCTCATCAGAAAGACCCGGAGAGCTCCCTCGCCCCTCCCACCACGTCAGCCACAGTGAAAAGACATCCGTCTGTGAACCTGGAGGCGGGTCCCCAGACTTGATCTGGGACCTTCGGCTTCCAGAACTGAGAACGCGCCTGTGGTTATAAGCTGCTCAGCCTAGGGGGCTCTGTGGCAGAAGCCAGAACAGACTGGACCAATGATGGCGAACCTTTGAGCTCGGCGTGTCAGCATTTTGAAAAAACCTAACTTAACTCTGGTGCCGTGTCACATATAGAATTTTTTGATATTTGCAACCATAGTAAAACAAAGACATATTTTTGATATTTATTTTATATATTTCAATGCCATTTAACAAAGAAAAATCAACCAAAAAAATGAGTTCGCGTGTCACCTCTGACACGCGTGTCATAGGTTCACCATCACTGGACTAGACAGCTGTCAAAGGAGAGTGAAGCCAGGTGAAGGGGAGTGAACTCGGGTGCCCGCTGCTTCTTCCCGAATGAGGCCTGTTTTTTATTTTTAAAAATATGATTCTATTGATTTCAGAGAGGAAGGGAGAGGGAGAGAGAGACAGAAACATCAGTGATGAGAGGGAATCATTGAACAGCTGTCTCCTGCACGCCCCACACTGGGGATCAAGCCTGCAACCCAGGCCTGTGCCCTGACCAGGAATCGAACCAGGACCTCCTGGGTCACAGGTTAACGCTCAGCCTCTGAGCCACGTGGCCGGGTGGAGTCTGGGTTTAATCAGGTTTCCAGGCTCGTTCTGCACAGTCATGTGCTGGGGGGGGGGCCGGTGGGGGGAGAGCTGACCCTGCACCCAGGTGCAAGTGGTGGCTCAATAGGTGATGCCACTCCCCGCTGATTGGCTGAGCGATGGACACGTGATCTAACCTTGGCCAATGAACTGTGAGGCGCGTTCTGGTGGGGGCGGGGAAGGAGAGGTGCCTCTGGGAAGGGATCCTCCCACCTGAGAAGGACAGGGAGGAAAACTCCCTGTTGCTCTGGACACGGCCTGCCTGAATGTGGCATCTGGAACTGGGACCAGTACCTGTTGGAGATGAAGCCAGCGCTGGGGTGTGTGTGTGTGTGTGTGGGGGGGGGCGTGGTGATAGGAGGTGAGGGTGGGGGGGGGCAGAGAAACAGCGGGGCGAAGGCAGGGTCGTAGGTGACAGCACGCTGCCTGTGAGTCGCTGCCACCTGACCTGGATATTTCCCTCATTGTTTCACCCCGTGGGTCAGGGCTTGTCACCATGCTGGAAGCACGGGGGCTTCCTGGAGGAAGTGACTCCCGAGGCGTCTGCAAGATGAGAGGGATTGGCTGGGAGGAGAGGGGACGGGTTCTGGGCAGAGAGGCAGATCCCGCCGTGGCTGGAGGGGAGCATCGCCCGTCTGGACGCCGTCTGGAGCAGGAGGGAGGCGGCATCTGCAGAGACAGGGAGGGAGGAGGCGTGGAGGGGATAAGCCAGACAGGGAGACGGGGGTCAGCTGAGAAACAGGACAGGCATTTACCAGGATTCCGCATGGGGGCTGCCGAGCCGGGGGTGGGGTGGGGGGTGGGGTGTGTGTGTGTAGGGGGAGGCAGGAGCAGATCAAGTGGGCTCAGTGGGGCCTGCTGAATTCCCGAGCTGGTGGTGGCTGCGGTGATGAAAAGCAGCCATGGGGGAGAGGCACCAGGCTGGCAGAGCCATAGCATTTGGCAGATGAGCCGAGGGGGGTGATGGAGACAGTGGAGCTGATGCCAGGAATTGTGGGCCAGTGTCTCAGAAGATGGTTATCAGGAAAGGCCCCACGGGAGGGAGGAGTGGGGCGGGCTGAGCAGGAGAGGGGAGAGCAGGGGCCCCAGGAGGGGTGAGGGCTGAGCGCTGGACACGCACTGGACGCAGAGGCGGGAGGGCAGCATCGCTCTGGGGCCAGTGATGGCGAGGGGCAGGGCTGGAGGAGCTGTCCCTCCCACCCGTGAGGTCCCTGTGGGCCTGGAGCTCCCTGGGGTGTCCTCTGGACGGAGTGGGTCGCTGGCCCTGTTCCCGCTCAGCAACCACCTGCGCTGGGGCAGACGGGCCTGGGGCTCGGCTCTGGCTCTGTCCACCGCCCCTCTTGGCCCTGCGCCCTCAGCCTGCCCTCCCCCAGGGCCTGGTCAGCACCGGGACTGCTGCTGTCCCCTGCACAGCGGCTCCGACCAGGGACCAGGCTCAGTCTGTCAGTTTCAGCCCCCGAGCCTTGCACCTCGGGAGGCTGAGTCTTCAGCCCATCGTCCCTGTTCCGCTAAATGCAGAGCCCCTGGGGATGCCTCGCTTCATCTCTACAGCCTGCTGGCCTGGGTGGGCCCCTCCGAATGCCCAGCTCCAATAGTCAGAGTCAGAGCGGATATCAGACTGTTGTCTCGGCGCAGGGAGTAGCCGCAGAGAGAGGGAGAGACAGCAGTGTGGCCTAGGGTGACAGGGAGCAAACCAACCGGGGTCGTCGGAGACAGAAACACTCAGCCGCACGGAACCTGAGCGAAGGCGAGAGCCCCTCACGGTCCCGTCAGAAAAGGGGGCTCTCCCCCCCAGCCCCCACCCCCATGGCTGCTGTCCCTTCCTCCCTCCCTCCCTCCCCTTCCTCCCCCCCTCTTTCCCTTTCTTTCTTTCTTTCTTTCTTGCTTAATTTCTTGCTTCCAGCCACACGGGATGTACAAGCTGGGGTAGAGGTGATTTGGGGCCAACATCCAAAATGGAGTGCCTATCCCCCCTTCCTGGTTCTGGGGGGACCTCAAGGAAATTCTTTGGCACGAAGCAGGCAAACAGACACACACCGAAACACATCACCGAGGCGGCCCACAGTGAAACTTTCCACTCGCAGACACTCCTGGCCACGCCGGAGGCTCAGGATTGCAACACGCGGCGTCTTTGGCCACAAACCCGAGGACTCTGCAGTTTTCCCAGAGCACCTAAAAGGAAGCATTCTTGGCAAAAACAATATGTTTATAGACAGAAAGGCTTTATTTTAGAGAAACTCAACTCCCCCTTCGATGTAGAGAATTCGGAGCGAAGCCCCTGCGGCTACTTTCCGTCCGAGGCTCCCACCCAGAGAGGGGCAGGTAGGGAGAGCCTGTGTGTGTGTGTGTGTGTGTGTGTGTGTGTGTGTGTGTGTGTGTGTGGTTTCCATGAACTGGGTGTGCATTTGGAATTTGTGCCTTTCAGCCAATTGCTGAGTGCCTTCGGATGCTTCCCCGAGATCGGGAAGGTGGGGGCTTCCCAGAGATAGGGCCGGGCTGCCGTGATTCTTGTCAGGAAACCTACCCCTCCCGTCCAAACATCGAACCCACACAAAGCGCAGACTGGAAGCCCGACTGGCTTGTGTTCTGGCTTCTTGTTAGAACCGCTTTGCTGCCACAGCTGAGCTGCCTCCCCGCCCGGGGCCCAGGGGTCACCTTCCTTTCTCCCCTTCTCACTACCAAACCCTGGGCACCCCCAGGGCCGCAGGACCTGCTGCCTCTGGAGGGTGGCCGAGGTCCTCAGTACATCTCATAGACATTCTCACTGAACAGTCGCCCTGGTCTAAAGGCCCTGAATTCACGACACCCTAGTCTAAAGGCCCAACACAGAAGACAGAGTTTTTTATTTGTGATATTTTTGGGCTTGGCCACAGAAGAAAAACCCCCCCAAAAACATGTTTATATATTTCTAGCCCCTGGCAACCACCAATTTGCTCTCTGTCTCTATGGACCGATCTATTCTGGATATGTCACATCAATGGATTCATACAAAATGTGGCCTTTGGTGTCCAGCTTTTTACACTTAGCATCATGTTTTCAAAAGTTCATCCATATTAGGACATTTCTCCCCAAATAAACCAGGCTGGAGAGCTAGTGCATCTCCTGCTTACAGCAGAGCAGGAGCTTTAAGAACCTTTGGACGAGCCTGGTGTCTGTGAGCCCCCAAGAGGCCTCCAGAGGCTGCGGAGGCCAGAGTCTGCTCACGGGACCACCCTCTGTCTGTTGACCGGTTTCACCCTGGCTCTGGTCTGGGCGATGCCACTTGGGGACCTTGGTACCTGCCTTCCGGCCCCGCTTCTTACACAATGAACGACTCCCCACTGTGTGGATTCAGTATCGCCCTGCCTTGCCTCTGTGTAGGGTGGGCTCAGTAGATCTAGAGGGAAGATGAATCTCACAGAAATCGGGGAGGAACGTGGTGGGTTTCTAAACTTTAGCACCTCTCATCTTGCAAGGTGGCCCTGAGGTCTCGTGGGTGGAGGGGGGCCAGATAGAATCTAGTGGAAGAGGATGCTGACTTAAGATAGCTCTGGAGAAGGTCATGAAAAGTTTCAGCGTTTGCCTGTAGTGAATTCATTGTAAGGATATAAACTTAAAAATGAGTTACCAAATCGCCGTTCCTCTTTTATGTTTTATTGCTATTGTCTTTTCATTCTTTGTAAAACCCTGTCTGACATTATTCCTATGGTTATTATAGACTTTACCTGTTTTTATCCTCCCTCCCTCATTTTTATATCCTCACTATATTTTTACAACTTTATCTGGAAGTCGAAGAATTCATCCCTCTGGAATCCATTCATTTAGCAGGGGAACTTGCATCTGCTAAACTTTAACAATTCTTTAAAAAAAAAAATATATATATATATATATATATATATTTTGATTTCCGAGAGGAAGGGAGAGGGAGAGAAAGATAGAAACATCAGTGGTGAGAGAGAATCATTGATGGACTGTGTCCTGCACAAACCACACTGGGGAATCAAGCCCGCCACCCGGGCATGTGCCCTGACCAAGAATCAAGCCCTGACCTCCTGGTTCATAGGTTGACACTCAACCATTGAGCCACACCAGCCCGGTCACAATTCTGTGTTTTTCTGAAATGATTTTAACAGAGCAGTTACTCTTCAAACAGCCCTTTTAGCCACTAGGTGGCGCTCATATGCTATTGTAAATGGATTCTCATATTAAACTATTTGGAGAAACAATTTGTCTTCATTTAAGGCAAATACAGGAATTGGCCCTAAAAAAATGTCTGAGCTTTGTGGATTACAGACCCCCCCTTCCACCCCCGGCTGCGTTTTCCACTACATCATCATGATTAAGCATAGGCACTCCAGAATCAGGGTGAGTTCAAATACGGCCTGTCACTCACTTGCTGTGTAACCTTGAATCACTTAACTTCAGTGTTCTCATCGACAAAGCGGAATTAGCGACACATACCTCATGGAGTGGTAGGGAGAATTAAAAAGTTAATATCCATTAAAGCACACGGTGTTATATGTGTTTTTTGAAAAACGGTCTCTTTACCGCGTCCCCCTCCCCCCAGCTCTATGAGCTATAGCAACAATTAACATTGTATAATTTTAAGGTGTACAGTGTGATGCGTTGATCGCATGTAGAATGTGAAATGATTGCACGATAGGGTTACTTATGTGTTTGCATTTGTTATTGATGCTTTTGTTTTCACGGTGGCATTGCTAACCCCTCAGAGCAGCGATGTTCAACCGTTCTCATCTCATGGCGCACGTAAACTGATGACTGAAATTCTGCAGCACACGCCAAAAAGTGTATTTCTAGCTGATCTGACAAAAAATAGGTATAATTTAAATTTCTTCACACCAGATGGCTATTGCATTGGCTGTTGTTATTTTTTTATTTGACAATCTAAGGGAAAAGAGGTCAGTGCCCCTGACTAAATATGGTCAGGCATTGCATGTTTTAAACATTCTTGCAGTACACGGTTGAAAATCACCACTTTAGACAAATGCTTCCCAGATACCAGTTCAAGGGCTAGCCATATCAGTATCCCTTAAGGATCATTGTTCGAAATATAGACGTATGAGCTCCATACCTGGAGTGTCTATTGCAGTAATTCTGAGGTAGGGGTTAGGGATCTATAGTCTTCAGAAGCTTTTTGGGTTGTTCTGATGATCAGCTGGATTTGGGGGCCCATGACATAGACTACCCAGGGTTGTTCCTGTCGGCCCCAGTCCTGTGAGGGGTAAGAAGTTAAGGCTGTTGCACACCGGCAGTTTCCAATTTCCCTCCAGCACCGTGCGTGCCATCCGAACCTCTGCCCCTTGGGATGGTCCCTCTCACCACTATCTGCAGGCCGCCCCCCGGATGAGGCTGAACTGCAACCACTGGCTGTTTTTTATTTTTTAAATATATTTTTATGGATTTTAGAGAGGAAGGGAGAGGAAGAGGAGATAGAAACGCCAGTGATGAGAGGGAATCATTGGCTGCCTCCTGCACATCTGACCAAGCCCGCAACCCAGGCACGAGCCCTTGACTGGAATCAAACCTGGGACCCTTTGGTCTGCAGGCCGACGCTCTATCCACTGAGCCAAACCGGCTAGGGCCCCACTGGCTGTTTCTGGCTGGTACCCTCATACTCAGCTGAGCCATGGATGCATCCAGCTTGGTTTTTCCCTCCATCACCAGCTAGTCATAGCAGACCTCAGGGGGGGGGGGGGGGCTGGGGCCACAGTGAGTGGCATGGGGCCGGGGCTGCCTGCTTGTGTAGCTTGCCTGGGCCCTTGGTCTGCATGTACCACTCTCATCTCACAGTGAGTGGGCCGCCCAGCCGTGTAGCGCCTGGTTGTGATGGAGCCCAGCTCGTCATGGCTGATGGGTCGCTTGGTGTCCCACTGCTGGGAACCACGCCTCTTCAGGGCCTAAGAATGAGCCAGGAGTGTTTTTTTTGTTTTGTTTTGTTGTTGTTTCTTGTTTTTCTGAAGTGATTCATTGTACAAGGCTTTGCTCCAGAACATTGTCTGAATTGTGATTGTCTAAACGTGGATTGCCAAAACTCCACACACTGTCTTTTTCCATCACCAATACTTCTTCTTCTTCTTTTTAAAAAAAATTCTCACCCATGGATATGTTTGTTGATTTCAGAGAGAGAGGAAGGGAGAGTGAGAGAAACATTGATGTGAGAAACATCAATCCGTTGCTGCCTGTATGAGTCCCGAGTGGATATCAAACCCTCCACCTAGGTATGGGCACAACCAGGAGTTGAACCCACAACCTTTTGGTGTACGGGGACAAGGCTCCAACCACCTGAGCCACCGGCCAGGGCCGAGGGCTTCTTCTATAAAGAGCTCCTTGTGTGACCATTTTGTCCCCTTTGCTCTTCAAAAAAAACCTGTTTTATGAAAGAGTTCTATTGAACTTCGACTTTGAGAGGGAATGAATGTTTACCACTTAAAAGCTCACTGATTTTTATTTCTTTCCAGTATTTTAGATTACTTCTAGACTGGCTAAATTATATAATTGATGAGAAGCTCAATATGTTGATTTTTTTAAAGGGAAAAGTCATCCACCGCCAGTACTTCTGACTCCACAGGGGCTGCCAGGGCACGGGCTCGGGCGGGGCCGCCTGCCTGCAGCAGGGCCTTCGGCAGGGCCTTTTCCTGCTCTGGGCCCCGCTCAGCCCTCTGTCTCGTGACAGGAGTAGGAGCCATGTCCCCAGCTGTGGATGACTGTCTCCAGGCCGGAGCAGCGTGGGACTGTGCCGCCTGCGGGGTGTTGGGAGGGGCGAGAGGCAGGCATTTGTTCTGGGCGCTGAGACGTTCCAGTGCGTCCCGGGCTCTGGGCCGTGGAAAGGGGCACCGCTGCGGCCGCCTCCGCATCTTCTCAGGGGCTGCTTCCTGTGGTCTTTGTTGCCTGAGTCTGATTCGAGGGCCCCCAGCCTGTGGCACCTGGTATTCATCAAGTCTGACTTCCGTGATGTCGTCACCGCGTGATGCTCTGCGGATGTCTGCTGGGGGGTCTCCTCCAGCTGCACTCGGGGAGAGGAGGGCTGATGCCGCGGGCACCGCTGTGGGTCTGAGGGAGTGGGGGCTGCGTCAGGCCCTCCTGTGTGTGTGGGGGGGTGTGGGGTGGGGTGGGGGATGGGAAGGGTATAGTCCCCGGGCCAAAGGCTGCACACCAGGCACCTGAGCCGGCACTTGAGTTAAGAGCACCACCTGGCAGGAAGGCCGGTGCCCGCTGTGCCCTCCGGACCCGCCTGGTCTCCCGGGGACTGGACTGATGAATGAATGTGATGGGATGGGGGCCACACCCTGCGTCCTATAGGCTTTGTTTATGTTTCCTGCCTTGGCTGGGGTGGGGGGCAGTTTTGGAACTTCCCCTCGACTCCCCACCATGACAGCTCTTCTCCATGTGGGTGTTTGCCACTGTCAGGTACCCCCCTGCCCCAGCCCCCGTCATGCATCTGCAACTGGGGTGATGGCTTGGGAGGGGCTCACTCCCCCAGCCCCCTGCTCTCCAGTGTGGATCCTTCTTTTTTTTTTTTAATGTTTTT
>JAWPEG010064501.1:209236693-209256832 GCA_035771395.1 Myotis vivesi
CCCCCCCCCCCCCACTACCCTGTTGCCCATGTCCAAGGGCTGTGCATGTGAGTATATATGTTCTTTGCTTTATCTCCTCTCGTGCCCCCAACCCCACGTGGAGGGGTGTCAGTCTGTCCCGCGCCTCCCAGCTTCGGGTCTCATTTCACATCTAACATCTTAAAAACATTAAAGACATCATTTGCGAGCGCTCCAACAGCCCTCTTCTCGGCCGCTCTCGCTCCCATTCTTGGTTCTTGCCTGATCGACCCCTCTTCCCTCCTCCCCCCTTCTCCCTGTCCCCCCCCCTCCCCACGCGCCTCGCGTGACGCAGCCCACGTGCGGGCTCCGTGCAGCCGTTGGAGCCGGGCCGGGAGATGGCGGAGCGGGGCCGGGAGGTGGCGGAGCGGCTCTCCCCCGCAGGGCCCGCGGGCCCGGTGTGCGCCTTCCTGTTCAGGAAGCCGGGGCGGAGAGGGCCCGCGGGCCGCAGGCAGCGCGGGGTCGGGGACCCAGAGCCGGGGGACAGCGAGGACGAGGGCAGCTGCGTGGTCCGCCCGGGCGGGAAGCGGGCCGCCCGCGGGCCCCTGGTCCAGAAGACGCGCGGCGGGCCCCGCAGGGCAGCGGAGGAGGAGGAGGAAGAGGAGGAGGAGGAGAGCGGGCCCCCCCGCGTGGTCTACAAGTCCACCCGCTCCGCGAAGCCCGTGGGGCCCGAGGACATGGGGGCGACCGCGGTGTCCGAGCCGGACCCGGAGGAGGAGCGGGCCGCCTCCGCGGGCGGCCGGGAGCGCCGGGAGCCGCGGGCCGGGGCGCACGGCCCGATCTACCGGGGCCCCCCGCCGCCCAGGGACGCGCGCGTGGGCCCCCTGCGCGCGCCCGAGCACCTGCGCGCCACGGTGCGCTGGGACTACCAGCCCGACCTGTGCAAGGACTTCAAGGAGACGGGCTTCTGCGGCTTCGGCGACAGCTGCAAGTTCCTGCACGACCGCTCGGACTACAAGCACGGCTGGCAGATCGCGCGGGAGCTGGCCGAGGGCCGCTACGGCGCCGCCGAGGCCGAGAGCTACGAGGTGGGCGGCGAGGGCCCGGCGGTGCCGGTCGGCTGCCCCCTGTGCCGCCAGCCCTTCCGCAGCCCCGTGGTCACCCGCTGCCGCCACTGCTTCTGCGAGCGCTGCGCCCTGGAGCGCTACCGGGCCACCCCGCGCTGCTACGTCTGCGACCGGCCGACCCACGGCGTCTTCAACCCCGCGAAGGAGCTGCTGGCCAAGCTGCAGAGGCGCCCGGCGGCGGCAGAGGACGGGGAGGCGACGGAGGGACCGGCAGGCGGGGGTGGAGGGTCCCGGAGAGATGGCCCGTGAGAGCCTCGGGAGGTCTGGCCGTGCCCGTAAGCAGAAAACGCGCCCCCCCCCTCTCCCCCCAGTCCCCGGCCACAGCTACGAAGACCCTGGACACGATGCCACCGGGAACCGGATGCGATGAAGAAAAGGGCTGAGGTTTGCACAGAAACTGACCAAGTCCACACACCCACGACTCTGCACCCCTGACTCATGCTGGCTCATGGTTTTTGGCCTTTAAGACCTCTCAGTCGCTCGCCCTCGGGGATGGGGTTTTGAAGGGACAGCTTCCAGCTCTCCTTGCACGAGGCCCTGCAGTGAAGCGACCGGAATTCCTCCACTGCACACAACAGCAAGAACAAACAAAACCCCAAAACACACAAAAGAGAACAACACAGTCATTTGACGGATTTCGACTTTGTTTCAAACTGGAGCCCGTGTAGACAAAGCTCAAGTCAGGGACGTGAGCCAGGTCTCTGGTTTTGGTCAGGCTCCAGCCCGGAGGAATTCACTTTATTTTTCTTCTGCAGCTCAGGGAATGGATCAGTAGAAATGAACAGCCCGAACTCTATCTTGCTGCATAATAAATGGATGTTGGATGAAATGCAATATCTGGACGTGAACATGTGGACAACAGATGATTTTTAGATGCAACTAACATACTCATTAGGCGTTTTTAGCAAAATCCTCCACGAGGCTTATTGTCCTGAAGTTGAAATACAAGAAGTCGCCTGTCTAGTGTGCTCTTCCGAAACCTGAAGTTTAACTTGAATCCCTTTGAAGTCGTTTATTATGATTAATGAATCATTTCAACATTTTGCTGCATTCAAAGGCCCCCAATAAAAGATAAAATCGAGTTCCTTACTAATCAAGGATACCACAAAAGATTGGAAATCAGGCGAAAATGTGACCTGAGCAGTAATACTAACCTTAAAAACCTGTATCAATCACTACAAATTTCAAAAGAGTTTGGAAACATTTAAGACTTTTCAGAAGTGCATACCACCGATGCCAGGAAGGACTTGGGAAATATTTGGGTGCTATTTGTAATGGAAGGAAAGCCAGTTGGTTGCTTTTCTTGAGCGAATGTTTTGCAATAGTTTGGCATCACAAAGCCAGGACGGAGAAAGGCCTTCTCTATTTGTCCATTTTCGAGTTGAGAGTCCCAGGGTAGGGCTGGGTTTCGTCCCCATGTTTGTGTCACAACTGATGGGACAATACTCACTTTTGTTAGGGAGGCCGGTCTTTGTCCGGGTAGGGAAGGTCATCGCACAAAGACTCAGATTTTGGGGTTCTTGGGAAGGACTGCCGAGGACCCAACTTACTCTACATTTCATTCTCAACACATTGAGATGATCTCCATGAGATGTCGCACTGCAGAGCTCGAGACTCCAATGCCAGCACCCCTGGGAGAGGCTTAGGACAGTTCATGTGGGAGCCACCAGCAGAAGCGCTGCCCAGCCCAGGGGCCAGTGGGCACAGTGATTGCCAACCAGTCTAGTGAACAGAGCAGACTGACCACCAAGACAGGCAGGAATCCAGACCACACCTTGAATACAGATTCCAAAGTGGTTTTGAAAGTGAAGATAAGGAGCTTCCTGGTATCTCACCATCAAACTTTCCTCCTATTATAACCAGGACTTGAAGCCCTGCACAGTGTGTCAGATAGGACAGCCATTGTCTCCACGCTTGTCTCATTGTGCTACTTCCTGGGTCAGAAATCTTCACTGACCCTCCCTTTGCTTTAGGGGACGGTCCACTGTGTCTCCGTGTTGGCAGGCATATGTCCCTTACTCCCCAACATCAATTCTTTGCCAGAGTCCGAGGTCCCCCAAGTGCACTGCACCTTCAATCTGCCTGCCACAGCACCTTTGCTGAGGCCACTTACCGAGCCCCAGAACGATTCTCTGTTTGCTCTTGTCCAGTGGAAACTTGGCCTAGAGTCAAAGACCCCTCTCATTCTCACCACCTCTAGGATCACCCACGGTGGGTGCCCCAGTTTCCTCTCTTATACCTTTCAAAAGTCCATGTTGTCTAATGCTGTCACCATCGGTACCTGTTGAGAACCCCGGGCAGCTGTAAGCTCATCAGCACAGGATGCCTCGCATGTGTAGCGCTGTTCAGCACATTGTATTGAGCTAACTGTGTGAATTTATGCCCCTGGGTCACTTGGTACCTAAAGTAGTGTCCACATAAACACGTTCATCCATTTGTCCATTCTCTCTGTGTTGACCACTCGCTCTGTCCAGCTCTGTGCTTGTCCCTAGAAATGCAGCAATGAGCAATAAAGTCATGGTGCTTGTCTTTGCAGAGTTTATATATAACCTCGTGGGGAAAAGAACTAGTACTGGAGGCTTGTTTTGTGCTGGTCATTCTACTAAGTACTTGTTCACAGTCTCTTACTGAAACCCATTACCACCCTTGGAGGTAAGCAGTTATCAGCCCCTTCTCACAGACTAGGGTGCTGAAGCTTAGCATGGCTGTTCGGTTAACTTGTCCAAAGCCCCCTGGCTATGGAGTGGGAGAGCGGGAGCTTGACTTGGTTTGACACCAGCGCTTGTGGTTTTTAACCACCACATGAGATAATTACCGATATTATAGGGATGACAAATACCATAAATGTTATGTGTGAGTTTCCTGTGGTGCTATGACAAAAATTAGCACAAAACTCTGCGTGGCTTTATAATAACGCAGATGATAAGATCTGTAGGTCAGAAATTCAACATGGGTCTCACCAGGCTAAAGCAAGTTGTAGGCACGATTTCATTGCTTTTGGAGGCTCTGGGACAGCGATTTTTAACCCTTTTCATCTCATGGCACACAAACTAATTACTAAAATTCAATGGCAGACCAAAAAAATGTATTTTTTGCTGATCTGACGAAATAAGTCTAATTCTGAGTCTTTCACACTGGATGGCTCTTGTCATTTTTTTATTTGGTAATCTAAAGGAGATTGTCCCTTAATGCCTCTGTCTAAAGAGTTAGGTATTGCATGTTTTAAAAATTCAGCTGCAGCCAGCAAGCTTGCTTCTCTCTGACCAGCCGTCTGTCCTCACGGGTCTCTGTGACCACAGGCTAGAAACTTCCCCTACTTCTAGGGACTCATGCGATGACATCAGGCCCATCCGGACCCTCCCGGGCAGTTTCCCCGTCTCAGGATTCTTAATCACATCTGCTAGTCCTTCTTGCCACGTGAGGTAAAATAATCACAGGGTTCCAAAGATTAGGGCTTGGATATCGGCAGGGGGGGCATTATTTTACTGACCATGCTGTAGGGGGTGTAACAAGGGAGCAAACTGGAGGTGGAGGGATTGCTCAGGCTGCCTGGGAGGGTCAGGCACCCCAAACCGAGGGCTGAGGAGGTGTGAAGCCCCTGCAGAACCACCGAGCTGGGGCCTTCGCAGGTCTGAGGAGAGGCCTGATGGGGGACAGTGGCCCTCTCTGCAGCTGGAGGGGGGGGGCAGGGACCAGGTCCCGAGGAACCTGCCTGGCAGGCAGGATGGACTCTGTCATGATTGGGGGAGGAACGGGCAGTCGGTGAAAGGGTCAGGTAGCAGACACGATAGATTTGATTTCCAGATCCCGGGTTTGTGGGGATCAAGAGTGGAAGCAATGAAGAGTGTGTTCTGACAGTTCAGGTCACGGATGCTGGTGGCCTGGGCCAGGCGGGTGCTACTGCAGGCCGAGGGAGGCCGGTCTGGGCGCCTGTGTGGAAGTGGAGGCAAGGGACAGACTTCCAGGTTTCTAGGTGGGACAATGGGCGGGGCCTTCATGCTGACGCGATGGCAGCTGCAGGAAGACCAGGCTTGGTCAGGGCCATCATCAGAGCCAGTGGCTGCAGGAGGAGCAAATAACATTAACAGAAGAAGAAATTCCTCTTAGGGACCAGAGGCCAGGGCTGCGTGGGCGGAACCACGGCAACAGTAGACAGAGTCACTCATTTGGGCTCTTCTGATTGAATATTTATAAAGCCCACATAGCTCTAAGGAGGCCCACGTGCATGAGGCTGGAATGTCTTCTGGAAAACTATGCTGACCGAACATTCTGAAGATTGGTTCAGTTTGATTAAGGGCAGCAGATTCGTTATATTTCAGCCTGTCCATCTTGACCACCAGACATTCTTTCCCCCTTTGTACACGGCACCTGTATGTGGGTTACACTCATCTCCCGGTTCTTCTCTGCCTGGTGAGTCTGATTCTTTGGGCACAATAGCAATCCTTGCTCTTTAAGAAGACTCATTTGGTTTTTCAGTAAATGCATATAGCGTCACACATTTGAACAGAATTAACATTGTGCAAACAGAAGATCTTTGGGAAGTATGTTTGGGTATGAGTCAATTATGGGACTAACCAAGAAAAGACAACCCACAGGGCACCCTGGAATTCACAGAAGTGCGTGCAGGCACGATGAGCTGGCTTAGATCTCACAGTATGACCAAACCTACTAACACGTTAGGGTTAGAAGCTCCACATGAGAAAAGAATGAATGGGGTGACTGCTCCTGGCAAAGCAAGAACACGTCTGAATGCCCAGTGGTCTCCCACTCATCCCCGGGGACGGCGCTGTCTCACATGGGGGATGGTTGGGCGCCCCGTCTTCGTGGAGAGACTTCCCTTTTGCTCCTTCCTTTAGTCTGTTTCAGTGGTTCTCAAACTGCAGCGAGCAGGGATCTCATGCTGCATTCCCAATGTGACACAATTTCAAGGGGACTGCCGACTTTGACTTTTGCCTTCGATGCTGATTTTAGAACATAAGCTCCATATGGATTGTTGGGACGCAGCACAGCGTGGGACTAGATTCCAAGTCTGAGGTTGGGAAGTGTTTCGGCACCTGCCCCAGTAGAAGGGCTGGGGTTAGAGGCGGCAGGGAGCTGCTCCGTGGTGAAATTGATCAAACCGTTAGAAGATGGTGAGTGCTCTGTGGTCATTTTCAGGTAAACAAACCGTGGGAGAGCAAAGCAGCGGAGACTTTCCCATTAACTGTCACCCGTCAGTGCAAGAATACGGGGACCTAGGAGACATGCAGAGCGATTCCGCGCCACGTGCAGGCCCATGAGCGCACTGAGGGCTGTGCAGGCAACACCTTGTGTACTTTGTAGAGACAGGTGCTGGGGCCACCACACACTCATGGCACACACGTATGTCCCAGGCCAGACCCAGGCCCCGGCTTCCTCAGCAGTCACACCATCACCTGCCATTTCAAAGGCATTTAATTTGAAATTCTGTGACTTTGTATCATTTTGGTTATATTTATTTTCAATGTTATTTTTAAATATATTTTTATTGATTTCAGAGAGGAAGGGAGCGGGAGAGAGAGAGAGAGAGAAAGAGAGAGAGAGAGAGAGAGGGAAACATCAGTGATGAGAGGAAATCTTTGATTGGCTGCTTCCTGCACGCCTCACACTGGGGATCGAGCCCGCAACCCAGCCATGTGCCCTTGACTGGAATCGAACCATGACCTCCTGGTTCATAGGTTGATGCTCAACCACTGAGCCATGCCGGCTGGGCAGCAGTCACTTTATAGTCACACAGTCACCTGCCATGTTCAAATGCATTTATTAATTTGAAATTTTGTGGCTTTGTTTTATTTTGGTTATACTCGTTTTCAATGTTATTTTAATTTATAGTTAGAGAAGTCCTTTAAGCTGAGGGAATCTATTCTTAGTTTTTGGTGGGTTGATCGTTAAGAAACATTATAATTTAAATCCCTTGGATCGAATGCATTTGGTGTTGAATAGGAATCACCTACATAGTCCAGGCCACCCTCAAACACCTACTGTGCACAGTGCGCCCGAAGATAAACCAATGAGCAATGTGGGAATTTTTTTTCTATAAAAAGGGTCCATGTCTTACTCACCTTGATGGAATATCACCATTATGCTATTTCCAAACAAAACGATACAGCGTGATGCGTCCTTCATAGCTGCATTTGTGTATGCCAACTCCAGGGGAATGGCACCAACTAGGAAGTAAAGAAGTCCTTATTAATTCTGTGGTGTCCAAAGTGCTAACTTATAAACAGCATCAGATCCCGAAATCTCTGTATGTCTTCAACACATTTTGTATTAAATACATTATAAAATCCACTTAGTAAAAAAACGCACATGTGCCTTAACTGGTTTGGCTCAGTGGATAGAGTGTTGGCCTGTGGACTGAAGGGTCCCAGGTTTGATTCCGGTCAAGGGCATGTACCTTGGTTGTGGGCACATCCCCAGTAGAGGGTGTGCAGGAAGCAGCTGATTGATGTTTCTCTCTCATCGATGTTTCTAACTCTCTATCCCTCTCCCTTCCTCTCTGTAAAACAACAACAGCAAAAACATATGAAAACCAAACAAACAACAACAAAAACCCTACATGTAAAGTGAATTTAGCAGAAACACATCTTAAAAAACAGCCACAAAGACAAAGCCTGGTGAAAAACAAATGAACAGAACCTGGGGAGGCCGCTGTCAGCGTGAACTTTGCCTCTCAAGCTGAGAGTCCCTTATTAAGTGTGAAGAAGGTAACCGTCCGGCCTGCACCTCTCTGTGGCCCTGCACACGCTGTGGGGTTGGCCCACCTGCTCACCTGCAGGCTCCGCATCTCGCACGTGCTTGGTAAGCATCTGAGGGATGGGAGGGAGGACGTGCTGCGGGGCGATTTCTATTGGATGGTCGTGCACCATCTAATGAGGGACTCAACCTGTTGGCAGCTCTGGTAATTCTTATGCCGCTCCAGGCAAGTTGGCTAAATGGACCACACGAGTGCTCGGTGCTTTCCTGGCTGCTGCCCGCCGCTTCTGTTTCCAGCTCATCAGATGTGTCCCTCTCAGCTCCAGCTGTTTGCTGAAGCCCATCTCCCCGCAGGCTCGCCCGTGAGCCTCGAGCCTGTTCTAGCCAGTGTGTTCAACAGCCAGTGTATTTCCACTGGTGATGGGTCTGGAATGACTTCCATTTCCTCCCACTCTGAGTCTGGGGAGCCCCAGAAGTCCTGCTCCCGTGTGGCCACTGTAGCCTTATCGTACCCTCTGCTCCCCTGAAAGCCTGGGGTGTGAAAGGCTGAGACTTTGTCATCAGCTCCAGTCTGCACACTGGTTTCCCGCCGGGATTAGAGCCGTGCCCAGCCCCTGGCCATGAGGGTTTTGTCCCCTCGAGTCTTGCATCCTTTTCTCTGCACAGGCTCTTGGCCCCCGGCTCTGAAACAGGCTGCGTTCCCCGAGGATGCGCAGTCATAACTGGGCCGGCTTTCCACACAGTCTCAGTCTAGGTTTACGTCTCCGTTCAGAACTCGGCAGAGTTCTTCATCTTTGTATAGGGAGTTGACTTTTTAGCTTTATGGGTTTGCTCGAAGCCAAATAATCTTGTTTTTCTTTTAATCTTTATTGTTGAAAGTATGACAAAGGTCCTCCCCCGCCCCTGTTAACCTCTCCCAGCCCATTCCAGTCCTCCTACCCCAGGCCCTCACCACCCTATTGTCTGTGTCCACAGGTTATGGAGATAAGCATACACGTTCATTGGTTGATCTCTTCCCACCCACCCTCCCCTGCCTTCCCTCTGAGGTTCAACAGTCTGTTCATGATTTTATGAGTCTGGGTCTATTTTTGATCATCAGTTTATTTGGTTTATTAGATTCCACGTATGAGTGAGATCATGTGACACTTATCTTTCTCTGACTGAAAGCCAACTAGTCTTAATTATAACATCATTGAAATAGCTGCACTACTTTTTATTAAAATACACTCAATGCGTTAGGAATATTATTCAGGGGGATCTGGAAGTTGAAGTCTCGGGTTGGTACATGCTGGGATCATGCTAAGCAATCTCACACGTGTCGTGATTCTGGTTCTTGGCCTTTGGTGCCACTTAACAAGGGAACGCGGAGGCTTTGAGCTGGTTTATAGGTTTGTAGCACCTTACTATGATGTTTCCATTCATTTCTTTGTTGACTTTTTAAAAAGCACACTTTGCCTTTGTCATTTGTCCGTCCAGGCACGAGATGTAAGTGCTCCTTCCATCAGCACCAAGCACATGGGTGAGGGCGGCGCTGACATGGACTTCAGGAGAGAGGAGAGTCCGGGGGGACTGAGCCACGGCCACTGGGCTTCTCCAGTTGGCACGGGCAACAGAAACCCCACAAACAGGTTAGCAGGGGTCCTCAAACTTTTTAAACAGGGGGCCAGTTCACTGTCCCTCAGATCGTTGGAGGGCTGGACTATAGTTTTAAAAAAAAACTATGAACAAATTCCTATGCACCCTGAACATATCTTATTTTGAAGTGAAAAAACAAAACGGGAACAAATACAATATTTGTATTTGCATGTGGCCCGCGGGCCGTAGTTTGAGGACCCCTGGGTTAAAGTGTCGTAGGAGCGTGTAGGGGACAGCGCCTCCTTGGTCTCCTGTTCTCTCTGAGGTATCTCCCCATTACCCTTCGGAAGAGGAGTCGGGCTTGTTCCCCGGTGAAAAAGGCCACGTTCCTGGACGCAGGGCCTAGGTGCGCATGTCTGTTTGCAGACACCCATCATTTGAAATGGACTCTGCCAACCACCAGCCTCCCTCCTGCTCCTTGGCTTCCCATGCCCTTGTGGCGATTTTCACTGGTCACCATTGCCCACTCCAGGACCCAGTGTCTGGTATTAGAGTGGGTGTCTGTCTTTAGACCAAGCCCCTTCCCTTCCACAAGCAAAGCCATCCTGTGGGCCCCTCGGTGGGATTTTGGGTGAGTGATGATGGTTGTAGTTTAAAGATGGATATTCTATTATAAACACCACAGGCAATGCTGGCCAAGAAAGTAGGTTTGGGTTTGGTTGTTGGGGTAGAGGATGGCAGTTCTTTCCAATTTTTACAGAAAAAGCCAAGTGCTACGACCTAGTAGGAGGGGTTTGAGCACAGAGAGAAGGCTGAGAGTTGGACCAGAATACAGGATTAGGTAAAAGTGGATGCTCCGGAGACTCGTAATGCTCGCGGGCTGTCCTAACAATGCGACCTTTCCCAGCATCTTCATTCCGTAATGAAAAATTTGTGACATCTGCAATTGCATTTATCTTTTAAATTTCCTTCCTAACCATTGTTTCGCATACTCTGCTACTTCATTAGTAATGATTTTCCTGACAGTTCCCTTAAACATACTCTGAATTCAGGTGGAGGAAGATGGATTTTTAACTAATCTTTTTTGGCACAAACATATATCACGAAGGAGACCAACTCTTCTTTCTATTTTTCATCTGTTTTCCTTGGTGTTATCTGACGTTAGGTTGCCAGAACAAATTTAAGTGGCGAGTGAGCAATAATTGCCTTGTGATAGGAAATGATGGGTAAGAATTGTTTTTTAATTCAGTAGATAGATGGTTTACTTCCTGCGTCTAAAATACTTAGTTGGCCGACGATGCCTTCAGCAGACAGGCAGTGGACATGCTCTCGGACCTGGCCCCTCTTCCGAAAATGGGGCTTTGTACCGAATGATGTGGGTGTGCTGATGTCACAGCTCAGGCTCCTGAATCAGCGCCCATGGCCCCTCCTGCGAATGCTGACTTTGTCCGTCCGCCCCCACCCTTTCACTGACCCTCACTAGAAGCCTCTTATCTGCGCCTGCCCCCTTCTGGTTAATTGAAGCTTTAAGTGGCTCGAATCTTTTAAAAAATCCATTTCAAAACCCACGTGGAGACCAGAGAGACAAACGCTCTAGAACCCCAGGCCCAATCTGCACCAAGGCCCGTGAAGACGGGACCGTTGGCCATGGCCACGGCCTTCTCCGTAGAAGTGGAGGCTCCACAGGGATTACAACGGTCAGAAACCTGGGCCACGCGGGGCAGGGATGCTGAGCTGCCTTCCGTTCCAGACAGACCTCAGCGTCCGAGAGTCGAGGCAGGATGGGGGTCCGAGTTCCCGAGGGGCGGCTGTTGGCCTTCATGTTGCCGCCCCCTTCTGAGTCCTGTAGTTTGCCTGTCAGTCAGAGTTTCACGCTTCCTGTGGAGGCCCTGCTGCTCTGTATCTTTTTTTTTTTCTTGTCCGTGGAGCCTAGGGAGCGAATGCTTTTTAAATCGGAGGCTAACATCCATGGGATTTTTATTTCAAAGTGGAGACATTTTCCTTCTTTCGCCATCATTTGTGTGTGTGTGTGTGTATGTGTGTGTGTATGTGTGTGTATGTGTGTGTGTGTGTGTGTGTGTGTGTGAGAGATGGATCCCAATTAGTCACAATTCTCTTTAAAACATCTGTACAGGCACAAGGCACATAATGGCAAAGGGGAGGTGACGTTCCTGGGACAACGCAGGCTGGACGGGTGCCCTTTCTTCCTTGTGGAAAACGGGACGATGCGCGTGACTGTTCAGGATGGAGGTTAGCCCGGTGTGGGAGTCAGAAATCTAGACTTGACCTCTACAGCCCTAGGAGACTGTGGGCTTCTGTTTCCTGCCCTATAAAAGGTAGAGACTGGCCTAAAAGATTTCTACAGTTCCCTCGACTCTGGCCTTCTACATATTTTGTAATTATTATAATAAATATTGCATGCTGCTTCAGGTCTCTGCTGCTCGGCTGAGCCCTGGGCAGGAGGACCGTGCCACCTCGTGACAGGCCTGGGGAAAGGTGTGTTTGTGGACAGGCGCGGGGGGGTTGGGGGGGTGTGTGTGAGTGGCCTTGCCTTTTGGGGCCCAATCTTAAAGTGTATCTCTGGTCCTTGCATCGCTCCATGGGGGGAACAAGGGGACGAGTTGCGCGCCAAAGGAGGAGATTTTTCTTTAAGGAAATTAGGGCCGACTGAACCAGAGATTGGCTGCTATTATCAGACACTAATGGCCCCTGATAAGGGGTAATCAGATAGCCTGCAGAGCAGGGTTTAGCGTTAAGTAACCAGCTCCCGCCCTACAGGAGACGGGCGGCAGGACGATGCTGGAATGGATTCTGTTCTCTGTAAATTTTTAATCAGCTCAAAAATTTTCATGGAACAATTTACCCTTCCACCCTCCTCCACCCTTTTACTTAGCTTCTTTTGACCTTGACCTTCAGTGGAAATGAGACCATATATATATTATACACACACACACACACACACACATATGAAACATATTTATGAAATAATTATCAATTGCTAAGGAAAATTTTGCATAAATCACAAGACTTCTCATATTATTTTATGGTTGTAAGAGTCTGAGGGCTGTGTAGGTGAACTTTCCTTAGCCGAGCATGTATGTTTTGTAAAATTGATCCTCGTGATTTTAAATATCAAGTTTCAGTGTTCTTATCACATCTATCGGCCTTGAGGAGGCGATGTCACAGGCAGCCGAGGGACTCTTTCTGACCCTCCTGGAGGGGGCGGGGGCGGTGGACTTCTACATTTAGTGTTTATCCGATGGCGATGCCTTCCCTGCATTTTAAGTTGCTGGGGCCCCGCATCTGTCTGTCACGGGGATGGAGATATTGCACGGACACTCACTGGTAAGCCTCCCATCCACACCTTATCGCATTTCCTCCCCTGGACTCAAGTGGCAAGTGCGTGGCTATCAGGATTTTTTCTTTCCCTGGACATTCTACCAGCTTCCTACCTGGGCAGTGTTTCTCCTTGTCAGCCAATGCGAAACCTAGTGAGGTCCCTGGAACTAGACACGGAGGTGGGGTTTACCATGTGGCGTATTTTTCAAAAGCACTTATAGAAGGAACATGGGAGAAGCAGGCGTGGGCAGGAGACCCCCACCCAAGGTCAGGCCTGGTAACACCTCTGCAAAGATGTGACCGCGGCTGGGGTAGCGCCATGTCACTAGCTGAGCATGCGAGCAGTGCTTCCAGCATCTTAAGGCGATCAGACATTCTGATCGTTACGATGTGCAGCAGCCGCGGGAACGTGCGGAAAGAGGGAGGTGTTTAAGCACAACAAAGGGAAACAGCGTCTGAGGGCACCAGAGCTTTGTAACAACTTGGCGTCGCGCTCAGAGGCTTAATTTCAAGAGACATTTATCCTGCGATGGCCGGTGGTAATGCGCCAATAAGTCCCGTGCTTTGTGCTAAGGCAGAATTAATCGGGGGTTCCCCAGGCTGGTGATGCTGGGAGCTAGCACACTCCGGGCCGGGCCGGTGCCAGCGAGGGCTGCTGGGAGGTGCTGGGAGGGGCGGGGGGGGGGGGGGGGTTGATTTTACAGTAGCGGGCAGAAAANTGATTCACCTCGCCGGGCCCTATTTTCATCATCTTTAAACGAAGGGTAATGCCTGCTTTGTCGACTCCATAAAGTTTTTGTGAGGATCGAATGGGATCATGGCTGTGGAAGTGCTGTAAAAGGCGTGGTGATCTGCGCGTCGGCCATTGTTATTTTGCGGTGGATTTAGTTTTGGAAGCCGGAGCAGGGAGCCAAAGCTAACATCCCCCGATGGACGCGCATGCAGGCTTTTCCTATGTGTAGTTATGTGGGGGTGGGCAGGGCCTGATTTGACTCGCAGCCTCTCTGAATTCACGTGTTATCGAGTCAGAGACACATAAATCAACACGACGAAGCAGCCACGGGGGAGGACTTGAACCTTGAGGCCCAGAGGAGGCTGCACGTTGAGGGGTTTATACAGGGAGCTGTCAGGATGCAGATAATGTGTGTGGCTAGAGCCCCAGCTGGAACGAGGGACGAGAGTGCAGGTGCTCAGTGACTGAGAGAGAAAAGCGTTCTTGGTTCGGTTGACTCTTTGCTGAGGTCCCGCTGGTGCCGGGGACCTGGGCAGTTGGCTGGAGACCCCGGCTGGAGCTGGATGTCCCCAGGAAGATGGGCGGGCATCTCATCCTCTCAGTGGGCTGCTCACTCACTTGTGTGAGCAAAAATGTACCCCTGCACCGTCCAGTGTGGAGGATTAACAGCATAGATCATGCGTTTTGGAGAAATGAACAATCACAAGGATATTTGTGTCACAATAAAACATTGGAGAAACGATTCACACAGTTCAAGCCCTCAGAACTTCTAAAAAACTCGGCCTGATGACGGTATCAGGAAGCAGGCCATCTGCTGAAGGAGCAATAATGGAAGAAGCTTAAGCAACACCTCTTTGACCTGAAGGCTAAACCATCCAGCTCCATCTAGATTGGTATTTGGCTGCGAGAAATGCTTGGCAAGGTGGAGTGTTTTGGTTTCATTTGATCTCTCATCGTATTAGGCACCTGATTCCCACACCCTCCTCTCCCCCCAGCCCCTGAACTATAGAGCCTTAGATTTGGTGGGCCCCACCCGAATTTCAACACTGACTGAGCTTTTGTGTTACATTCAGAGTGGGAGATTGTTTGGACAAATAATTCATACCTTTGATGGGAAGGGAAGAGGTATTTCAGGAAAGAGATGATCTGTTCATGTGCCAGGTATGGGGGCCCGGACCTCCGTGTGCAGTGCATTAGCCTGTCCATTAGGGGAGCTGCCCTTTTATTGGATCATATCTAGCTGTTGATTGGAAAACTAAAAGTGGCCTTTAAATTTTTCACCAGCTGTGGCAGGATAGAGACGAGATGACACATCCAATGAGCGGGCTGGTAATGGCGAACAGTTCCTGATCCCATGCTTCTCCCAGCCCATCCCATCAGAACCACCCATTTCCTCAATCCCTCTGGCCAGGGCAGGCCCTGCGCATTAGGTAAGGTGGGCTGTGGTCCCTGTTAAGATAGAAGGGCCTTACAACGCCTCTCTTCTAAATTTTCATTCTATTTTCCTTGCACGTCTTTACAAATATAGATACATTAACATCGTGGTGGGATAGGAGGGAGGGCAGGGATGGATGTAGGAAGGTGAAGGTAGCGCACCTTCAAAGAGAGATACCTTAAAACAGGTCTGGGCGCCTTATGACAAACGAGGACAGCAGTTAGGTGGTTGTGGAGGCTCCAGGAAGGAGTTGGAAATTAGGGCAAACGTCACCCAGTTCATGACGTACACAGGACAAGGCCTTGTCACATTTTTTTTTTTTAAACCAGAAGAGCCATGGAGTCACTGTGCTCCTAAGACTAAAGGGCTGGCAGGGCCCGGGAGCCGCCAGTCTTTCCACAGGGCTCAGTGGATCCCAGCACGCACACTCCTGCGCCCGATCGGGTCTCCGCACCACACACAGCTCTAGTTTCTCTCTCTCCATCTCCCTCGCTGTAGCGATTGGTCCTGGAGTGGCTTGGGAGCAGTTTCTGTAATGATCATATCGAGCACCTTTTTGTAAATAGGACGATCTGTTCTAAATCGGGCTGCTTTCCTTTTTTTTTTTAACAATCAGTCCTCTTTCTGTTGTGTCAGTGTGAAGCTTATTTTGACGGGAGGTGGGGGGTTGTGAATTGATATTATCCTAGCGAAACCCAAATGATTCAACATGCACGTCTGAATCACGAGGATGAAACATGGGCAGATGGTTCCGCTCTGTCACAGCGGCTTTGTCGGGACTGCGGTGTATGTAAGTGGAGTGGTTCAATGGAACGTAAACTGGAAATTATCATTTAAATGCTGTCGGCCTGGTTTGTCCATAAGAAGTGGTTCTTGTACAAAGGGAAGTGTTCTTTGGGCCTGAGAAGGAAATAAACATTTAAAAGTTCAAAAAGAGAAAAAAAAAGAAAAAAGAAATCCAACAGGTCAAGCTGTTTGCAGTTTCCTTCCATTCCAGGTTCTTCTATTAGTAATAAAAGATTTGGAGGCTTTTAATGAGCATGAAGTCACCAATTATACCACTTGTTTCCAAGGAGGGAAGGAGGACATCTTCTCCTGGGTAGGATGTAGAAGGTCTTGGCCAATGCTCTTGCTACAACAATTAGAAAAAAAAACCTATGGATTTATAAATTTACAAAGAAAACCCCTATTTTTATAGGCACCAGAGTACTAGGAGAGCAGTTAGGACTAAATAAACTGAACTCCCCAGGAGAGAAACTTTCCAGGGTTACCTGGCCGTTGTTAGCTGTTCTCCACCCTCTGTGGTCATTCCCCAGTTCTGGATATAAGGTGAGAAAACAGAGACCCCTGCCTAGGAGGAGAGAGCTTGCACCAAACACTTGGCCAGTGTCCCCAGGAAGACATTTTTACTTTTGAGGCTGCATTGTGTGGGAGGATAGAGCGCTAATTTGAAAACCTCCAAAGGTCAAAACTGAGACTCTCAGAATCTTTCAGAACCAAGAAGACAAAGGCCCTGCCAGGATCTCAATAAAAGCCTAGGACGTCCATGCCATAGCAATAAAGGAACAACAGAAGTATAATGAAGCTTACTAAACCTAGTCCATTTCCATCTTAACACCTTATTGGATTGAAATGATTAGTCCTTCACAGTGTCTACCTGAGAGGGGAGAGAGAAATTCTCTCTGATGGAAGATAAAACCACCGAGGGTCAGTATAGTTTTTAAAATTTTTTTTGTCTAGTATACAATTAAAAAATTACAAGACATGCAAATAGGCAAGACTGCATGACTGATAATCAAGGAAAACAATATATAACACAAGAAGACCCATAGATGACCAGTTACTGAAATTAGCAGCCAAGGAGTTAAAATATGCATGATTCATATGTGCAAAATAGAGGAGAAATGAATAAGAGCGATAAAAGGATGGATAATTGCATCAAATAATTGAAATCTATAAGAAATCAAATAGATATCCTAAAGTGGGAAAATACAGGGAGGGGCAAAAGTATGTTTACAATTGTGAGTATGCAAAACACAGTTTATTCTTATATTCATATTCATTAAATTATTTTCTGTATGAACAACTGTAAACCTTCTTTTTCCCGGGCCTGTACAATATTTGAAATCAAGAATATGTTGAGCTTAATAGTTGACTGGAAATAGCCATACATAAGATTAGTGAACTGGAAGGCAAGTCAATAGCATTCAAATTCTGATTTATAATGATGGATATGTGAGACCCATGAGGAATATGACAAAAGGTCTGATATACACATAACTTAATTCCTAGGCTGAATGGAGGAAGAAGAGATTTTCAAAATGATAACGGCTGAGAATTTCATCAAACCGAATCCTGAGATTCAAGAAACCCGGGGAATCCCCAGCAATGGCAATACAAAGGAAGCCGTGCGTGGGCACGTCATAGTAGAACTGCTGAAGACCAAAGTAAAAAGTTAAATCTTGAAAACAACTAGAGAGGAAAGACATTACTGTTAAAAGAGCCACACCTCTATACCCTTGCAAGGAAAGCTTGAAAATCGAGCCTATTCCGAGGGGAAGTAGTATCATAAAGGAGAAACTATAGACAGTGAGGCTCCTGGATGCCGCGTCGCGGGGTCTCAGAACAGCAAGCAGTGCTGAGGGCTGGAGCCCAGGACTGCTGGCTGCAGGTACAAGAGCTGCTCTGAACCTTCCGACGTTCACTCGGTCCCTCTGGCTCTTTGTGAGACACCCGGTACGTAGACTATGGGCAGGAGGCCGGTTCTTGCTGTTTGGTGTCTCAGGACCACCAGGCTGGGGCGTGATATAGTGCGCCAGGAAGGCATTTAGATCTGAGGTGGTAACGTCCCTCGCTGTGCTCCTGCCGGCCCCTGCCGTCCCAGGAGCTGTACCTGTAGAGACTTCCACATCTCAAGTACCTTCTGTCCATCAGCTGGCTGTGTGGGAAAAGGATCCAATAGACAAAAACTAAAGGAAAAATCTAGCTACCTAAGAATTAACAAGTGAACTGAGGGATAATGCATTTTTTATGTTCAATAATAAAACAAAGCCCCATTTTAGATTAAAAAAAAAGAGAAATGTGTGGCCCTAGCTGGCTTGACTCAGTGGATAGAGCGTTGGCCTGCAGACTGAAGGGTCCCGGGTTCGATTCCGATCAAGAGCACATGCCCAGGTTGCAGGCTCAATCCCATTAGGGAGTGTGCAGGAGGCAGCCGGTCACTGATTCCCTCTCTCATCATTGATGTTTCTATTTCTCTCCCTCTTCCTTCCTCTCTGAAATCAATAAAAACATATTAAAAAATGTATGAGTACTCCACCATGGGATCTGGCTGTGTACATGATTATTTTAACCCACAGCACAACTTAAAATGTGACAAATTCATCTTTTAGATGATGCAGATAATATGGGAACATTTTGGGGAGAGAGATTTTCAAACGAGTGGGTTTTACTCCGCCTGCCTTTTCAATAACCATGCCCCACAGTGCAGAGCGCCTGGCTGCTTTCCCACGGTGCCTCGGACTCGCTCCTCTCAGCCCAGGCAGGTGGGCGATGGGATTCCATGTGACACAGGAGGAGCAGGGGGAGGGCTGAGAGAATGTCCTGGTATTATGTATCAAGGGGACACTCTGCTTTCTCATTTTTATTCTTAGTGTATCCTCTTTTCATTTTGGTTTCTGTATTTTTATCTAGGTGTAGGCAGGGGATTAGAGGATCCTATCAATAAACCATTGGTTATTTGTCAGCCTCTCAACAAATATACTTATTATCATAATGACCAACTTTGTGTGTTCAATGTCAGACCTGTATGTCCATGTTTTTTTATGCCTATCTGGTTGCATAATGGCTGTAATATGCTGCTTTTAGTTGACATTGATATCAAACTAATAACAGATATCAATTAAAAGAAGCTTTCTGAGATGAAAGCATAAAAAATCATTGGAGGTGTAGTTACTATAAATTGGTTCTCTGGGTTTAATTCATGGCTAGAGCCATGATCTATAATATGCCAGACGTATGTTCTTGCTCTCAGGGACCGTCTCAGAAGGCTGTAAAGGCAATGTCTTGAATGATCTTCTTTCGATAGGAAAGTCTCTTCGCCCTCTACTTCCTTTTATTATCTTACTAGAGGCCAGGTGCATGAAATTCATACAAGAGCAGGCCTTTCTTCCCCCGGCTGCCGGCACCGGCTTCACTCTGGCAACTGGGACCCGGGCTTCCCTCGCCGCCTCAGCTTCATCCAGAAGGTCGTCCAGAAGGATGTCCAGTCTAATTAGCATATTATGCTTTTATTATTATAGATTTTTGGTTGGGTTGAAGCAAGAGAGAAAGGGATTGAATTAATGTTATTGTCGCACGTTTCTAGAGCACCAGAAGCATAGCTTGTTTCTAGTCAGTAGGGATGTTCTGCCAGAGGCCCTGACCTCCAGGCAAAGAATAACCCAGTGAGACAGAGCCCAGTTCCAGGGGAAAGTCACACGGCTTCAAGGAAGTCAGCCATAGAGGGTTCCTTTATGGAACCGATTAGAAGACATTTTCTGTATTTAATCACGGGGACTACATTGCGTGGGCTTGCAGCTATGCTCCCTGCTGTGTGATGGTCCAGATGTCAAAGTACCACTTTCTCTCGCGTGAGAGCGTGTGTTTTCATGCCTGCACGCATGCGCACCCAGACCTAGAGGCTGCGTGGTGCCTGCCTTCAGGCGGTTCCTAGTCCGCTCACCTGTGAGGGGGCATGTGGGACCTCCAGGGACAGTGCCAGTGCCAGCCTCTCACGGGGACACTTATTTCAGTGCAAACCCGAGATTCTTTTTTTTTTTTTTTAAAATATATTTTATTGATTTTTTACAGAGAGGAAGGGAGAGAGACAGAGAGCCAGAAACATCGATGAGAGAGAAACATCGACCAGCTGCCTCCTGCACATCTCCCACTGGGGATGTGCCCGCAACCCAGTACATGCCCCCGACCGGAATCGAACCTGGGACCCTTCAGTCCGCAGGCTGACGCTCTATCCACTGAGCCAAACCGGTTTCGGCAAACCCGAGATTCTTTAAGGCGAGCAGTGGAATCAGTTTAATGCAGAAAACGACAGCCTAGTTATCAGAGGTCAGAGGCCAGCAGGGAGCGCTTCGCTTGGATTTGAAGAGCTGAACATGTTTTTTTTTTTTTTTTTTAACATTTGAAGAGTCTAGAGGTCGACCTTCTTGAAAAGCAGCAATTTTCTTTCAAAAAAAATATTTGTATTGATTTCAGAGATG
>JAWPEG010064501.1:209259497-209315376 GCA_035771395.1 Myotis vivesi
CCCCCCCCCCCCCCCCGGCGTGTTTGCCTGCTCTATTGGCGACGGGCAGGAAGCTGTTGCCAGCATTTGGCTGCTGAAAGCGGAGCTGCTGTGAGCCCCCTGAATGCTTTTCCATGGCTGCCCGTCCACATGGCTGTGAGCGGTGTCCCGGAGGCAGTCGGGCCGCAGGGCGTGCATCTGTTCAGTGTTAGCCGGTGGCTCTCCGGTTTCCAAATAAATCCGAACCACCGAGAGGCCTCGTTAAACCTCAGATCCCCGGACACACCTAGAGTCTCTGATTCAGCAGGGCTGGGGTGCCGCCCAAGAATGTGCCCTTCTGGCAAGTTCCAGGTGATGTGGATGCTGCTGGCCCACGAACCGCGCTTTGAAAATGTCTGCTTAGCAGATACCAGTGCCAAGCAGTTTTCCAAAGTATTTGTACCCGTTTACCGTCCCACCGGCAGCAATGAGAGACTGAGGACTCGGTGTGGTGTCAGCCTCCTTCTCGTACCCTCAGCCACGGTCTTTTATGTGAAGTGTCTATCAAAGTTTCTTGCTCTTTTTTTTTTAATGTTTACTTTTAATAGAATTTTTAGAGAGAGAGAAAGAGGGAGGGAGGGAAAAATGAGGTGGGGGAGAGAAAAGCATCTATTTGTTGCTCCTCTTATTTATATGTTCATTGGTTGCTGCTTGCATGTGTCCTGACTGTGAATGGCTTTGCTCCTCCGACGGCGTACACAACCTTGGCGTAGCAGAATGAGCCACACGGCCAGGGGCTTTTTCCTCATTTCTTTTCTTATTGTGTTGTCTTCCTTTTTCTTCTTTTTTAAAAAATAGGTTTTTATTGATTTCAGAGAGGAAGGGAGAGGGAGAGAGAGAGAGAGAGAGAGAGAGAGAAACATCAATGATGAGAGAGAATCATTGATTGGCTGCCCCCTGCACATCCCACGCTGGGGATAGAGCCCGCAACCCAGGCATGAGCCCTGACCGGGGATAGAACCATGACCTCCTGGTTCATAGGTCGACACTCAACCACCGAGCCACACTGGCTGAGCTTCCTTTTTCTCATTGAGAATCAGTTCTTTGTTGGTGTTGGTTTTCTACCCTGTGGTTGTCTTTTCACTCTCTTAAAAGTGGTGACGAGAAATTCATCATTTTAATGTGATCTAATTCATCTTTTTCTGCTTAAGGTTAGTGCTTTTTGTGTTACTTAAGGACTCTACCTACTCCAGTGTCATGAAGACGCTCTCATATTTTTTTCAAAAAGATTTCTTTTCCCCTTCTCATATGTAGATGAAAAGCTCATCTGGAATTGATTTTTTGTGTTTTGTTGAGTTTCATATACTAATCTTCCTTAAGGTCCTGTTTAAAATTCACCTCTTGGTATTCGTTTTTAGTTCTTTATAGGAAGATCAATGCCATAGAGCAACCTTCAGAAAATTCAAGGGATGTCTTTTAACCCTGCAATTGTATTGAAAGCAATACTTCACATGTTCATGCTCCATATTTATTCAGGGTAGGCTGGCTTTCGACGGAGCCACATTTAAGGCAGCTATTGAAACTTTTAAGTAACATAAAGCCCTTTTTTTCATCTCGTGCCAAAACTATAATGCTCACAGTAATTTATATTTAATTTTTAATACAGTTATCTATCATGAGTCATTATGTGGGCTGCTCCCAGGATTCCGTCCTCTGTCATGTGGTTTTTCTGAAGACTGTGGTCTCTTTGTGCAGCTACTGGGAATTATTACCTCGCTGATGAATTTCGCTGCCGAGGAGGTATCACCAGGAGGTTCGGTGTCGTATTTTTTCACTTGAACTTACAAAACAGGCCCAGTGTCTGGGTGCTCCCGGGTCTCCCGGAGGCTTGGAAACAAAGCACGCTCTGTGTTTGAAGAACTGTTGTAGCAAGACTGTGCTGCTCTGTGATGAATACCTTTAAAACTGGCTGAAAGAATTGATTAAAATTACTCCACATGTTTGGCCATGTCATTTCGGAGCAGCCTGCTTTCTTTGGCCGACGACGCACGCGGAGAGTTAGGAAAGCCTCTTGGCGATTGGTGGTCGGACTGGCCAGGCCATTTTGCATGGAAGGAATGACGTTGGCGTCGGAATTAGACCGAGGGCAGTCGAGAACTTTTAGAAAGACTGAAGGCTTGTGGTGCATCTTCGGGAGGCTTGCTCCTCAGACTCCCGGTCTCACTCCCAAGAGCTGGACCACTGGACCGCCAGCTCCTTGAGGTCAAGCACACGTGTCCTGTTTCCCACTTCATCTGCGCCACCGAAAGCAAAGCAGTGCTTGGCCGTTGCAGTTGCTCAATGAAAATTTCTGAGTTGAAAGTAGGAATGAATCCATCCTTACGCCTGTGAAGGGTGGGATGCAGGTATGTGTGGTCAGGGGGCTGGTCCATGGCTTCCATCTTGGCCCTCTCTCCTCCTGGACCCATCGGAAGGGCCTCCTGCAGGAAGCACACCGGCACCGGCTCCCCGGTGTTCCCCACCCCAGCCTTTCCGAGCTTGGAGACTGCAGAGGAAGTGGATTGCTCCCCTCCCCCCACCTCCATGCCCCCTCCCCTGGGGGTGAGGAAGAGTCGAAGATGAGCCCCAATGGGCAAACTTTTGAAAGCAGGAGGGTTACCGCTACCCCTTCTGGTCATGGACTGACTTGGGAAAGATGAGAGTAAGATAAAGGACAGGTACAGTTATGAACACATTTCTTGTTCACTTAACAAGAAGGGCTCAATGCAGTTGACCAATATTTAATCAACAAGTAAATTCATGGACTGGTTTCTAAGTTACAATGATTAGGACTTAATTTAATTTAAAATGTGGGTAAATATAGGCTTTGCTTATGTTTAAGGTCTTCATGAAACACCCATAAGGAAATGTCTGTTCGGGGGAGCTGGGTTAGAGGGCTGACATCAGGCACTGAGAGCATCGATGAGCGGCCGGGCACCGGGAGAGGAGTTGGCTGAGGCTCCTTTTCTTGTCCGTGGGCCGAAGCGCAGAGGGAGCGCGAAACGGGATGGTCTGCCATTTCCCGGTGATTTTCCGAGCCTGGATACGGGGCCAGTCGTCACTGATTTAGGACTAGTCCGAACCCTTGTAGCCTGGCTGTTTAATTGAGAGCAATGGCCCAAAGCACCCAACCGTCTTTTCCTTTTCAAGTTGTTATCTGCCCTCATATTTAGAGCCACGCTTCTCACATGCTCTTCACGGACACGTTCCACCTCTGTGTTCAAAGTCTCTGCTCCAGTTCTTTGAAAGGGAAACCCCCGGTGCCTGAGGTAAAGGAGTCTTTGTGGAGCCTCCTAAACTTGTAGGTATCCCTTTAACCCCATCCAAGGTGAAAAGTGGATACGCAGGCATAGAAACTTCTAGAAGAGCATCGACCTTGTCTCTCCACTTCCCCAAGGGAGTGGTCAGTTCCACGTTTCCTGCCATCAGGGTGTGTGTGGGTGTACACTGCTTTCTCTTTTTTTTGTATTTTGTGGTCACTGGTAGGCTGTTGACTTTGAATATATATACGTATATACTACTTAAGAAAGTTCTAGAGAAATTACATAATTTATCATTTATTTATTCTTGGACATTACAAACACTAAGGGCACTTTTCTACGATGTACCATACAAAACACCAGCAGATATAGTTTATGAGCAAGAAAACTTCTTTGATATACAACAGTTTTTAAAAAAAAAATATTTTATTGATTTTTTTACAGAGAGGAAGGGAGAGGGAGAGAGATAGCGAGTTAGAAACATCCATGATAGAGAAACATCGATTCAGCTGCCTCTTGCACGCCCCCTACTGGGGATGTGCCCGCATCCCAGGTACATGCCCTTGACCAGAATCGAACCTGGGACCCTTGAGTCCGCAGGCCGATGCTCTATCTGCTGAGTCAAACCAGCCAGGGCTACAACAGTTTTTAACTTATAAGGCATGCTATAGGATTATTCTAAAGTCTCATTTACATAAGAATGATAATGATGCTATTACTAATTAAGAAGTTATCATAAACAGTCTACTCACTGAGTATCAGGCACCTTGCTGTTTTATACATATCACTTCACTTAAGCCAGGGATAGTCTTGTGAAATAAGCGTTATGATGCTTTACATGTGGTGAAAGTGAGGCTCAGAGAAATGAAGCAACTTGCTGAACAACAGGGAGCAGGTGGCCGAACCACGTGGCTGCACGTGTCTGCCTGACGTCACAGCCCATGGGATCCATGACTCAGCTGAACCTTTGGGTTCCAGAGAAAACTCACTTTGGGGTGTGCAAGTGGAAGCTCCTATTTAGGAAGAGAGAGTTGCACTGGGAAATTCTAGAGTAAAAATCGCGGTCTTATTCTTTTACAAAGATCCTTGGTAGAGCCTTGAGTATAAGGCGTGGTGGAAAACCTGTAAATTACTCAATGGAAAGAGTCATTTAACATAAAGGAAAAAGTTTACTAAGCAACTATTGTGTGCCAGGTAATGAGCGAAAGCACAGCATCCATCACAGGCCTGCTCTTCTGACCTGATAGCGGAGAGAGTAAGTCTATCTCTGGGCTTTATCTTTTCACCCCTAAGAACACACATTTTCTCTCCTTTTTTTATGGAGAGAAAGTCATTAAAACACAATGCCTGCTTGACTTTCCAGCTTCATAACGAATTGGCTTCAGGAGAAGAATGGAAATTTTTGTCCGGAACAGGAAACGCACAGGGCATGAGCAGATAGGCATCTTTGAAGAAATGGTTCATTTTTATTCTGTTCAGATTGGAGCAGCATGCAGTTTTTTGACTAAAATGTTGAAATCGGTAGGAAGCGGTTTTAGACGCCATCTGGTGCGAATGCCTTCCCCTCCTGCTTGGGCAGGAGCCTGGGCGTCGCTCAGGATGTTCCAGGAGCCCCGAGGAAGAGAAGAGGAGGAGAGAGTGGGCAGCAGCTCCGCCAGCCAGGCCACCCTGGGACGGTCCACCCTGATCAGTGGCCCTGTGAGCTCCCTGCCCCCAGCCGTCCCGGGAACTTAGAGCCACAGCTGGAGGCTGTTCCTATAGATTTTCTAGTTTTCCTTTTCGCAAGATGTGTTAACTCACATCACAAAGAGCTGAGTATGTAAAGCCCTTGATGTTTCATCACCTTAAACCCGCCTGGCTTCCACAGCCCGCCCTGGAATCGGCCACAGGTTCCGGACACACGGGACGTCCCAGGCGCACAAGGACTCCCGTGTGTGTCTGGCGTTTCCCAGTGGAGGGCCGTCTTGGCTCTTAGTTTCCTGTTCCCATTACCAGGTGGCAGCGGGCACGGCAACCAGTAATGGTGCAGACCTGCCCCCGGGTTTCCGCGGCCGCAGGCTCCGGTGACTCTGAGAAGCGGGCGTCACAGTGAACACTGACAAGAGCCAGCGGGTGAACAAGTAACGCAGGGCTGTCCTCTGAAGTAACAGCTCGGCATCCCTCCGAGGCTGCCACCTGACAGCCAGAGTGGGCTCCTTCAGGCGACCCTGGGGGCAGCCGGCCTGGCCCACAGCCCGTGTCCACGGGGAGTGGCCCTCGGGCGTCCTCAGTGGCCATTGCCAGTAGTCTCGGTGCCAGGGACGGAGCATGCACATCACCATCTGAAAATCAGTGTCTGGAGGCTATCTTAGTATTTAAAAATTTCCACTAGTGTTCTCATACAAGGCATTTTAAGAAAACATTAAGTTCATTATAAAAGACATTTTGCATCTTATTTTTTTGTCATCTTTTTTTTCTTTTCTAGCATATCCATTTTTTTTTAAACCTGTCACAATTTGCATGATGTGCAAGAAGGAAAAAGTGATGAGTAGAAAGTGTGAGCGCTCAGCAAATTGTCAGATGAGGGATCGTTACTCCCTCCGAACCAGGCTCCTGTAGCTGTCTGACCGCACGAGCCTTCTTACGGGAGCCCCCGGCTCCTGGGAGCAAAGGGAGAGATGGGGACGTGGACACGGAGGCGGCTGCCGTGGGTGTGGGCCTGTGCGCTGGAACGCACCCATGGCATCTGTGACTGCTTTTGTGAGTCTGACTCTATCCCGAGAAGTCCTTGGGGGATGTAACTCTAACTCGGTTGCCCTCAAGTTCGGTGTTGGAGTCGTTAGGTTACGTATGGGCTCTGAAGAACGTGACTGTGACTTCTAAGGTTTCTGCCTCCTCCTGAGAAATGAAAGCCGCAGTTATTTTTAGAGATTACAGTTGAATGGGACAGTGATCTAGTGGTCTGATGCCTCTTTTTATGGCATTGCCTTTGAAATGTTGCATATTTTCATGCTTAGAAATTCCCTCTAACTTTGTAACGGACTCTGAGGATTGTTTGCTCCGTAAATCACACGATGGCTGGTGTCCAAAAGCAACAAGCGCCGATCTGCCGTCTGATCCGTGGGCTGAACGTCACGTGGTTCATCTGAGGCCCAGGAAAGGTGGAGGGGGTGGTTCATCACAGGTCTGAACTCAGGGCTCCAGGCCACGGCGGTCCTTCATCCACGGAAGGTGGCCCGAGTATAGGGACAGCAGGAAGGCTGCCTGTCCCTTCATGTTTTAGACTTTCTCCGGCAGCCAGACTACAAACCAGAGTGCAGTGTCCTGATGATCATTCGCGTGGAAATTCAGTTCACCGGGGGCCACGGCCTTACCCGGTCCCAGGGGCCCTGTCCGTATAGAGAGGGTGGCGTGGCTGGCTGACCACCCTTAGCCACACCCGAGGACGCCGTGCTGCTGAAAGCCCGTCCTCAGGCCCAGGCTTCTAATACAAAGCAGAGACCTTGGACACAGGCCGTGCCTGCAGCCCATTATGCCTGAGGCATTGGAAACATTGGCAGCAGATTGTTTGCCAATCAGTGTCACTGTCCAAGGCCAAGGCTAGACGGGTATGAGTGAGAGCGAATTCAACAGCCTTGATTAAAGAAGCTTGGAAAATCAGGAGCACTGGGCTGGAAGCAGAAGTATTAGGGTGGGGTCAGGGGGTGGAGGCTGTTTTGAAGAATTGACAACTGATTTTATATTTTTTTCATTCCCCCCCCGCCCCCAGCTCTTCCCCTCTCTTGCTTTCCTCTTTCTTCCAGATGACAAAGACTGTAAGTTGATTCCCAGGATCTATTTCTCCCCTTTTCAATTTTTATAGAACCCCATTTTTTAGTGGGGTACATGGGCCTCTTCCTAGCCCCACTACATGTCTCAGTCTCCTCTGTAGTTGGCTGAAGATGCATGGGTCAGCTCTAGAGCATGAACAGGTGTGATGGGTGCACCTTCTTGGGCCTTCAACAGGAACACCCTCTCCTCTGCTTCTCCTCTGGTTTAAATGAGAGACCGTGGAGATGAGAGAAAGATGCTGAGGATGGAAGGTCAACAGGGTCGACCAATCTGGGTCCCTGACTCCTTAATGGCTCCTTACCAGTCCCGGACTATGTGTGCCCTGACTATCGTGTGAAATAGAAATAAACTCTTTTTGTGTAAATCACTACTCTACTGGGTCCCCTGGTCGCAGCAGCTGTCCCTGTATCCTAACCACCCTCTCTTCCCACTCGGCCTCCCTATTTCCTCGTCCTTCCACCCCCATCCTTCCCTTATACCCTCTGTGGGACTCTTCAAAGCATAGACCTGTGACTCTCATACTTTCGTTTGAATCAATATCTATAGGGTGGACCTTCTTCAAATGCAGAAACCCAGGCCATGCCCTAGAGCAGTGATTCTCAACCTTCCTAATGCCGAGACCCTTTAATACAGTTCCTCATCTTGTGGTGACCCCCAATTTCATTGTTACAAATTGAACATAATTAAAGCATAGCGATTCATCACAAAAACAATATGTAATTATATATGTGTTTTCCGATGGTCTTAGGCAACCCCTGTGAAAGGGTCGTTTGACCCCCAAAGGGGTCGCGACCCACAGGTTGAGAACCTCTGCCCTAGAGGTTCTGGGGGTTAGCACATCTTGGGTGGGGTGTGAGAATCTGACATTTTAGCAAACCCTCCCGGACTTAGATGGAGGTGTTCCGTGGGCTACACTTGGAGAAACATTGGTACAGCGTCTATGTCTAGCATGAAGTAGATGCTCAAAAAAGCGCTTGAGAAGATGGCTTGCAGTGACGCGGGGACCTGCCAGTGCTGCACAGCGATGAACTCTACACGATGTGTAAACAACTGTTTCATTGACTCAACTGCCCCCAAAGTGCCAGATAATAAGTATAATAGTTTAAACAGCTATCCAATCAGGTACTTGGGACAATGTAGAAAAACAACAACTGGTTGACCCCAATTTTCTATATTCTACCAGTTGCTCATATGAAAGCTGTATAACTTTTAGAAGGCAGATTTTTGTTATTGGTAGCTGGTTTTTGAGGAATGAAGTTTGTCAGATGGTGATATGTTTTCTACTCATTTGTGACTGTCGACATTTGGGATGCTCCGTGAATGGCATTTCGTTAGTTAAGGTAATCCACAAACAGTTGAGTTCTTATGTGATGAGCTTTGTGCGAGGCGTGAGAGATACAAAGATGAGCAGAACGAGTCTTGCCCTCAAGCTTTGCATGGTCACTTGGAGGCAGGCAAGTAGTACAGCATTTGGCTGTGATTCTGAACCCAAGCGGGAGGTTTTGGTCTCAAGAAAGAGTTGTGGGAGTCGTGAGCTTACAGGTGGTAGCCCCATGTGTGTCAACGCAGGGCTTACCCGGGAAGAGTGTATGAGGAGAGCCAAGCAGAGGAGCCAAAGTCTGCAAAACTGGAGGCTGTCCTAAGCTAGTGATCCTTCACCCCGAGCCTTACTCAGCCCCAACGTCTGCAAACACCCCCTCCTCTGTGAGGCCGTCCGGACCACTGTCCCCAGGAGGAATTCGCCACGCCCTCCTCACATTCATGAATCACTGTTTCATAGGATTGGTGTAACACACGTCTTGCTATGTCATGTCTAGTTGTAGAGATAGATGTCTGTCGCTTTGCAGGCTAGGGGGTGAGTGCCTTAAAGACATGAGCCCCTTTATTAAACCTGGATCCCTAACACAGTCCCTGCGTCAGGCCTCAGGGCAGTTGCACAGTAACAGTTCAGTGGGGGAAGAAACGATTTAATTCCTGTTCTATTTATTATCTATCTATCTATCTATCTATCTATCTATCTAATCTATCATATACTTTACAAAGTGCTCCCCCTGACATTTCCAGTGCCCGTCTGGGACCATACATAGCTATGAGAAGATTACTGACTGTGTTCCCTGTGCTACACTTGATATCCCAGGACCATGTTGTAACTACCGATCTGTACGTCTCAATCCCAGAGCCCCCTCCCTTCTGGCAACCATCAGTCTGTTCTCTGTGTCCATCGGTCTGTTTCACTTTTGTTGGTTCGTGTATATTATTCTTTAGATTCCACATCTCTCCTGTTTAAAGTGGGGCCTCGGAGGTGGGTGAATTTACTGTGGACCAGGGTGACTTCCCCTGAGAAACTACCCAACCGGATGTGAGCGCTCCCGTTCTTAATCCCCCGGCATGTTCTACTTTCTCTGGTGTTTCCTGGCCTACTTGTATTTCTGTTTAGTTATCTTATCTACCCTATTCAATTAGGGGTTCTTTGAGGACACAACCTCTCTTAGGTGACATAATCATAGCTAGGTCTTGAACTCTGGTTTTAGAGCTCCAAGTCCCTCTTTGAACCAAAGCATAACCCGACACAGTGCCAAGTTATTGTTCATCATTATTATTATTAACCCAAAGGGCGGGGCATCAGACAGATTTTGAATAGATAGGTAGTTGGCATCAAGTCTTGAGAAGAGGGGAGGGTCTAGAACATGTTTTGCCTGGAAAGAGGAGAAAGTTCTGGCTTGGCGAGTGAGGCTGGTCTTCGGAGAGGCCACCTGCAAGAGGGGCCAACATGCAGGATGACCGTGTTGATGGGGAACTTCATGTGCAGCGTGAGCATGAAGAAGACGTTGGGAGCCAGGCCAGGGGAAATGACACAATCTCGAAGTCTGGCTTCTGTTAATATTCTTGTTGCGAAGAGGATCTGGGCTGCTTAAAGCAGAAATGGGCCAGAATCTTGTTTTAAGGCTGCGAAGCAGAATTACCGGGTGCTCCGCAGCCAGGAGGCCAGCTGCTTTAAACCAGGGGTTCTCTGTCCTCATTTGCATGAAAAACACCATGCTCATGCGTGTTGACCAGTGCCTACATTTTTATTGAAAATATGAATAATCAGAGAAGTGATGGCAACTTGTTTTCTGAGGGGCTGTCTGTGTCAAGATGCTACAATGACATGCAAAGCAAATGAATGTTTTAATATTAAAATTAAATTTTAATATTACAATATCCTGATATTCTGTAGTTTCACTAACTTTGTCAAAATGAATGTAATTCTTCAACATGCAGAGGGAATGAAAAAACACAGTTAAACACAGAAGCATGCACAGCTCAATTGAAGTGTGTTGATAAGTTAGGCTTTCACTGGACAGCAGCACCAAGCTTCTCTGGTTGTGGCATGTGTGACTGTGTGAGCTGAATAAAGTATTGTTTAATGTGAAGATTCTAAAATTTCAGCAAGCTTAAAAATCACCTGGTGAGCTTCTTAAAACACATTCTTAGGCCCCACACTCAGCTGTTCAGATTTGCTAGGTCTGGGGTCAGGGCCAGAGTCTGCATTTTATACCAACTCCCCAGTGATGCTCATGCTGCTCATTTGGGCGGAACCCCTGGGAGGAGCAGGGTCTAATAGAATCGGAAGATGCAATTTCAAAGGAGTAGAAGCTGGGTGCATGTTTCGTAGTCAAAATTCTGACCGCTAAACCAACCAGTATGATGATCATTAAATTAATTCTACTTTTAATATCATTTTTCCTAACCAAGAAAAGGAAGGGCATGGATTTCTATCAAATTTCTTTACAGGACAACTTGGCATTGACTCTGACTTCTTAAAATTATAATTTTATTGATTCTTCGTTTTATTAAATAAATGTTCCTTGAGCTTGCTCTAGCTGGAGAGGGAAATGAGTTTTCAGTGCAATTTTTCTGCCCATCTACTGCCTGCTTGTTGAAGTACAGAAGAAATATTTATTTCTACTAAACCAAATGGGCACAGAAAATCGTCACAAAAAAGGGAGTTATATTATCACATGTACGAAGACAAACAAAAGGAAAAGTATATTTGGTTACCATGACAAGGTGGCTGTGATGGTTAATTTTATGTCAGTTTGACTAGTTCATGGGTTCCCAAAGATTAGGTCAAACGTTATTCCAGTTGTCTCACTAGCTGTGCTTTGGCTGAGAGAAGCACTGAAGTTGGTGGACTAGGTGAAGCAGGTTGTTCTCCCTCATGAGGGTGGGCCTCATCCGGTCAGTCGAAGGCCTGGCTAGAGCAGAGAGTCCGGCCTTCCCACCAGGAAGAGAGAATCTCGCCTGCCTGATGGCTTTTGAGCTGGGACATGGGCTTTTTCCTGTCTTTGTTCTTGAACTGAAACGTTGGCTTTTCCTGGGTCTTGAGCATACTGGCCTTCAGAGTTTTGGATTTAAACTATAGCCATACCGTTAGCCTCCTGGGTCTGCAGCTTTGCTGACTCCTCCTGGAGCTCTTGGGACTGTCAGCCTCCATGATCACAGGAGCCAATTACTTATACTTAGTCCCTCCCTCCCTCCCTGCCTTCCTTCTTCCCTCCTTAATAGTTCTGTTCCTATGGAGAACCCTGTTACAGTTACATTATAGATGTCTCTCTCTCATTTTGTCTTTTCTTTGAAAAAAATATGCTACACTTTCCATGGCGTTTGGAAAGGTAGGATTTTGAGGCCCAATTTGGATCATGTTTTGTGCCTCAGCAACTTTTCGTTCATCAGATCTACACAGAGACCAGGAATGAGATGTGACTCGCATGTGCTACCATAAGCACAGCCCAGCCCGGCTGGTGTGGCTCAGTGGTTGAGCATCGACCTATGAACCAGGAGGTCACGGTTCAATTCCCGGTCAGGGCACATGCCTGGGTTGAGGGCTCGATCTCCAGTGTGGGGCGTGCAGGAGGCAGCCGGTCCATGATTCTCTCATCGTTGATGTTTCTATCTCTCTCTCTTCCTCTCCCTTCCTGTCTGACATCAATACAAAGATTTTTTAAAAAGACAAAGCACAGCCAGTGCAAACCAGAGCCCAGCGTGTGGCTCAGAGCATCAGACCCTTTTACTGTCGTCTCCCTGGAGCGCATGCCAACTCGGGCACCGTAACATAGATCTTCCATCAGGGCCTGGGCAGGCCAGGGAGGGGCCGGGGAAGGATGGAGACCGGCGCAGGCGAGCCTGTCCCTGAGCTCACAGCTACATTGTGGGAGGTCGTCCATGGTGGTGTCTCGCAACTCAGCAGCCATCTTCTGAAGCTCCTCACCGGGTTCCACGGCCCACACCCATCATGGACAGCCCACTTCCACAGCAAGAGTGCCCTGGAGCGATGGCTGCTTTAGTCTTGAAAAGAGAATTGGCTTAAAAGAGATGTGGCTTCATTACCGGCATGAAATACAAGCATGTGCATCTAGGTCAGTGATGGCGAACCTATGACACGCAAACTCATTTTTTTGGTTGATTTTTCTTTGTTAAATGGCGTTTAAATACATAAAATAAATACGAAAAATATAAATCTTTGTTTTACTATGGTTGCAAAGATCAATAAATTTCTATATGTGACACGGCACCAGAGTTAAGTTAGGGTTTTTCAAAATGCTGACACGCTGAGCTCAAAAGGTTCGCCATCACTGGCCTAGGTACACAGAGTCCTGTGGGAAGCAGACCTGGGACCAATACAATATCTCCTTTTCTTAAAAATACCGACTTCATTAGTGAAATGGAGATGTCTTCTCAGTCACCAGGGAAAAAAATAATCCTTTCAGCTGAAAATGGGAAAGAATGTACTAAGTTTGAAAAACTAAAAATACTTCCTGGCTGGTCTGATTCCTGTGCTCTCTCTGTATTCAGAGGAATTCACTCCCGGTGCTATTATTACAGGAAATTCCACAGGCGTGAACATTTGCTGGTATTTTCATAGAAACAAGTGTTGATGTTGTGTTTAATTTAGACACGGAGGAAAAACAGTTTTGCTCTGTATGCAATGCAGTGCCTGCTGGATGCCGTGACAATGTGATTTTGTGTAAAACGTAGATTATAGAAGCGTTTAAGAATTCCTAGAAGAGACAGAGTATCACACCTACATAAACATCTCTGAGACTCTGCCCACGTCCATCGCCAGCCATGGCTGTAACCCAAGCGCAGAGCCCACCTACGCTGTTAAGATAGTCGTGCGAGGCCATGGGCGTTGGTGCGTTTCCCCAGGATCAGCCTGTGGGCCTGAGAGAATGGCCAGCGCTCACTCATTGCGGACAGGTCTGACCCCTGTGAGCGGGCCAGGCAGCTGCCGGCAGCTAAGTGAGCAGAGGGACTGAAGAGTGATGAAAGATCCAGATGCCTTACAAACGTGTCGGCCAAAGTCTGGGTACCAGCCTCGCTCCTGCCCTCGTCTCAGGCCTTCTGGGCTCCCAGGCGTGCCAGCCTTGTACCTGTGCGGGCCGGGGCGAAGGCATCGAACACATGGACCTCCCCTTTAGGTGTCCTTGGACCTGGACTCTGAATTTCCAAGTTCACTGCTCCCGTCCAAGGCCCTATAAAAATTCCGTCTTGGCTTCCAGCGGGCATTTTTACGGCCCCGGGAGTGGGTTTCTGGAAAGGAGAGCGACTTCGCATGCCCGTGAGCTGGGTTCTGGGGAGTTTTATGCAATCACCACGGAGGCCCCTGTCAATAGCTCCCTGAGGAAGCTGAAAGGAGTTCTGTTCGTGGAACCAGCCCGTGACATTGGCCTGAATATGCTCCTCGATGCTATTTTTAACCATCAGATGAACGTGGACATTCATTAGCGCCTCAGCGGCCATAGGGAACCGCACGGAAGTCTCGTCCAACAACTGGACTTGCATACTCGTTGGCCGACGCCTCTGCGCTGTCAGGACACATTAATTCTTTTTGCATCCAACAAAACCATGATTGAGAAACTGGGTATCGCTTTGCTAAAGCGGGTATCTACTGACTACCCCCGACCCAGGCCCTCCCTCTAATACGGTGATCTGTTATCTGCGTTCAATTATCCGGAAGGTGAGAGTGGCGGGCCCGCCCAGTGGAAAATTTTAAGTCCTTTCACTCCGGGTCTGCTGTCTTTTCCTATCAATCTCCCTGCTAATGACAACCAATACTTTCATATGCGATTACAGGCCCGCTCCATCTTTTCATGAGCCGAGACTCTTTGGAATCATAGGTATTGATCTTTTTAATAGAAGTCAGGAAAAATAAAATTACTGTGGCTTCTTGCGGCAAAACGATGATAAATGAGAACTTAGAAACTTATGGGAGAAATTTTTTTCTGCCTGGGATTATTTTAATCACTAAAAATGATTGTCTTTTTAATAATATTTGCCTTCCATTATGCACATTTGCAGCAAAGCCAAAAATTGTTTCTGGATCGCTTTCTGAAACCACATCGAGGCAGGGGCTCGGCGTATTCCCGTACCTGCCGAGGGCTCAGGTGCGGCGGCCCTCACAGAGGCCGAGGGCCAGCTCCGAGTGTCTGCGCAATCCGACGGGTTTCAGGAGAGCACGTTTGGGGAAGGGGAACTCGCTGAATTACATACATATATGTATATGTATATGTATATGTATATGTATATGTATATGTATATGTATATGTATATGTATATATATATGTTTTGTTTTATTTATTTTTTCATATTTTTTATTGATTTCAGAGAGGAAGGGAGAGGGACAGAGAGATAGGAACACCAATGATGAGAGAGGATCATGGACCGGCTGCCTCCTGCACGCCCCCTACTGGAAATCAAGCCTGAAACCTGGGCATGTGCCCCGATCAGGAATTGAACCATGACCTCCTCGTTCCTAGGTTGACGCTCAACCACTGAGCGCACTGGCCAGGCTACATCTACGTTTTAAACATTTATCTAAAAGCTCGTTGTTAATGCTGTTGTCTTAGAAGCAAGTGTGTATTTCTGTCATCACCCCTCCGTTTGGGTTCTCCTCGGCCAGGACTGAGCTTCGTGCTGTGTCTAAGGGGAGGTGAACGGAATGTCTTGCCTGAGGTTTGGTTGCTCTCTCTCCGCGTCTGGAAGCTGCAGGCGGTGTCCTCGCTGCTAATCGGGAATCAGGCCTGCGGGTCGTTGTCACATCACCTTCCCTCTGAAACCGCCCGGGGGACGCCTCGTGGCTCTCGGGGGGGAAGGTGAGCTTTCTGCTTTACATCTGAGTCAAGTCCCCGCTCCCAGCTTCAGACAGACTGCTTCCTTGGCTTTGGGGGGGTCACGTGGCCAACACAGATCAAAGGCAGTCCCTGCCACCACATGGGTCAGGTCTCGGTTGGTATGAGGACATGGACGGGGATCAAACATCGCAGCTGTCAGGCCCCGGCCCAGCCCAGTTTGCTTTGCTTGGCCCTGGAGACTGACGTGTAAGAACTCGCCCCACTGGGACACCGTGCAAATAGCCTCTGTGGCCCAGCAGCATTGCTTCACGCTGACCTAGCGGTGAATTTCTCTGTCTCTCTCTCCCCCGCCCTCCCTCCGACCTAAGCATGGCACAGGGAAAGGACACAGTGTGTTCACCGGGCTTGCCATGTATCTCGATTTACTCCAGCTCCGGAAGACCGATGGAGGGGTGCCCTGTGCCAAGCAGCGGGACTCGAGCACTGAAGAGAGGGGGCAGGTTTTCGGGTTGTGCACATAGAGCGGAAGGTCACTCAAGGACGAAGGCCACCAGCCCGCATTACAAGCCGAGGAGTGTTGCTAGGCCCCAGGTGCAGAGTGACCCTGGGGAGTATGTGCAGTCTGGCCTGGAGGTTCGTGGAAGCTCCGTTTAAGTTGAGAACTGACGATAGGAATCAGCTGGTTGGCACCCGGAGAAGATGGGTGGGAAGAGGGTATCTGGGCTGGGAACTGCTTGCGGGAAAGCAGGAAGTTGAGGGGCCTGGTCTTTGTCAGGCATTGAAGACACTCCTGCTGAGTGCCCCCCGGGAGCACCCGAACGTCTGGGAACCTGTTTCCTCATGTCACCTGGGTACAGGTGGCCTCTGAGTTTACATTCACTCACACTCGGAGGTTGGGATGATTCTCAGGCAGACTCTGGCCCTCAGCTCCTGAATGAGCCGTGTGTGTGTGTGTGTGTGTGTGTGTGTGTGTGTGTGTTCACCTTTGTCTCGACTACTCACTGTTGGCCACTTTGCCATTTTTGATGCAAAGGCAGTGTTTGTACAGTTGTTTGAATATTTCTAGAGTTTTGGTCTTAATTTATAAAAATGAGTGGAAAATATTAGAACCCAAATACTGATACCTGTGATAAAAAGTGTACATTTTAGAAAAACTCATAAAATTGGAGGAAAAATGAAAATTTTTTGGCAAATTAGCCCAAAGATTCCATTAATTTGAAGCTCGTCAATTGTGTATTCATGTGTGAAAAGCAAAAAAATATGAAGGGGCATGCTTGAAACAAACCTGCGAAGAGTCCGAGTGTGTGTAAAGGTGGTATAATTATAGACTTTTTACTGTGTATCTTCCCGGGAGTCCTCTCATCATGAGAAATGCACACACACACATGTTTATTTTGTATGGAAGTAGAGGACTGTCATTTTCTTCTGGGGTAGTTTGTTAAAGATGGTTAGAAATCACACAGTCAAAATTTAGTTCCTTTCCTTCCAGTTTTACTCCTGTGCATTAGATGAATCAATAGGATGATGTGATAGTAGAAGCAACCGTAGACATGTCTGCCCACCTCGTTGGGCACAGCTGCAGATGTGCAAGTAACTCTTCAGATGAGCAAAATCTAGACCTTGCTGTTAGGACATGGAGCAGCTCTTAGTAATGGCAAATGTTACAGAGCTCAATAACAGTTTGGATAAGTGGAGATAGATTGATAGCAGAATACGACAAACCATGGGCGGGGGCGGGGGGGGGGGGGGAGGGCGGAACTCAGGAGAAGGAAGAATGGGATGTTTCATTCTGCTGAATTATAAATTCTTAAGATATATTGAGGCAAATTCTGTAAACGAATCTTGTCATGTAGTTATTCAAGAGCGCTAGAGGAATTTTGTGCTTTGGCTACATAGTCAACTGTCCATGGAAGGTTTAAAGGCCTTCAATCACAAGGGCACCGCTGACATCAAAAGTTCTTAGCGACCGACTGTCCCACAAGCCCACTCTGCATTATACCTTCCTGAGGTTGTTTTAGTTTAAGCCCACCTGTGACTTGATCCTCTACAGGGTACCGTGGTTGCGTTAAGAGGATCCCAGAATCTTGGGTAATTTAAAAGTCCTTCTGTAGCTGAAGAATCAGCAAGTGGAATGTGATTCTAGGTTATCAAGCTGTTAGTTCATAATTAATAAGCTGAAATATGCACAAGGAAAAGTACCTTCTCTGTCTTCCATCTAAAATTCATTAGAGAATTTTCCCATTCCCAACCTCCCGTGAGGTCTGCTGCTAATTTGTTTTCAGGTTGGCCTTCTCTTCTTTTATCTAGTGAAAATATCGATGCCTCTGTCATTAATTTGGTTATGGTTCCATCAAAACACAGTGTAGTTTAAAATGACCTTTAATTTTCCATAACTGAAGCTTGAAAAAAGCACCGTGTGGCCTTTTCCTTAGCTGATTTTGCCCACTGACTCTGATTTCCTGCTCGGCCTCACAACCATCTGTCAGTCTTTTGACATCCCCAGGTTTCTTGCATTTCCTAAGCGTTGTGGAGTTTAAGATATTGATCATAGTCCTGTGGGTGTTTACTCCAAACTATTTCTCAGAGAGACTCTAAAAGCCAGTGTGTGCTCAGCTATCATTTGGACCGCTCTGCAGGTAAGAGGTTCCCACCAGTGTGAGCATTGATGGCATTGCATGGCCTGCTTGTGATAATGTGTTGGCTCTTGACTGTGTGCTCTTTGTGTTTCTCCAGCATTGCCTGTTTGGGTGTCACACATACATTTAATTGGCAACCTTGTTCTTTTCTTCAGATCCAGAGCTTTTCCTGCTCCGTAAACAACACATTCCCTCTGGTAACAGATTCATCAGCTGGGGATAGTGGTTTAAAGAGTGCTGAGTAGGACATTGTTAAGTGGCGTGTCCTCCAGCCCATTGCCAAATCACTCTAATGTGAACAGATGAGCACATCAGGGTCTAGGAAGTCTGTTGATCATAATTTCCGAAATCAGAGGGCTCAGGTTTACTTAGAGCAGCGGTTCTCAACCTGTAGGTCGAGACCCCATTGGCGGTGGAACGACCCTTTCACAGGGGTCACCTAAGGCCATCCTGCAATATCAGATATTTACATTATGATTCATAACAGTAGCAACATTACAGTATGAAGTAGCAACGAAAGTAATTTTATGGTTGGGTCACAACATGAGGAACTGTATTAAAAGGGCCAGAAGGTTGAGGACCACTAACTTAGAGCAACCAAATTAAAATATCCCATGCATTTCAGCAGTAGATATAAGAACCTAACAACTGGGAGTGTTTCTCAGTCATTCATTGGGGTTAATCAAGGCAGCAGTATGTTAAGCTTTTAAGAATGCGAAAATCCTTTAATTTCTTCATTTGTTTGCTCATTCATTTCAAAAGTGTTTATGTAACACCAGTGAGGGGCCAGGTACTGATGTAGGCACATGAAGTGTTTTCTCCCCAGGGAGTACAGGGTCTAGTGGGGACCCAGTTTCTCTCAATAGTGACAATAATTGGACCCCAAGGCTGAGAGGGAGGAGCACTTAGGTGCTGGAAGAGAAAGGAGCTGCCCTAATTTTTCCTCAGGGCTCATGGAGTGGTGTGAGCATCGTTTTTTTTCAGGGATTAGAGTGTGCACAGGGAAGGCTGGTAGGTAATGTGGTGGTATTTGTGTTGAGCCTTTAAGAGTAGGAGTTTAGCAGATGGAGACGATTCTTTAAATATTCAACAGTATTTCTAAAGGCCCAGAGAATGGTAGGGATTTGAAGGCCCACTCAGTGTGTTTCCAGTAAGAAAGGACACTTCCCCCCCCCCTTGATTGTCTGTGGTTGTTCAGTTATTCCTATTTGTATTGCTGCTTGGTTTCCACCTTAAAAAACTTGGAGCCATATTTTATCTATTTTAAGATGTGCGTCAGTGGGAAAGTAAGATGCAATGCCAATTTTCATTTAACTCAACTTTTCAAGAATTCATTTCATTTGTAAGTTGGAATTGGTTTCTATCACATCTTGTTAAGCATGTAAAAATAATTTTTCTTTGTGGTTCATTCTAGAATCTAGATATTCTTAAAACGGAAATCATTTGACGTTGACATGGTTTTTCTATCTCGATGGCCTCTAGTTGCCTGTGAGTGTGTGGACTTGATGCAGTTGGACATGGACATGCTAAGTTACCGGTCCTCTCATTCCTGAATTCTGGATAGCAGGCAGGAGTTTGAAAGTGCAAATTGGATCCTTGTCAGCTGGCAAGAGAGGAATGAAGAGAATTTTTCCCCTTTGGGATTTGATAACTGTTAATTCTTCATGAACTTGGCTTCTGCCAAACATATATTGTACTTCTCTCTGATAGGGAATTTATATTGTTAAACTCTACGTGAACTCAAGGTATTAATGTAGAGTGCTTACTAGCAAAAATGAGTTGCAAATGTCAGATAAAATTAAATAACAGGGCTTAATAAAATAAGCTTGTTTCCGAAAATCTGTTTTTCATATTTGTGAAAGAATGATCTGTCTTGTTATTTAAACCCAGATATTGCCAGGACAGGGAAAAGAGATGCTCTTTTATCAATTATCAAGGGAACCATTGATTTCACAAAGGCAATTAAAGTGTTTCTGGAGGAACAAGTAAATATTAGTTTTAGAGGCATTTAAAAAAAAAGTCTGGGTAACTAGGATGAGAGCACTAAATAAAAATAAAGACACCCTATTCATCAGCTGAGGCACAGTGAGCAGCTGGGCCTGCTTGCAGATCCTTGGTCCTCAACATCGTTAATTTAATGGACTCAAATATGGACAGTTAGCTTTTAGTTAGGCATAGGTGTAACACAGACGGACTTCATGCCACTGAACAAATGTCCAATGGTTTGACTAGTGATTTTGTGAGCAGGAAGAGCATCATAAAAGAAACAAGTCTGAAAACGAGGTGCCATCTAGGGATGCCACAGGGGAGTCCCCTTTGTTCTTTGTGGTCCCTGTTGGAATTAGGTGTGAACAGCTCTCCCTTATCTATATATATAAAAGGCTAAGCAACTGTCTGACCATCCGATTGGCTGGTAGGTATGACGTGCATTGACCATCAGGGGGCAGACACTCAATGCAGGAGCTGCTGAACAGTGGTGACTTGGCAGTGATGGTTCTTGGGTGACACATCCCGGAACCAGAGAGGAGGGAGCCCAATTCTGGGGTGCATCACCTGAGAACCACCTTCTTGCAATCCGGGACCCCTCGGGGGATGTTGGAGAGCTGGTTTTGGCCGATCCCCGAAGGCCAGGTCAAGGAACCCCACCTGCAGGAAGGACCCGCTCACTCCACAGGCACCCTTTGAGCCGAGGTGCAGCCCCAGGTGCGGCAGGCGGGGAGAGACAGTGGGAGGTTGGCTCCAGGGCATGTCTGGACCATCTTGCCCATTCCCGTGCCCCACCGGCCACCTTCTAATTAATTTGCTTTCAGTGTGCACGAATCCATGCACCGGTGCACTGGTTTTGCTATATGGTCCCTTCCCTGACTCAATGGCTGCTTCTTCCGGGCTCTGAGTCGGGTGAGGCCAGGGAGAGTTGTGGTGGGTGCAGGGCGTGCATGGGAAGCCTTCCACTCATGCAAAGTGCTGCTCGACTGCGTGTCTCCCTCAGGCAAACCAGACGCCCTTGTCCTGGTGTCCTGTGAGAGCAAGCCATCGCTCGCTCGGTTTGGGGGATTGGAGCTCTGGATCTCCCACTAGGTGGATGATTAAGTAACATGACCTGTCACAGCAGGAGCAGTAAACTGAGTCCCAGTCTCTCCAATGAGAGATTCTAAGCAGCGGAGAAAACATACAAAGCGAAGAGGTTAGCTCCAGACGTCACTCACCAATTCACACTTTTCACGAATGCCCATGGTCAGCAGTTCTTGGGAACCTGAAGAATGACACCCCTTTGCCAGCACCCCTAGCATCTCTGCAGTCCTGGGCGGTGACTCCCTCCTCAGAGTGAAGAGGTTTCGTGAGCAGGAAGTGTCTCAGGGCACACATGTCAGCCCTGAAGCAGGGAGCCTGGAACAGGGCACCCTCCTTATTGCAGAACCTCTGTCCGCAGGACCGATGGTTGGCATCTTTCTTTCTAACCTGGAACGGGCGAGAGAGCACAACCGAGTTGTTCAGGTTTCCTCATTCCACCTCCTTGTGCCCTCGGGGCCCGCATCTCTGCTCCGGGGGTGGCAGGCCCCTTTAGCCTTGCACGGCTGACAGCTCCTCCCCCCTGGCATCTGCCCTGCCTTGGTGGGGTGCCCTCCCCTCCAGCCACCAGACTGACAGCCGGGCCATGGCTACCTCCTTCTTCTCTAGTCTCCGAGACCCAGGCTTTGTGACCCGCTCCTGCGAAGAGGGGTTGGATTGCCGTTGCTGCTCACCCTGCTTCCCTCCTCTCCACCTTCCCATGTCTATCGGCTCCCAGATGTCCCTCTTCCCGGGGGTTTCTTTGATCTTCCTTCAGGGTTTTTCGTTTTTTAAAATATATTTTTACTGATTTCAGAGAGGAAGGGAGAGGGAGAGAAAGACAGAAACATCAGTGATGAGAGGAAATCATTGATCGGCTGCCTCCTGCATGCCCCACACTGGGGATTGAGCCCGAAACCCGGGCGTGTGCCCTTGACTGGGAGCAAACGTGATCTGGTTCATAGGTCGATGCTCAACCATGGAGCCACGCTGGTTGGGTGTAACGTTTCTTTCTAGAATGCATTTGTCTTTTCACCTATTGTGGGAAGTGGAATTGAGTGGATGGGCTCCCGCAGACTTCTGGAGTTTTCCACGTTAGTGAGGTGCTCAGGCCAGAAACCCAGGAATTCCGTTGACCTGCTGTGTCCTTGCCCCCTCAGCTCCCACCTCCGCCCAGCCCTGCGGAGCCACATCCGTCCATTACCTGGTCCTTTCCACCCTGCTCCTGATGGCTATTACCGCTCCGCTCCACTCCTGGCCGCACCTCGCCACGCCTCCTCCCGCTCCGGCCACAGCTCCTGTCCCATGGTCTCCTGCATCCCGCTGCCCAGCGGTCTTTACACACCCCACCCTCATCCCTCTTATAACCACTCAGTGGCTTCCCACGTCCTTAGCATCAACAATAAGCGGCCTGCTCAGTCCCAGCACCTGACCTGGCCCTAGCTGACCTTCCACGTCTTCTCCCATCACTGCCTCCAAGTCCCCTCCTCGTCACTCCTCAGTCCCTTGAAAACGCCCCCTCCCACTCTTGCCCCGGTTGCTATTGTTAGCTATGTGGGGTTTCTCTTCTCTTGGCCACGTGGACACCCAGCATCCTTCCTGTCTCAGCATGACTCCCTCCCTGGATCACGTGGGCCCCCACACCGCACCCCAAGGCACCCACACTTCCCTGGAGCCTCTCAGAGAAGGGTGCACGCATTCCATAACGTGTCGTCACTCACACCACCTCTCCCTTTAGGGCATCGATTCCACGGGCAAGTGACGGGCTTATTTTGCTGCTCATTGTCCGCTCCGGGCTGCTCGGAAGACAGAAGTGCCTCCGTGCATAGTGTTGACTGGCTGATCTTTCCCACTGTGTCTCTGAAGCCAGCACTCCTGTCTGTGCTAAGAAAACCCACCTTTGCCACATAGCCCCGCCGTGTGCCCAGGTGGAGCCCTCGTTCCTCGCCAGGCCTGCGAACGCTGCCTGGGGCGACCGAGACATCCCCTGGCTCCCCACAGCGGCCTAGGCCCAGCGTTGGCGTTCCAACCGTTTCCTCTGGCTCGGGTGTCTCCTCTGCGTGCATCTGAGCCCAGGCCTGCAGGAGGATCTCTCATCTGTTTTCTGTACCAGATAACACCGCATTCGTCTTGAATAAATGGGGAAAGGTTCGAGCCACACTCATCATCCTGGGAGCGGTGCCCAGGGTTTCCATCACGTGGGAGAAGCAGAGATAGACGGCGACTCCGAGTTCACTTGTGGGCTGCTGGCTCCCACAGTGACAGCCGACCAGGCCGACGGAAGAGCGAGGCTGCCGTTCCTCTGCGCCCAGGGAGATGCCCAAGCAGCTCCGTGTTCTCCAGACAGTAGACGGGGAATCCCACAGGGAAGGCCTTGCTCTCACGTGGCTCAGGAGACAGGGAGGTCCTGATGGGTGCCCCACCGCACCCCCCTGTGTTAGCTCAAGCCCCAAAGGTGGGAGGCATCCTTATCCCTTTCTCTCTCTCAACACCTCCATCAGACTTAGTGATCCTACTGCCTCCGCCTCCAAGCCACGACCACGCTGCGTGTCTCCTGTTTCTTTCTTTTTATTGTTATTGGTTTAGGGGGAAAGGGAGAGGGAGCGAGAGATAGAAACATCAGTGATGAGACAGAGTCATTGATCTGCTGCCTCCTGCACGCCCTCAACTGCAGAATCCAGCCCCCAACCCAGGCATGTGCCCCGACTGGGAATTGAATGGTGACCTCCTGGTTCATAGGTTGATGCTCAACCACCGAGCCATGCTGGCTGGGTCCCCTCTATTTCTACCCCCATGCTACCATCTCCTCTCTTTCCCGTAGCTTGTGACCACCACTCTTGCGGCGGGGGGGGGGGGGGGGGGGGGGGGGGGGGGGGGGGGGGGGGGGGGGGGGGGGGGGGGGGGGGGGGGGGGGGGGGGGGGGGGGNCCACCACTCTTGCGGCGCCGCCCCCCCCCCCCCGCCCCCCATTCACTCTCTGCACAGCTGCTAAAATGATCCTTCAAATTTGGGTTACATCACTCCATTGCTTAAAACCTCCCAAAACAAAACAAGAAATGCCTCCCAATAATTTCTGACAAATTAAGAAAAAAAATCTGAGTTTCTTGCCCTGACTTACAAGGCTAATGCCCCTCCAAGGGGATAGACGGATGAGCCGCCGTTTTCGGAAGCAGCTGCTCCGACTGGGACCTCCTCCTTCTCTGGTTTTGCTCTGCCTCTGAGCGCCCAGTACTCCCTGGCACGACACCAGGTGCTTGTCTGGTTACTGGCTTCCCCGACTCCCCCACCTGAGGACCATCCTTGTGTGCAGGGACTTGGGCTCCTGCTGCATGTGTCGCATCGGCGGCGGTGGCTGCTGCACAGCCGGTGCTCAGCAAGGGCTTGTTAAACGGACGAAGGAAAAAGTGAACAGGCAGGGCTCAGGCTCCTTGGTCCTTTCTTCAGTACAACGTCGAGGTCAGAGTGGCGGGCAGTGCTCACGGTCCGGCTGCTGCCGTGGGGAGCATGCTGCTCTGGTGTCTGCCTCGGTGCTCGGAGAGCCAGCGATGGAGGCCTCGCAGCTCCTCCCACGGAGCCTGTGGAGGAGAGTGAGCCGAGGCCTCCTGGGCCCAGCTGGCTGGCAGGCAGGGCGGTGCCTGCTGGCGGGTACCTGCCGGGCACAGGGCGCTTCCTTTCTGGGGAGCTGCTGGCTGAAGCTGTGTGTCCTGCAAAGGATGCTCCGCCCTCATTAGCAGCTCATAAACCTTCTCTGCTCTCAAGTCTGGCTCTTTAGGTCACAGTGGGGGCATTTACCGAGACCTTTGGAGAAATGAGCCACGCTTTTTGTAAGGTGCTTATGAAAGGGTTTGGGAGAAAAGCTGACTGAGAATAATACCAAGAGTCTGTTTCTTTGTAGATAGAATCACTAGGCTTCTATTCGGTGTCTTGGAAACATTTTTATTTTTATTTCCCCCCATGAATGATCTTTGTGGTCGTTTCAGAACCGACTCCTCACACCCCTGCTTCGAATTGCTCCTCTTGGGCATCGGGAGCCTGCGGAGTCCCCTTTGGCCTGGGGTCCTCCTTCTCCAGAACAGAGCCACCTCCGAGCAAGGCCCATGGAGATGGGCGTTCATGTGTGTGTATGTGTGTGTGTGTGTGTGGGGGGGGCGCCTCTGAGGATAACCTGGGCCACGTGGTCAGAGGGTCTTCCCTCCGCCTCCACCCCAACTGCTGATTTCCCTCAGGAGTAGCTGGGGCTGGGCCCACGCATCCTTTGGACACGCTCTTGCCACATCCCAAGACTTGAATGGGCGCTTTCAGTCAGGATTGGAGGACGGGGTGGGCCAGCCGGCAGCCGCCCTGGGTGCCGAGCTGTGGCAGCGGATAGAAACCTCTCTGTGATGGTGACCAGTTGACCCAGGTTCCCCTGTACTGCAGCTCACAGAACCAAGAAAGTCCTAATTTGGTTCTCCAAAGACAGCGCCCTCTAGTGGAGGTGAAAACCACGCCTCACGTGCCCAGACCTGTATCTGTGCAGTGTTATTGCCATGGCAACTTGAAGTCTTCGATGCTGAAACTCCCCTTCTGCAGTGTCAATACCGAGGACAGCAGCCGATCTGCCTTGTACATTAAAAACCCCTCCTGCGCCTCCTGAACATCTGTCTGGTTAGTGAGACAGAGAAACGGGTGGCGTTTGGTCATCATTTCTTTTGTAACGCTGCTTTGCGTTGGGAGAGTAAACTGGAAAGTGAACTGGTTTCTATATGTATGTTTTTATTAATCTAAATAAATCGTGTTCTCCCCTGAAAAAAATGCAGCACAAACCCTTGAGGGTGTTGTTGAAAGGGTCAGGTTATGGCTGACTGAAGCGCCCACCTGCTGAACCGGCCGTCTCTGTGACTCTGGCCCTCCCCGGTCCTGGCCAGCCCGAGGGAGCCGGAGTGCTGAGTCCACGAGACCAGGCCACGTGAGTTGGGGGTGGGGTCCTGGGCGAATAACATTATTACATCGGTCCTTAGCTTCCTCGTCCATAAAATGCCAGAATTAAATGAGATGCCGCTGAGGTCCCTCCCAGCTCTGACAGCCTGGGAACCAGTGGGGGCTGCGCCGTGCAGGCAGTTGTGTCTGGTCCTGAGTGAGTAAGGGACTTGCCACGTCCTGTCAGTCCCGGGGACTCAGCCCTCACCAGTGGAAGATTGAAACTCGATTGCCCTTTTTTTGTTGTTGTTAATCCTCACCAGAGCATATTTTTCCATTGAATCTTAGAGAGAGTGGAAGAGGGAGAGACAGAGAGAAACATCAATGTGAGAGAGACACATCGATTGGTTGCCTCCTGTACACACCCCTGAACTGGGCCAGGGAACCTGCAACCAAGGAATTGAACTCAGGACCCGTTCATCTGCGGGCCGATGCTCTATCCACTGAGCCAAACCGGCCAGGGCACACTTGATTGTTCTTGACCGTTTTTCCCCCTGGACTTGTCAAAATGCCTCCCTGTGCTCAAACAAGAAGGGGTTGTTAAAGCCACAGACTTCGGTGCATGGTGCTAATGGGCAGGTGATTATCAGAGTCCTCGTGGCTGGCGGGCCAGCTCCCGGTGTTGCAGGAGAGCCGCTGGTTGGCACGGAGTGAGCGCCCTGTGCGCCCAGCGCGGACCCTGTGGACTCGTCCCTGGGACTCCTGGCTTCAGGCCTGAGGTACACGTTGGACCCTACTTGCCTGTTGGTTTTCATCTGTGACATCTTAGAGCACGGGGCTCGTCCCTCCTGATTGACAGGCACAGAGGCGGTGTCCCCGAGTGGCCCTGTCTCTCCGAGGTGCTCCCGGCCTTGTAGCCTCTCACTGTGAACTGTGCGCCCGCCAGTCCTCTCTGTGTGTGTTGGTTCCCTATGGCTGCTGTCACAGACGGTCTCAGCCTCAGAGCCTAGGCAGCAGGGGCGTGTTATCTCCTCCTTCTGCAGGTTAGAAGTCCAACCAGGGCCCCCTGGCTGCCATCGGGGCCGCCGGCTGCCTTTCCCTCCGGGGCTCTGCAGGAGGCCCTGCTGCCTTGCCTTCTCCAGCTTCTGTCGGCCCCACCTCCTTGGCTCCCGGTCCCACTCTCCACCGTGAAGCCCCCAATGTTGCACCTCTCAGACCCTCCCCATGGTTATAGCCAACATCTTCCCATGATTCCACACAGTTGCCAGCAGAGATGCTCTGTTCAGAGGCCCCTGCCATCAGGGGAGACACCCGCAGAACTGAGTGGAGGCTGCCGGGCATGGCCAACCTGAGTTGTGGGGAGTCTGGGAGTGGGAAGTTGCTCGGCTGGGGGCATCCCTGCTCCTCTGCCTCGGAAAGGCAGCTGTGCCTTCCCAGGCGTTTCTTTTTTTAATATATTTTATTGATTTTTTTACAGAGAAGAAGGGAGAGGGATAGAGAGTTAGAAACATTGATGAAAGAAACATCCACCAGCTGTCTACGTACATGCCCCTGACCGGAATCGAACCTGGGACCTTTCAGTCCGCAGGCCGACGCTCTATCTACTGAGCCAAACTGGTCAGGGCTCCCAGGCGGTTTTGAGGGTGTGTGAACTTTACTGCTCGCCTGGCTCTTGGTTGGGCATGTCTACATTAGCCACTAAGTAGGTGACAACGTTTCCTTGGTGGAAAGAGCATTAGGTAATGATGCTTTTAGGTAATGATATTTCCTATGCACTCATCAACCACGCCGTCCCTGTCAAGACGTGGCCGAGAATTAGCTCATGTTCTCGGGGTAGGGCGGGGGCTGGGGGGTTGGAGGGGGGCAGTCACCCCTCGTGTTGACTTTAAGCTCCTGAAACTACTCTTTGTGCTGCGGGGTGACTATTAACCATATTTGACACAAAGAATGTTTTCCATGTTCTGCTAAGGAAATCCTCTGTCAAGGTAAACAGCCCTTCCCTCCGCGCCGGCCGTGGCCTTGCCAGGAAGGTCTAAATGTGTCCTCTGTAGTCGTGTTCACACTGGAGCTCAGTGACTCGCTCCCAGCCAGCGGAGCTCATTCTGCTGCGGGACCAGGAGCCACAGGACAGAGCTGCTCTAGGTCCCTTTGTCCCGCTCCAGGTTCCTTGTAGGCGTTTTGTCACCAGAGCGATGTCCTTCCTCCTCCCCTCCTTTCTGTCACTTTCCATGCAATTGATTGAGCAAACAGGCTTCTCTCTGAACTTTCGGTGAATATATCTGTGAATATATTTTTCTACTTCATCCTTTACCGCCTCCATTTTTCTGTTCCAACCACTTCACGAAGTCCTGGGTTTTCCAATGAGCTGAAACCGACACACACTCCTTCCCACGATACTGGATGATGCCTGGAGAGGACTGTGATGCAAAACGGCTCCACGGCCCAGAGAGAGATTTTTGTTACAGCAAAGCGGTGTTGCTGCCCAGGTGTGGATGGGGTTCCCTGGGTGCAGATGGGGTTCTCTGGGTGCAGATGGGGTTCTCTGGGTGCAGTTGGAGTTTACTGGGTGCGATTGGGGTTCCCTGGGTGCGAATGGGGTTCCCTGGGTGTAGATGGGGTTCCCTGGGTGTGGATGGGGGTTCTCTGGGTGTGGATGGGGTTCCCTGGGTGCATATGGGGTCCCGTGGGTGCGGATGAGGGTTCTCTGGGTGTGGTTGGGGGTTCCCTGGGTGCGGATGAGGGTTCTCTGGGTGCAGTTGGAGTTTACTGGGTGCAGATGGGGTTTCCTGGGTGTGGATGGGGTTCCCTGGGTGCGGATGGGGTTCCCTGGGTGCAGATGGGGTTCCCTGGGTGCGGATGGGGTTTCCTGGGTGCGGATGGGGTTCCCTGGGTGCGGATGGAGGTTCTCTGGGTGCAGATGGGGTTCCCTGGGTGTGGTTGGGGTTCCCTGGGTGCGGATGGGGTTCCCTGGGTGCGGATGGAGGTTCTCTGGGTGCGGATGGGGTTTCCTGAGTGCGGATGGGGTTCCCTGGGTGTGGATGGGGTTCCCTGGGTGTGGTTGGAGTTTACTGGGTGCAGATGGGGGTTCCCGTGTGGCTGCTGGTGGATGGGCTGGAACTCCACACACAGGTGGGGCCTCAGCTCACAGGAAAGATGGTGCAGGCCTCACTGTGAGGGCTGAGCTCCCATCCTCGTTCCGCTTTCTGCGGCTCCTTTCACTCCTCCCCGTGGCTGTGATGCTGGTGTTCCTCTGAAGCGCAAGATGGGAAAGCCTGGTGGTGGGGGAGGGCACACAGTGTTCCTGAGGGTCCACGCATGGGCGAGTGGCCCTGCCGCAGAGCCACCTGGGAAGAAGTCTGCTGGCCTTGCCAACACAGAGCTCCTCTGTGTCGTGACTTCGCGAATCGGAATCAGACCTGAATGCTGGGGGGTGGCTGTGGGAGTGACCTTATTCAACCAGGAGGTGAGTCTGACTTCCGGGGCAGGCGCCCTGACGCCTTCGGGCCCCGCAGCTCTGCCCCTGTGACTGCCCAGCTGGGTGGGGCCTCGAGGCGGGCAGGCTGCGTCTGCTCTCAACTCTGCCGCTTCCTCAGCGGACCTGCTGAGACCCATTTTTGTTGCTTGACACTCAGGAAAGCCTGGGCTCTGTTACTGGGCTGAGCTGCCCCCCTTGTACTGGGATGTAAGTTGCAAGAGGAGGAAACGGGGCCATTGAAACGCTCCTTGATTTTTCCTTGACATAACGACCAGGGAAGTGGGCGCAGAGTGTGAAGGCTGGAAGAGCAGAAGCGTCACTGCCATCTGTCCCCTCACCACATACCCCTTTCTCCCCCAACGCACGTTCAGGAGGACTTTCCCTGTGACGGGGATGGTGCTGTGTAATGAGCGTCAAGCCTGGAGGCATCGTCCTTCCACGCCAACGTGTCCTCCCATTTATCCCTGTTCTCGAATAGCTTGGCACGCAGTAGGCGCTTCATACATATTTGTTGGAAGACTGAGTGACAATGGATTGCCTGGGTGGGTGGGGGAGGGTGGCACACGCCTGATGAAATGGCTGTTGTCAAAAAAGACAGGCCCTGGACAGGTAGCTCAGGTGGCCCGAGCGTTGATGTGCTGAGGTTGGGGGTTCCACCCCCAGTCAGGGCACATACAGGAAGCAACCACTGAGGCATAAGGAAGTAGAACAACAAATTGATGTCCCCCTCCCCCTCCCTGCACCCTGCATGCAATGGGAAGTTTGCTGGTTGATACTGTTTGATCTTATGGTCCCTTTTAGACGACTACTTGGCAGTAGTTTAAATGACAGGTGCTCATATAGTCATTCTCTCTTCCTTCCTTTCAGTAATAGAAGCTCCATTGGTTTAGGGCAGTGGTTCTCAACCTGGGGGTCGAACGACCCTTTCACGGGGGTCGCCTAAGACCACCGGAAAACACATATATAATTACATATTGCTTTTTGTGATTAATCACTATGCTTTAATTATGTTCAATTTGTAACAATGAAAATACATCCTGCATATCAGATATTTACATGATGATTCATAACAGTAGCAAAATTACAGTTATGAAGTAGCAACGAGAATAATTTTATGGTTGGGGGTCATCACAACATGAGGAGCTGTGTTAAAGGGTCGCGGCATTAGGAAGGCTGAGAACCACTGGTTTGGGGCAATGGCTGCTCAGATAGGGACTACATTTCCCAGCGTCCTTTGCAGTTGGGTGTGGTGATCAGAGTTCCCTCAGGCCACTGGGACTTAGGTGAGAGCCATTCTCACAGTGTCCACCTTGTGCCCCTAGTAGAAACCTCCCTTGATCGGTTTCCATCTCGCTCGCTGTGAGAACCTTTTTTATCTGTTGGGCTCGCTGTGGGGCTCACGGAGCCCTTGGTCACGTTTGCCTCCCCAGCACCGAGTGGCGTCCGTGTTCCTGCCACAGTGGAGGGTCCCCATACACGTTTGCTAAACAAGTGAAGGAATGAGGGAGCACCCCGCCCTATATCGGATTTCCCTTGTCCATGAAGGTCAATTGCAAAGCGATGCGGGGTGCACTGGAAGCGTCCTGTTGGCTTTTGCTGGTCACTCAGGAGTTGACAGCGATGGATGGTGTTCCCACGGGTCAGCCTCCTCGCAGCCCTCCCACCCGCTGCACATTGCAGAACGCACCCACGCCTTCAAAACGCCCAAACATCTAGCCAACAGCGAGGCCTTTATTTCCAATATCTTTAAGGGCGTCCCTGCATCATTGGGCCGATGGCAAAGTGCCAGTTTCAGAGAATTCGGTGGCTACTTTCCAGGAAATTGAGGGGGGCGGGTCATCCGTGTTCCTTTCAGCAGCGCTGGTGGGAGTGTGACGGGAGGAGGGACTTGCCTTGTGGAATTGTCATGACAATAACGGCGTGTTTCGGGGCCTCTCTGGGTGATGTGGCGTCACTGAGCCACGCTAGACACTGCCAGTGGCCACCGACACCATCACCCACTCCCTGAACCCCTCCATTTTCCCTGACCTGGGAGTCCCAGGCCAGTTTCCCTCGGGCTCTAGACACTGTCTCGGATTCTCTCCATCCCGTGCTATTTGCAGGGCAGGGCATGCACGGAGGGGCGGAGCATGCACGGCAGGGCGGGGCTTACTTGGTGGAGGCGGGGCATACACAGAGGGGCGGAGCATGCACAGCAGGGCGGGGCTTACTTGGTGGGGGGCGGGGCATGCACAGAGGGGTGGGCAGCTGAGGAAGTCCCTGTGCTGCAGGGGCCATCCTCGCTGATGGCGGTGCAAATAGCTTCATTTTAGTTCCCTCCTGTGCTTTTTTATAAGCAGTGAAGTGGCTCAGTGGTTGAGCATCGACCTGTGAACCAGGAGGCCACGGTTCTGCTCCCGGGCAGGGCACATGCCTGGGTTGTGGGCTCGATCCCCAGTAGGGGACGTGCAAGAGGCAGCCGATCAAGATTCTCTCTCATCATTGATATTTCCCTCTCTCTCTCTCTCTCCCCCTCTCCCTTCCTCTCTGAAATCAATACAATTATATTTTAAACAGCAAAGCACATGGATTCAATTTGCAAACCAACTTGTAAAATCAGAAAATACAACGACCTTTCACAGTTGGTAGCGGAATGGTCAGGGGCCACAGAGAGGTTTGTAACTACTGAAGCCGGTTGGCCAGGTGACAAATGAGATTTTCCCCTCCTTCCAAACCGTTAGACAGGGCTTTATAAACTCCCCACTCCCTCTGGCGGCCAGCTCCCCATTCATCACCTTCATGCCGCCTTCCATTCAGGCCTCGGGTATATCCGCGGGTCCTAATCAGCCACTTTCCTGAGGAAATTGGCCAAATCCCGGCTGGAGGGGGAGATGAATCCCACAGCCCGCTGTTCAGACAAATCTCTTTTCAAGTGCCCTCAGAGCTTTTTTTCAGACCCGGCGAAGACAGCCCCACAGGAAACAATAATAGTTTAATCTCCTGAAAAATTTCCTTCCTGCGCTGCCGCGCGCTGAGACAGGGAGTCAGAGCCAAGGAAAATGAGCCGCACCGCTGCCAAGAGCAGACTGCTGCCTGGGCCTGAGCTCCGGGGAGTGGGGCTCCCTGCCCGGGATGGGGGAGGAGGGCCTCCTGACACTGGGGAGGAGTGAGGGACAGGGAAGGGCTGACCAGGCGCTTTAAGGCTTCTCCCTTCTCCTCTCCCGGACAGTTAGTTTCTGTTGATGAGATTGGGTCCCGGGTGGGACTTCTCATTATCTCCTCTACATGGTGGTGGACGGTCGCAAGGACCATGGAGCTGTGCTCTCCAGAGGGGCTGCCGGGGTGTCCCCTCCCCCGGCCCTGCCCGGCCTCTGGGCGGGACCAGGTCAGACTCTTCCACACTTTCCCCGGGTCTTGGTCTGTGGACACATCCAACCATGGCATCTCTGCGGTCATCCCGCCTTGTCCTCTCCACTTGTACATGGCCTGCATGTACCCTTATCTTTGTGGTTTCCTCTCATGTGGCCCAGACCCTGTCCCTGTCCCCAAGGAGGTTGAAGTCCACTCTCCCACTGTTCTTCCTCCAGCCCTGCACGTCCATCCTCACCTCTACACCGCGGAGGGTCACCAAGGTCCAGCTTCCTCCTGGAGGGGCAGGGGCCACTTCTTGTTTTCTCTCCAATCCCAGTAACATGACACCCCATTTTTAGAGTGAAAATAGGCTAGTTTTCACTTCTGTTCCTAAGCTGCAGGGCCGGTTTGTGTGAGCCTGGCTACGCTCCTGACAGGGTTCCTATCACATCAAGTCTCTATGGTCTCTCCAACTCTTGCACTAAAAGCCGGCGAGTGCTTCATTAGCGCCACCAGCTGCGTTGGTTTCTAGCTGGTCCTTTCTGTCCATCATCTCTCACTCTCCCAGGTCTTGCGTGCGTAGTTATATTCATGCAGAATCCCCGTATTCTGAAAGGTGGATTGACTTGTACAGTTTTATTTGGGAAGTTTCCTCCTTCCTCAATTTTTTTCAAAAGTTTTTAGAAAGGAGAAGTTGGGGATAAACAGAGAAAAAGAGGGAAGGAGTGATTATTTTTATATTTTTATTGATTTCAGAGAGGAAGGGAGAGGGAGAGAGAGAAACATCAATGATGAAAGAGTCATTGATTGGCTGCCTCCTGCATGCCCCACTTTGGGGATCAGGCCTGCATCCTGGGCCTGTACCCTGACCAGGAATCAAACTGTGACCTCCTGGTTCATATATGCTCAACCACTGAGCCACACTGGCTGTGCTGTGCTAATTTATATATTTTCAGTGAACTCTACAGTGGATCTTAATTAAACAGCATCTTTTTCCTGGAGTTTTGATACCAGGTAGAGGATAAAGACATTGAGATACCAGCTGGTCAGGGAAACGTCCTATTGACACGTACACTCTAAAGAAACATTGACTTACTGATGCTACATCGGAGATGTTTTGGGATAGTGGCATCTACCTATATAAAAGGCTAACATGCAAAGTGTCCCTGCAGGAGTTCGACCGGGAGATCGGATTTCTATCGCTCGCTATGATGTGCGCTGACCACCAGGGGTGGCATGGAAAGAAGGAAGGCCCTATCCAGCAGTGGGCAGCTGGGGAAGGAAGGCCCTAGCCACCAGCAGGAAGGCCTCGATCAGCCCTGATCACCGGCCAGACCTAGGGACCCTACCCGTGCATGAATTTCATGCACTGGGCCTCTAGTTACTATGTAAATGACCTCTGAAACAATACAATTTCACAAAAATCAGGACCTTTGAGAGCTTTTTTAAAGACAACAGTAAGTTTTATCTTCTGAGTCAATGAAGACCACACATGTTTTGAATTTGATGTCTGATGAGAAATATCTCTGCTGTACAAAGTTAAAAAGGAAAGTCTTAGGAGACTGACCAAGGAACCAAAATAACACCCAGAACCAACAGGGCACAACTGAATGGCATGGAGGGAGGTTGTCAGCCCTGAACACACCTCTCCGTCTCATTAGCACCGCTCTCCCCGGATGCCTGGGACTGGCGGCAGCAAAGCCCCGATTTGCCTGACTTACCTTCACGAGAGTGTGTGACCTAATAAACAAACAAGGCGTGGTGGGAACAGAGCGGGATCCGCCCGGCTGAGCCCAGCCTGCGCACTCAGTGACAGGCTGTAGGAAACAGCCTTCCCCAGGTCAAGGCCATGCCATGTGTCAGCTTTGTTTACTTCAAGCCAAAGTTCAGCCGAGTCAGAGGATGTTCCCGGGTCCCTGGGCCTCACCTACACGGCTGCTTTCGTTCAGTTCCCGAGGGAGGCCCTGGCTTGAAGACTCAGAGGAACGTGTGCTCCTGAAAGCACAGGGAACCACAGTGTCCTGACCCCAGAAGACATCTGTGAATGTCGGATCTCCGCGTGGCCAAGGCGGGGGAGGGAGGGGCATGCACACCGGGCAGGTGGCAGAAACCCACCACGTTCTGCTCCTGCTCGCTCTCCTTTGCCCCAACCTAACCCAAGCTTCTCTGGGCTCTCCCACAGCGAGCCAAGTCTTTGCCAAACTGCTCATTTTTCTCCTGGCGACACAGGAGACCACATCCAGGGCTCCTCCTGCTCCCCAAACTGGACGTGATCCAGGAGAGCTCCAAGGACCAGGGAATCATGGGGTGACTGGGGAGAAGGGCCAGGGTTTCTGAAACACCGTGTGGAAGGTCCCGAGGCGGTCTCAGCAGACTGTGATGGATGCAGGATACAAACCTTCACTCGGCTAAACTGCTGAGATGAGGGTTGTTTCTTGCAGTAGGTAAGGCCAGGACACCCTCCTTGTTGTGTGCCTCAACTTTCTCATCTGTAAAATGGGACGCTCATAGTGCTTCCACCACAGGGATGTGTCGAGGTAGAATCACAGAATAGTGCCTGATACTCAGTGGAATACCATGACTAGTACTATTACTAGTACTGTTACTAGTACTGTTACTAGCACTATTACTGATACTGTTACTAGTACGATTACTACTCCTGCCATCACCTCTACTGGAGCACCACCACATGGTTGCTTTGGAGCTTTCTTTGGGAGGAAGAAACCCATGAAGTAAGTGGCTGCTCATTCCATACAGCCTCCCACGGACCTCGCCTTTCCTGAGTGGGGAAAATGGGTCTCTTGATAAGATCCCCATGAAGTCCTAGCTAAACCAACAAAATAAGTCTTACATCACGTCGGTCAGGGATTATGGGCAAGGAAGGGGTGCACTTCCTGTTGTCCTGTCTCTGAGTGCACCCCGTGACTCACAGGGCTTTCAAAGGGAGAGAGCCTTGGGGTTAGGAGCGTATTGTTGACGAGTTCATGGAGAAGCAGTTGGTTTTTTAATCTTTCTAGCTTATTTGGGAGTGGTGATCTCTTTTCTTAGTGAAAAGAACACAATGAACTTGGCCTAGGAAATTTCATAGTGGCCATAGAGTAAATTTGACTTTTCGGTGGAGTTTGCTTTATGAAACGCAGGGGATGGGTTTAAAACAAAGACAGTGTGGCCTCTGTAGTGAGAAGCCAGCCAGTCACTTAGGGTCATCAGAACTGTGTCAGCTGGTTAGCAGGGAGAGGCTGACATCTGAGTCCTAGGAGGGTGGAGTGGAGACGTCTAGTGTGGGCATTAAGAACGGGATTCAGCCCTAGCTGGCTTGGCTCAGTGGATAAAGCATCAGCCTGCGGACTGGAAGGGTCCCGGGTTCGATTCCGGCCAAGGGCACATGCCTGGGTTGTGGGCTCGATCCCCAGTGTGGGGCAAGCAGGAGGCAGCCGATCAATGATTCTCTCTCATCATTGATGTTTCTATCTCTCTCTCCTCCCTTTCTCTCTGAAATCAATAAAGAAATATATTAAAAAAAAAAAAAGAACAGGATTCAAAGAGTCAGACCACCTGGGTTCAAATTTGGCACCTTATCAGATATATGACCTTGGGGAAGTGTCTCTGGGCCTTGCAAGGTGGAACTAATCATAATATGATTAGACTAGAGGCCCGATAAACGAAATTCATGCAAGGGGCTCAGCCCTCGCAGCCCTGGCTTCATCCGGAAGGTCGTCCAGATGGTTGTTCTGCTGTTTGGTCGTTTGGTCAATTTGCATATTATGCTTTTATTATTATAGATTATGAAGATTATGAGATTATGTGAATTAAATGAGTTAATACAGTTTATTTTTTAAATTTATCTTTATTGTTGAAAGGATTACAGATGTCCCCCTTTCCCCCCTAATTGACCCTCTCCCTCCTGTCCCCGCTATCCCCAAGGCCTTCACCACACTATTGTCCGAGCCCATGAGTTATGCATATAAATTCTTTGGTTAATCTGTTCCCCCCAACCCTCTTCCCTCTGAGATTTGTCAGCCTGTTGCAAGCTTCCACATCTCTGGATCTATTTTGCTTGTCAATTTATTGTGTTCATTCGATTCCACATACAAGTGAGTTCATGTGATATTGTCCTTCTCTGACTGGCTCAGAATAGAATGATACTAATTATCATCATCATCATCATTTTTAGAAAACATCGTTTACTACCTTGCTTTCAATTTCAAAGGTGTTTTAAGTTGTAGAACTTTGAACTTCATTCCCAAGGAACCGCCCCCCCCCCACCTTCTTGAGGGCTCAGCATTAAACTGTGTTTGTTGGACTCTGTAGATGGTTCGCCAGCAGTGTGAAGGGGAGGGTTTCGTGCTGACATAATGCTCCACACCATTCGCACCGACATGCTCATGTCCAAACATTTTGCTTGTAGATGCCTTTGAGCCCCGTCTTATGCTTTTGAAGGCTGTTTGCTGAGGAGGAGGCCTGGAGAGAGAGTGAGCCCGGTGGGCAGGAGCACAAGGAGCATTGTCGCTGTCGACCCAGCTCCATGGATGGGAGAAGCCGCCAGGTTCCTGTCTTATGGAGAATTGTGTTCCAATGAGTCTCTTTTGTCTCTTGACTCCCCAACTCGTCTTCAAGCATGATTTCAAACCCGAAGGCATATATTTTTAAATCTTTTTGTTGGGAAATAATTTTAAACTCGCAGGAAAACCGAAAGAATATTTATGAAGAACAAAAAAGTGAGCCAGATTCCCGTTGTGAGCATTTTGCTCCATGTGCTTTCTCACTTGTTCTCCCTCTTTCTAGACACACACACAAACACACACACACACACACACTATATATTTTCCTGAGTATTTGTTAGTAAGTTGCCTAGATCATGGCCCATCATCCCTAAATACTTCAGTGTCTGTTTTTTGAGAACAAGGCTAATTATTCTCTTACATAACCAGAATATTCTTATCAACTTTAGTAAATTTAACATCAGTGTAACACTTTAATCTGCTGTCCTTATTCCAACTTTGTTAGCTGACCAAGGAATATCCCTTACAGCATGCTTTCCTTCCAATACAGGGTCCGGTCTCTAAGATTACATTTATGTGGTAAGTCTGTTTAGTCTCCATAAGGCATATTTTTAAAAAGGCTGACCACTGTTAAGCACTAACAGGCTAACGTTATCGCTCTAAATAACAGAGGTAAACCAACTTGGTCTATTTATGCTACTTGATGCTGTAATGACACAAAAGATGTGCATCTCAGAGCGGTGTACTTTTTTGGGTGCCTCTGAGGGGTCAATGTGTGACCTTCTGTTATCTAAGGTTCTGTCCTGGTGCGTCTGTTCCCATAAACTTCTCAAAGATAATGAGCCGAGCTTCCTTCCTCAGGTTCAGCCCTATAGATGTATGGGCATCATCGAAATGAAATCCAGGGGGGCCTTTCCCTGTGTCGATGGGGAAATGCATCTTTTTGGAATTCAAATGGAATCTGTACTTTTTCACGCTTACGTTTGCTCAGGTAAACACAACATACTGTTAGACAAGAAACATCCTGTCAATATTTTTAAGTGCCTCTCAAGTTTCTGGGACAGTAAACAAATCACTGAGAAAAGAAATGAACCAGCCCGTCAAACCTCTTCCAGTGAATTGAACGAAGCAATAGGAAACCGCCCTGAGATGGGAGGTCCCTCTTTTCATTGGTCATGGTGATGACTTCTTTAGTCTTTTCCTAGGCTCTTTATCACGGACCTCTATAGCTTTTAGAGTCAGCTTGCCACATGTTTTCATGAATTCCCTGCAAAGAAAGGTGTGTGTGTGTGTGTGTGTGTGTCGGGGGGACATGGGGTGGAATGAGGGGCAGAGGGAAGAGCAGTCACTTGCCGTCGTCTCATGCTTCAGAAGCCAATCTGGGCATTGCTTTGGTCACATCCAGTGGTGGGGGAGGCGGTTGAAGGCAGCAAGGGAAGTGCTAGGCTCTGGAATGAATAGGTGGGAGATGGTGGAGGACAGACAGGGGGTTTTCCTTTGCAATCCTTCAAGGTTTAAGCATTCCTAGAAGCCATCATTAGTTCATTATTTGTAAAAGAGTAGGGCTGCCATAGGACACACACAAAAAACCAAAGGGCTGTGTAAAGAGGGAGCTCCCTGGCTTCTGTTCAGAGTGAGTGAACTGAATGGCTGACCACTCCAGCAGGGAGTGTGTTTCTGAGAATAAAGAAAAAGAAAGGCCTGGCCGGCATGAATCAGGGTTTGAGGGTTGACCTATGAACCAAGAGGACAAGGTTCGATTTGCGGTCAGGGCACAAGCCTAGGTTGCAGTCTCGACCCCTGGTGTGGGGCCTGCAGGAGGCAGTTAATCAATGGTTTTCTCTCATCATTGATGTTTCTATCTCTCTCTCCCTCTCCCTTCCTCTCTGAAACCAATAAAAATACATGTAAAAAAGAAAAAGAGAGATCTTAGGGAAACTGGTATTTAGATCTGGAGTCAAGATGAGGGTAGAATGAGAAAAAAAAAGAAAGTTCTGGAACCTCAAATCGAAGATAGTGGAGAGTGAAAATAAAACTAAGTCCAGGTGACGAGGGGCCTTATTATTGACTGTGAATAGTGGTGGGGGGAAGTTGGGGGTGGACAGAGAGCTTGAGCTTAGCAGTGTTGGGTTCCCTGAAGAACGCCGAGGTGTTCCAGTTCCCTAGCTGTGGAATTTAATCCACTGGGATTTCACGGGGATGAATTCCCACGTCCCAGTCACACTCACCTCTATTAGAAAGGAGTGGCAGCTCTCAGTTACTCCTCGGGAGCGGTCCTTGTGTGTGCACAGGAGGGTCCAACTCCTGGATAATGGAGGCCTCAGATATTTGCCTTAGAAAATGGCCAGGAAGACGGGCAGAGAATATGAGGCTTCTCCCCTCCGCTTCAGGGCCTCACATGCTGTTTTGGGTGGAAATTCATAAGTATCCTTTTCCTGCAGCCTCTCGACAAACCCCTTAGCAGCTGCAACCTCCTGTGGGAGTGACGCCCACGAGGGGTGGCCATCGTCCTCAAGTTGTCTTTCCTGGGTGACGTCTACAAATTCATTGATTATTTTATAGGCTGACTTCATAAGGAATAAGGACCTGGAATACGGTCCAAGTTTTCCTTAATATGTAATGCAAGTGGGATTAATGATTAAACTCTAAGTGGTCTTGGTAAACACTGGAGACTTAGTTACGTGCAATATAACTAGTGAGATTTAATAATCCCTGGCATTTTTTTTCAGCCTTTCAGTATGTATGTGAGAGGGAATTATGAGTCAAAGATAGGTAAACTCTGCTTGTCATATGTCATAGGTGCCTGCCCCCCCTCCACCTGACCCCCCATCTCCAGAATGGTACGTTTAAGTCTTGGTTTTGATAATCCATGAAGGAGGTAAGGGTGGGCTTCCTTCAAAGGCAGGTGAAGGGGCCTTTATCAGCCCATCAGTTCTTTTTCCTGCTGTGACTCACTGGTTGATGGCAAAGGCGAAACTTCTTCTGTTTCATAGAACAGTTTATTTGTTTTTGATCTTTATCTTTAGAAGTGTGTGAAACAAAAAAAGAGTGGACTTATCAGGAAATAAAAGTTGTTATTTGTAGGGTTGAGCAACACATAAAGGTAAATTCTACACGCACGCATGTATTAGATTTACGTCTGTGAAGCGGACTGATTTCACAAGATTCAAAGTCGGCGTATTGCATTTCTACCCACCAGACGAGAATGTCACAGTGTCCGTCCGGTGGGATGTGTTGTGAATCATAACCTTTGTGCTCAGACACTCAGCTAAGTGACGCGTGGAGCAGAGCGGTCAACGGCAGCCTTGCCCTCCGTGTGCAGGTGGTGTGTTTGCTGGGAGGAATTGTCAGTCAGAGAGATGTCAGGCTGTCATCGCTGAGCGAGCTTGGGAATAAATTCCCCAGGAACTAACGGGGAGGGGGTTTGCCTGGGGGCTTGAGGATTCTGGGAAAGATCTCCCTGCGGGGAGTGTGTGTACAAGGCGAGTGGTTTTGGTGAGCTCTGAGCAGCCTGGTGTTGCTGTAAAGGAGAATTCAGCAGAAGCCAGGCCTTGGCCAACCTTGGCTGCCCCCCTAAGAGACGCGAGACAGCTTCTGCTGCAGCCCCCATGCCCTCCACTTCTGGAACCCCACAGCAACGGTGTCAGGCTTAGTGTCTGTTGAGCTAGAGAGCGAGCTGAGGTGGAACGCTGAGCACTGAGGCTCTGGTTGCCCTCAATCCATCTTCCAGGCCTGGACCTCTCCAAAGTTCGTTGTGCAGGCAGCAGGGCTACAGCCAACCCCAGGTGTGGGTTCAAAGGCAGTTAACCCCTAGAGTGCCGGGTAGCGCGATCGTGCTCCTCCTGTCTTTTGCCAAAAGTGCCGGGAGCGCTACCAAAGCTTCGAAATGGCGTCCAGTTCTAAGTTTGCCTTTATTCGTGATGATGACATTGCTAAATATGTCCATGTAGTAAAGGTTTCCTTCAGTTTTTGAATAGGTAACTTCATTTACTTGCGATTCATAATTTTTTCCCTAAACTGCTGTAAAATCAGCAAAAATGTCTTGGCAATTTTAGCATGTTCCTAGGATGCTGGTTGGCACTCAAAGGGTTAAGGTGCCCTGATAGGAGTTCTGCTGCTGCATTGAAGAGGGAATAACGGGCTCAGAGGACAGGGCAGATTCAGGTGACTTGGGTAATCCCTGTAGTGGGACTTGGATATGACTCCAATGATGTCAGGGGTGATGGAAAGGAGGAACCAGGATAACCCCCAAATCCCTGCCCAGTTTCACCTGGCGAGGCGAGCAAGGACGTTGGCCTTGATAGTGACATTGGCCTCTTAGACATCTAGGTGGACAGCTGGCAGGCAATTCAGGCTGGACCTTGGGGAGTGTGGTCTGGGCTGGACAGATGGATTTGGGGGCAACTGGTGCTTCATTTTAGCTCGCTCTCTAGCTTCCTGGTAGATTCTATGGGTGGATACTAGGTATCAGGGTTAACAGCAGAAGCCAGCTCTTACCCTGGTCTATCAAGGCCACAGGAACCTGCATTTTTTACTCCTTAAGGCAAAACCACTGGTGTCACACGAGAGGGGGGTTTGGGGTGGGAGGAAGGGACGAGTCACTCACTCAGGATCACATCAACTAAAAGTGGTGCCGTAGGGGTAGGAATTAGAGTTGTGTTGGCAATGCTTGCCACGCTGAGCTGAGCTTTCAGTGTCAATACAGAGCGACTTTGGCTCAGAAATAGCACATGTTGTAGGCAAGGAAGTCCCATGAGTGCGAAAGGCATGTTTATGTCCTAATACACATGCATGGAAATAGCGTTTAGTAGTATCGTTTATGACACACAGAGTGTGCCACCGAGACCAACAGGAACTCCTGTCCTTGGGAGCTCAGGGAGGCCAAGCAGAAAGGGCGGGGGGTGGGGGCGCTGCAGGAAGCCATGTGTCCCAAATCAGAACTGACTCCTGGAGGCGGGGCCTCAGGTTGCCATTGCTGCGCCAGTCACAGAGCAGCCAGGGCGGGAGGGGGGGCGGTGGTTCCCAAACTGGACAAAGAGCACAAGGAGCATTGGCTGAAAATTCTCCAAAGACTTAGACTGATTGTCAGGTTGGGTCAGACAGGAGCTGGCACTGGGGGGTGATTGGAAAAGGGGCCCGAGAAGGTGCCGGTGGGTCTGAAGCCAAGCTGTGAGCCCAGGAGGTCAGGAGAAGGGGAGGGAGGACAGTCATGGTCAGGAGAGAGCGCCAGGGCGTCCTGGCTCCTGGAGGGAGGAAGGGAGTCTGGGAGAGCAGGGATGGGAGACAGGAGAGCAGTCAATGGGCCGGGATGTTTCCTGGGAGAAGGTGGGGTGCCTGGCAGGGTATCCGATGGATGAGCCACGGAGAAAGACATGCGGTGAGACTAAAACAAACTATATATTTTTATTGATTTTAGAGCGGAAGGGAGAGGGAGAGGGAGAGAGAGAGAGAGAGAGAGAGAGAGAGAGAGAGAGAGAGAGAGAAAGAGAAACATCAATGATGAGAGAGAACCATTGATCGGCTGCCTCCTGCACGCCCCACACTGAGGATGGAGCCCACAACCCGGGCCTGTGCCCTGAACGGGAATCAAACGGTGACCTCCTGGTTCCTAGGTTGATGCTCACCCACTGAGCCATGCCTGACCCTGAGAGGGGGTTGCGTTTGCCCAGGAAGGAGGAAGCAAGGTCGGGTCTGGGCACAGGTGAGAGCTTCCCGCCATTTTTATGGAAGAGGAGGAAGAAGAAAGAAAGAGGCCCCAAATAATTTAAAAACGAGAGCCCAGAAAGTGGAAGAAGCGGCCACAGCAGTGCCAGGAGAGCCAGTAACCTGTCTGAATAGGGATCCAGCTGCTCCCGTCATGGTCGGGCAAGCACAGCCCCCACGCCCAACTTCCAGTTCTTTCCGTCTACGACGGGCCCACAGTGCAGTGTGAAGGGCCACTGGCCGGGGAAGGGCCCTGTCTCATTTCTGTTTCCTTCCTCGCTCTGACCTGCTCTTTAGGGTCCTGGGGGTGGGGTGCCGAGCAGCAGGGGACACAGCCCCCCCTGCCCACACCTGGGCACCGGGCTGGAGCAGCGCGGGGGGCCTCGGGGCAGGGCCGCAGGGGGACACCCGCACGGGAGGAAGCGCCTTGCTTACCGTCTGCCGCCTCTGCCACTTGGGTCAAAAGGCAACAAGGATCCACGAGGCCTGTGGTGAACCCGCCCCGTCACGCGTGGAGGCCTCCTTCCTCCCGGCTTCCCCCGCGAGGAGCAGCTATTAATTACACCAAGTGACAAAGATCCCCCTTGCTGCTTGATGGACACAAGGATGAATCTTTGTTACTGACTGCAAGTAATAGACGTGGGGGGAGGAGCCGGCTGGGAGCCGTCGCTGGCCGCTGGGCGGGAGCCCCCTTGCCAGCCGCCCGGGCTGCCCGGAGGCAGCAGGGGACACACTGGGCAGGACTTGGGCAGGTTCCTCCTGCGCAAACACAGCCTCCGCCCTTCGCTGCTTTAGTTCTGGCACGAGGACAGCCTGTCCCTTTGCATTAACTCCGTTCTGGAGAGAACAGTCATTTAGGAGGGAATGCTGGGGAGCGGCAGGCGCGGGTCCACGCGGCGGCAGCTGAATGCCGGCTTTCTTACCGGCCGCGGCTGGAAAACCGGGCCTCTCACGGCCTGTTTTCCTTTGTGTTTTCATTCCGATTAAAACACACAGACGGGCCAGAAAGGAAAGCAGTTTCAAAGGGAACGTTTCAAGGACTCCTAAGAGGAGGACCGGGTGCCAAACCTACGACGATTCCCCGACATGCAAACGGCTGACACGCAGCCAATGAACAGCACGTGCTACTCAAGTTTTCTTCAGAGAAACAGGAGCCTGGAGGTTCCCTCTCGCCCCGAAACTCTTTAAATCAGGGATTTCCATTTCCCTGTATCCTAAGTCCTCAGACCCCATTCTTTGCATAGTTTACATCTATCTCTTCATCAAACCTGAAAAAAAAGTCTCTAAGAATAACTTTCTTCTCCGAGTGGGAGAATGTTATTTCCTTGCACCCGTCTGTGACTCGACATGAAGCTTTCATAGCCATCAAGACTATACAAGGTGCCAAACACCCCCAAACCTGGGCCACTGGGGGCTGCTTCCTGGACCCAGAGATGAACCCAGGAGGTGGAGAGTAAATGCAAATTTATCAAGGTCAGAAACCTTTAATTCCTCGCCTTGCATTGTCTGCAGTCAGGAATGACCTCAGATTCTTTCTGGAAGAGAAAAGGCAGGCCGTAATTACGTTAATTAAACTCAAAAAAGGCGGCGGCGGCGGCAGGGGCTTGCCTGGGCTGTGGTGGTCACCCCATGCGGGCGACTGCACTCGACGTAGTTTAGAAGAATCATCATTCACTATGAAAAACCCCTCTGGTGAGCTAGTCTCTCAAATGCCTTGTTTAATAAAAAATATTTTTTGATCAGGAACCAGTCAGTGCTAAAAACCATTATATGTCATCTTGTCAGAGACTCACAGACCTGAGTGGGTGTCGTTCCCGGGAAGGCTGTCCGGTGGGTCCTCGGCTCCCGGCCCTCTGCTCCCTCCACCGGGCAGCGCTGGCCGGGAAATAGGCCCGCAGGCTAGACCTTGACCCTCGGACTTATCTTGCCGGCCCGGCTCTGGTTAAATTTTGCCTTCCATATCTTCATATTTCCATGATGGAGCATGGAAAAAGAAACTTAGCAAAGGTTTCACCTCTGCTGTTAAAAAGTTCTGACCTTTGCTCACATTTGCCAGGGAAAGTGCCTTATAGCACCAATTAACATGAATTATTAACTCCCGGATTAATAATTGATTAGCAACCGAACGGCCCCAGGCACGGCCAGATCATACAATTGAAAGACAGATGCAGGAAGCACGTAGCTCTAATGAGACCAGTCCGTTGACGATGCTTGGGGTAAGGAATGGCATCCAGACTTTCTAAAGGATTTTTACGTTTCCCCTCTAAGGCCCACACTGGCTGCAAAGTCAGATCATTTAACCAAGAATTCCTGCAGTGACTTGTGTAGATGTTTTTTTTGTTTTTTCTTTTTAAGACTTTTATTTAACAAATTCTTATGCACCTCTTCCTTTGTCATCTCCTAGTCAAAGTACAGGTGGATACTTCATTTAATTCTCCCAACAGCCACCCGAGCTAGACAGTTACTGTGCCCGCAGTCACACAGAGGGGTGGTCACAGGGCTGCTGGGACAAGTACCACAAACGGGGGTGGGGGGGGGGGGCAGGGAGCCTTACACAGAGAAATGTACCGTCTCACCGTCTGGAGGCCGGAAGTCCCAGATCAGGTTGTGGGCAGGGTGGTCGCTCTGAGGCTGGTGGCTTTGGTCTTCCTGGGCTTGTAGAATCATCACCCCAATCTCTGCCCTCGTCGTCACATGGAATTTTCTCTCTCCGTGTTATGTGTCCAGATTTCCTCTATTTAAAGGATGCCAGGCTCATTGCATTGATGCCCACCCCGATGACCTCACTTTTTAATTTATTTTCAAAAATATATTTTTTTTATTGATTTCAGAAAGGGAGGGAGAGGGAGAGATAGAAACATGAATGATGAGAGTCATTAAGTCACTAATCAGCTGCCTCCTGCACGCCCCACACTGGGGATTGAGCCTGCAACCCAGGCCTGTGTCTTGACCGGGAATTGACCCGTGACCGCCTGGTTCAGAGGTCGACACTCCACCACTGAGCCGCTCGGCCGGGCTGCTGACCTCACTTCAATTGGTTGCTTTTCTAAAGACCCAATTTCCAGATAAGGCCCCATTCTGAAGTTCTGGGGGTAGGGGTTGGGGTGGGGGATGGACATCATTTAACCTATCACCCTGGGGGAGCAGAAGTCGACCCAGGTGTCTGGCCCGGTCTGTGCTCCTGGGCACAGAGAGCTCGTGAAGGCACGTTCAGTTGAGAGCCTCTTACTGATTCGTATCCAGGAATTGTCCTCGGCACAGGTGCCCCCGGGACCGCGTCTCCTGGCGCACAGGCGGGATCTGGGTAATTGAGGGGATCAGACCGGTTTATAGCGCAAGGCCCTCTAATCCCCCATAAGTCCCGGGCCCGCTGAGTTTGAAATCTCAGCACTCTCTCAGAGTTTTCTGTTGGCCTCTGCAGCACATATTTTCTTAAACACACATTTTACAAGCGTTTCAGGAGGGAGAGGCCTAATTACTTCCTCCTTTCCCTTCCAAATTCCTGCTCTCGGCGCCATGATTAGGTCACGCAGACTCAGACTTCCGTGCAAGTCCACCCGGCGGCAGAGCTTGAGGTGGGAAGGCAGGAACCAAAAGGCCCAGCGTCTGATTCTTTGGCCCTTTGACTCGACATTCCTGTTCTTTAATGGAAGAAGAAGAAGAAAAAAAAAGAGGAGAAAAGGAGAAGCAGGGAACGTAAGAGTACAGAGCCCAGCCGGCGTGGCCCAGTGGTTGAGCGTCGACTTATGAACCAGGAGGTCAGGGTTCGATTCCTGGTCAGGGCACATGCCCGGGTTGTGGGTTTGATCCCTGGTAGGAGGCGTGCAGGAGGCAGCCGATCAATGATTCTCTCTCATTGTCGATGTTTCTATCTCTCCCTCTCCCTCTCCCTTCTTCTCTGAAAGCAATAAAAATAAGATAAAAGAGGCCAGAAAGTAATTTTGCAAGTAAAAGTAGGAATAGGGTTGGGGTTTAGGAACTTGTGCTTTGCTTCGTCACCTGCCGCTTCTCAAAGGAGAACAGCGGTATTCTGCTGGTGAAACCCCGGGTGGAGGACGGCAGGTCCCAGTTCTTTTTTTTTTTTTTAATATATTTTTATCAATTTCAGAGAGGAAGGGAAAGGAAGAGGAGATAGAAACATCAATGATGAGAGAATCATTGATCGGCTGCCTCCTGTACGCCCCACACTGGGGATCGAGCCCGCAACCTGGGCATGTGCCCTTGATCAGAATCAAACCCTGGACCCTTGAATCCACAGGCTGACACTCTATCCACTGAACCAAATCGGCCAGGCAGGTCTCAGTTCTTATCTCTCTCCCTTTGCCTCCTCGCCAACCCCCCATACCCCCCTCCCCCCCAACCTCTGGGAGGCGCACTGTGAAGACCAGTTCCCAAGAGCACAGGCTACGTGAGTAACCACATGAACAGAGCAGGGATACTTCAACAGCGGCCATCCATCCCAAACCACCAGTCCTGGCTGAGTGACCAGCTTCACACCCAGGCATGAGCGACCACAGGCAAAATCAAAGCCACCATCCCACTGAGCCAGCCCTAGCTGTTGACCTAAAGAATCAGGACCCGGATAAATGGTGGTTGTTTTAAGCCACCAAGCATTGGTGTGGTTTGTTACGCAGCCATAGCTAACGGATACACTGGCCTAGCAATGTGATCACATTTTTGGTTTCTGTTCTTTTTGGTCACTGACGTCCCTTTGAGAGTCTCAACCAGTATTTGTGTCTGAGGAACACCCAGCATTGTTGGTAATTGCCTCTGCTGCCGTGATCACAGTGATCATAGTGGGGACCCTCACAGGTCAGTCCCTGAAGTCACCTTTGGGCTTCCTTCCTTGTGATGGGAGATAAAAGATGCAATCGTTTTGTTTTGTTTTTGTTTTAAAATGGGATGTCCTACACACCCCTGACCATTGGAACCCTAAACTTTTACTGACATAGTGAGTCCCTGAGTCTTCATAGAGTTGACCTCTCACCCCCTGGAGCACAGTTGTCTTCCCGAGGCCACCCAGCTACTTCTTGCCCATCTGGCCTGACCACAGGCTGCCCGTGTGATGGTCAGCAGAGAGCCCCGAAGCCCAGATCTCTCCATGGAGGGTTAACCTAGTCCTGGAGGAAATCTGTAAAGGAATATTTTTGTTCTTTCAGTTTGAATGCAAGCAGTTTCTGTTCTTGTTTTCTGATGGAGTTAGAGAGGAAGGCTTTCACCAGGTCAATGACTGCCTAGCATGCCCTTGAGATATTTAATCCCCCCAGCAAAGATACCACATATGGTGCAGGTGTTAAATTTAGTGACAATTGGGGCTGATATTTAGTTGGGTTTGAGTGGTTTGTTGGATCCTTCAGGTTTCTACCAGGGCCAGATCGATGCATTAAAATGAGATGTGATGGGGACCACCATCCCTGTATCCTTTTAATTCTTGATGGTGGTACCACATTCTGCCACCCTCCCCTGGGAGTGATATTGTCTTTGATTTGGTATCCTATCTGGGTGGGGTGGGAGGGGCAGTGTCAGAAGTTTCTACTTGGCTTTTCCCAGTAGGATAGTTCTTACCCACCGGCCAAGGACTCAACGTAAGTTGTGGTGACTGCCAGCATGACTGTTCCATTTGTACATTTTGGAACAAGGCCAGCAGTTGCCAGGTGGGTCTGTAGAAATGGTGGATGCCCTCTGAGCTGGATGTGGGTGAGGATGCCATTAGTCCTGGTTTCCTTCTGCTCCCATTGTAACAGACGGGCCATGAGAATGCTTTGGTTCCTCAGCGATCTGTGTAAACAGATTCTGTGTGCAATGCTTCTAGGTATATTTGGGCGTCTCCTGCCCCATTTACCTGACTGAGGGGAGAGGACTAGGAGAACCATTACCATGTTCATTTGCCGTTATGCTGTCGGCTCTGTCCTCCTGGGGACTCAGGAACTGTGAAAGGGATCATGACCCTTCATGGTGGCAACTCTCCTTCGTCTCCTGGTGACGCATCTTTGGTTTCCTGCTGGCAAAAAAGGGGGGCGAGTTCAATCCCGATCCTCATTGCCATTCTGCTAATATCTCTCTCTGTTGACTACTCTCTTCTTCTACTCACTTCTTTTCCCTGTGGCTTCCGTCATGCCACACCTGTCATCTCAGAACCTGGCCAAGGAAAGGGTTGAGTCTCCTGCTAAGTCCAGCAGTCTTCTTGGTCCTTCCCCAGCCCAACAAGAATGACCCACCTTTTTGTTCCCAGAGAGCCCTCCATCACCAATCCCTCCATCACAGGATTTCTTCCTGTCTCTGACTTCCACACTGCACTCACATGCTCCCTGAGATGGGTCCTCATATTTAGGCTTTCAGAGTTGAGCACGGGGCCTGTTCATGGCAGATGCTGTTCATTCTTTGTCCAATGAATGAATGAGTGAGTGAGTGAATAGATGGAATCTGAGTTCAACTTTAAAAAGGGCTGATAAAGGATTTGCGTCCAGGAATTAAGGTCTGTAGGCGGGCCTTTGGTGCCCATAGGTTCCTATGACCACAGCCTGTTATGGGAACCTGTTCTGAAGTCTGTCCCTACAGGTTTGTCCCTGATAGTCCTGAAGGTGCCAGCCTGGGCACAGCTTCTGACCAAGTGAGGGGACTTCTGCTGGCAACACTGCAGACCGTCTGTGGTCCAGGGGGGGCCAGGGCGGGCACTGGTGTGGTGCCCAGGAGACAGGCAGGAAGTCTGGTGCCGTGTCAGTCACCTTTTATCCCAAACCCATCTCTGTGTGTGTAGAACCTGGGAGAACTGACTGAAGCCATGTTATGAGTTGAACTGAGTTTCCCCAAATCTGTATGTTGAAGCCCTAACCCCCAGGACTCAGAGTGTGGCCTTGTTCGGAGGTAGGGTCTTTGCAGAGGAAATCAAGTTAAAGTGACGTCAGTAGGGTGAGCCCTGGCCCAACAGGGCTGGAGTCCTCATGAAAGGGGAACTCGGAACGTGTAGACAGACAAGCAGAGAGGGAAGACACCTAGAGGTGAAGGCCCAGGGAGAAGACCGCCAGCCGCAAGGAGAAAGGCTGCGCAGGCCTTCCCCTCACGGCCCCTTGGAAGGAACCCGCCTGCCGATAAACATGCCTTTGGGTGTCTGGCCTCCAGGAACACGAGGCGAGGCTGTGGTTTTGGGATGGCAGCCAAGGAACCCCCGTCAGAGACCTGAACGTATGCATCCCCCCCCTTCACCCCCCAGGAACCTGTGCTTCCTCCTAGGCAGGTGGAGGGTTCTCATCACAAACCCTGGGGGTGGAGGGGGGTAAGAGGGGAAGGTCACTCCTTCTTTTGTTGTTAATTCTCGCCTGAGGATAGTTTCCCATAGAGACAGAGGGCAGGACAGAGAGAAACATCGATGTGAGAGAAACATACTGATTGGCTGCCTCCTACACCAGCTCCGACCAGGCCTGGGTGAGGGAGGAGCCTGCAACTGAGGCACGTGCCCTTGACCAGAATTGAACCCGGAAGCCTTCAGTCCGCAGGCTGCTGCTCTATCCACTGAACCACACCGGCCAGGGCCGAAGGTCACTCCTGTCCCTTCCTGTCTGTGACTGAGGCCTGGTGTTGAAGACCCTGCCTTGGTTGGCTGCGCTGACAGCGCCACGGCCCTGGAGGAAAACATGAAAACACGGCAGCCCCACCCGGGCGGGGAGGTGGAGGCAGGTCAGCAAAGGGCGGCCTGTTACAACATCGACTTTCTGAGAAGAGGAATTAAAGGTCCGTACCGTAATCTCGTTGTCTCCACAGACGAGTAATGATGATAGGGCCCCGGATTCTGGAAAGTAAGATGCTACAGCAAACGTCTACAGAGGGAAACCAAGTTAAAGAGCGGGTTATAAATGAAGCTGCCCTGGGGACCGTGACTCAGCCGCGCAGGCTGTGCCTGTCTCTCTAACCAGATTCCCCCCAACCTGTCCTCCCCGATTTGCAGGACTTCCTCCGATTCCGGGCATCACGCTGCCTCCAAGACTCCGGAAGGCAGAGCTTAGGAAAGGAAAGGAGAGATTCTCTCCCCATTTCTGCTGCATTCTGGGAAGACATACCTTAATGATGGGCCTCCTGCCCCCATGCAGAATGGTTCTACGTAGCAGAGTCCTTTATGGAGAGAAAATATATGTTTATTGACTTCAGAGAGGAAGGGAGAGAGAGAGAGAGAGAGATAGAAACATCAGTGATGAGAGAATCATTGACTGGCTGCCTCCTGCACGCCCCACACTGGGGATGGAGCCCACAACCTGGGCCTGTGCTCTGACCGGGAATCAAACTGCAACTTCCTGGTTCGTAGGTCGATGCTCAACCACTGAGCCACGCCGGCCGGGCTAACAGAGTCCTTTACTGACGAAGCTTGGCCTCATGGTGACCTTCAGTGCTGCTGTCTCGCCATGGCCCTTGGTTAAGGACAGTCATTCTGTTCCAAATGTGAAAGGGAAGTTTATTTTCATGAAAAAAAGCCCCCCCCCCCACCAACTCTCTCTTTCCCAATTTTTTTTTTTTTTTTTGGAGGCAACCAAAGTGTTTGGTGGCCTTGTTTCAACAAGTCAAAACAAAAACAAAAAAAGCCCCCAACTCATCCCTTAGATAAAGCCTTGGTTAAGTCCCAGGATGGTGGGTAACTGTGCTGGGAAATACTAATTATGAGAGCTCACCTTCGGAGGCCAGACCATCTTCACAGAAGGTATCGTACGTCCCCGTGTACAGTTCGGACCGTGGAATGCGCAGAAAGAAAGATGAGAGTGCGATCAAGTGCGCTTGGGGAGAATGGGGCCACTGTCGGTGGTAGATTTGCAGGGGACAAGGGAAGACAGGCTGCAGGGCTTGCCACGCACAGAGAACAGCCCCACCCCAACCCTGACGGGTCGGCCCACTTCCTGGGGCACTTGTTCATTCACCAGAGGGTCTTGGAACAGTTGCCCAACCGCACTGTGTCTCACCTTCCTCACCCGTAAGAAAGCAAATGATAACATTCGTTCCCCATGTCTCCCAGCATAGACATAAACGCCAGCACTGAGATGCTGGTTTAAAGATGGTTTTTAGAAGTTGCTGTGGGGCTGCAGAAGGAAGAAGGAGGGAAGGAGGGGGGGGGAGGGACGGGATGGAAGAAGGAGGGAAGAAGTGACGGAAGAAGGAAGGGGTCTAGGTGCATTCCAGCTTTCATGACAAAGATGCTCTGCGCACGTGGTGGCTCATAAACAACGAACCTTTCCCACAGTCCTGGGGGCTGGGACGCCCCAAACCATGGCCCTGCAGACTCGGTGTCTGGTGGGAACCCGCCTTCTACACAGCTGTCTTCTCCCGGTGCCCGCCTGTGGGGGAGGGCGAGGGAGCTCTGTGGAGATCTGTTTGAGGAGGGCACTGATCCCGTTCATGGGGGCCCCATCCTCATGACCTAGGCATCTCCCAAAGGCCCCATCTCCGAACACTGTCACATCGCGGGGAGGATTGAAACATACAGATTTTGGGGGGATATAACATTCAGACTTTAGCAAAAAGGAAGAAAGGAAGCAAGAAGGAAGGAAGGAAGACAGAGGGAGGAGGGAAGACTATCGCTTGAATCTCATCTTTGCTCGGTTTTGAAATTTCTGAGTTAACTCAGTGAACACTGGCTGCTCTTGGGGGAAGACAGGTGGAAACTCTCAAAGTCTGCTTGTTGAAGCCTGAGCTAGAAGACTGTGAGCAGCACAGACACACACCCCCTGAATGAAAGCCCTCAGTCCAGCCCTGGGAGCTGAGTTGTGGTGGTGTCTGAACTTGGGGGCTGGCGGCAGCCATGCCCGCACCCGGGACCCGCTGGGAGACTGCAGGACTGTGCAATGTGCCGTGACCGCCGGGCCCTGACCACAAAGCCCATCCGCAGGACGAGGATCGCTGCGAGAGACCAAGATAAACATTAAATTAATCAACCAAGGCTCTGGGGGGAAATGGCCACTAATTTCAAATTTATCATCTCTGGAAAATCAATTATTATTATGCTTATTGATGTTGTGTTTGTCACTGTTTTCAGCCGTTTTCCCCGATGACACGGGTTGAAGGAAGAACATGGTTGTAAAAGAGATTAGACACGTTCGATTCTGTTTCCAGACGTTCCGTCTCTCAGCTACATGGGGGGGGGGGCCCTTCACGGGCAGAGGCTGAGCTTGCTGTTCTTTGTTCCCCCCTATGGCCACCCTATTGGCCTCCGTAGGATCTTACTCTTCAGTTAAATGCCGGCTACTGTTTCTCCCGCCCGGGCAGGGTTCTGGAGACACCCTTGTATGACGTCAATGCTCCCTTTCCAGCCCAGTTGGGTTTAGAATTTGCTTCCTTACCCCCCAGAGATTCTGAGGCCTCTACCTCAGTGTGTGTGTGAGGAGCTCCCCAAGGCCAGCCCCACAGAAAGGGGCTTCCTGCTTTCCTGATTCCACGCGGATTCCCCACAATGCCCAGCGCCTGCCAGCCAGTGCCAGCGCTCCCTGGAGGATGGAGTTCTCACCGCTGTGCGCAACACAGGTTTGCCAGCTAAAGAACAACGTGCAGACCATTCGGTTGCATAAGTGTTTGCATGTGCAGCACTACAGTCCTCTATCGGGCCTGTTAGAGCAATGGAGGGATGATTCTAGAATCACAGTCCATGTGCCATCATGTTCCATTAGCTGGGAAAAATTGGTAGCAAATATATTTATGTATTTCATCATATATGCCAGGCGGTACGCAAAGCACTCTGGGAAAACACAAAGATGCATCGGATGCAGACTCTGCCTTCAGTGAGAACACAGTCTGGTGAGTTCCTGACGTTGTTAAATTTTAGTTTGATACCTATACATGTGTGAATATAACCAAATCAACATATAATGGGCATCGTTTCTAAATGCAGCTCTCTGATAACACAGGCATTTACAAACCCTATATTGGCTCTAGGGCAGCGGTTCTCAACCTGTGGGTTGCGACCCCTTTGGCGGTCGAACGACCCTTTCACAGGGGTCGCCTAAGACCATCCTGCATATCAGATATTTACATGACGATTCATAACAGTAGCAACATGACAGTTATGAAGTAGCAACAAAAATAATTTTATGGTTGGGGGTCACCACCACATGAGGAACTGTATTAAAGGGTCGTGGCATTAGGAAAGTTGAGAACCACTGCTCTAGGGATCTGCTGGTGGTGACATATTTCAATAACACGGAAGCTTATAAAATGATAAAGTGAGAATAAAAAACGCTCTTTCTCCCCTAATCTTGCTCCCCAGTGGCAGCTACAGGTTAACTTTCTGGTTTGTGTTCTTCCTAAATCTTTGCTTGCCTTTCTTATATAATAAAAGGCTAATATGCAAATCGACCAAATGGTGGAACAACCAGTCGCTATGACACACACTGACCACCAGGGGGCAGATGCTCAATGTAGGAGCTGCCCCCTGGTGGTCAGTGCACTCCCACTGGGGGAGCGTCGCTCAGCCACAAGCCCTGAGCTGGGCTCATGGCTGGCGAGCGTAGCAGCGCTAAGGATGTCTGACTGCTGGCTTAGGCCCACTCCCTGCAGGGACATCCCCCGAGGGCTCCCGGACTGCAAGAGGGCACAGGCTGGGCTGAGGGACCCCTGCGAGTGCATGAATTTTGTGCACCAGGCCTCTAGTAAAACATAATAATAATAAGGCACGTATATGGTGATATCGATGTAGGCCACGCCTTATTCTTTCAAAGGACCGGCTAATGTAGCAAAGCTTGCTGTACAGAATCCATGTAACATTCCCTTGTTGGTGGACACTTAGCTTATTGCCAGTATTTTTATTTATTTTTTTGTATTACTGTAAATGGATTCTGAGTAAGAACTTGTTAGAGCAGACATACTAGCACTGTAAGTTGTATACAAACGATGTTTTGTAGTTGACCATTGAAGCCGTCAGTGGAGGGACAGTTAACCCAGTCTCAGTTCATGAAGACTTGGCCCTTTTGAGGGCACAGAATTGGCGGGAGTTGGTGACTGCGTAGGCATCGGGATAGAGGTGAGTCGGAGATGGCTGTGAGCTTTCACACCCAAACAAACGGGTGTGTTACGGTGACATGGGAGAGATTGGTGTGTGTGTGTGTGAAATCAAGGGGAAGAAATGCATTTAAAATTTTAAAATGCAAGACGTAGAGCATACAGTTGGAAACTGCGAATTTTGTGCCTGTAACTCTGTGGGCTTTGTCAGGAGCATCGTCAGGTGGGTGGTCCATGGAGGACGCATTTGCCCTGGAAAAGCCGTGAAGAAAGAGGCAGTGAGGGCTCCTGGGCAAGCATGGGCCCAGGGCCAGGAGGGGACAGTGGTCTGGGAGGGCTCTCCCAGGCCCGGAGAGGGCAGGTGGCAGGGGACTGGCGGGCGGTGCGTGGACGCTGTGGGCCCTGGCAGGACAGTGCGGGGAGGAGCCGGCGGGTCCGCTGATGAAGGTGGCTGCGCCCATTGGTGGCCAGTGCCGGGGCGGGGCCTCCGTGGCGGCCTCCGATGTCCTCACTCCAGCTGTAGACCTGGATTTTGTGAAACATGAGGACGGTGATAAAACGCTCGCTCCTTCCTGTTGAAGGCATGTGCCTTGTGATTGTGTCTGTGTTGGGCCTTGGGTCTCATCACCTTAGGCTGTTTATGAACAACTGGACTGAACCGGATCCCCAACAACTGGTCGATTGCTTAGTTAAATACGGTCAGTATTGTTATATGGTGAGTGTTACAATTTCCCTTTTTGTAGAAAAGCAATCATATGTGTGTACACAGAAATGGCCAATCATGTGTCCAAGTATGACAGCCACCATGTCCTGCAGCTGGGAGCCTTCCAAGCGAGAAAAAGCACATTTATTCTTTCTTCCTACAAGCTGTTGGGAAAAAGGAAGGTGGGGCCCCTGCCTTTCCTCAGCCGGAGGTGGAAAGTCTGCATCAGGTGTGGGATTTGCCCAGGTGGGTCTGGCACATGTTGGCGGGTGCAGGAGGCCGTTCCACTTGCCCTGTAAGAAGCAAGTGAGCTTCCTCCTGTGCAGGCGGGAGGGAGGGCCCGCCGGGGGGGGGGGGGGGGGGGGGGGGGGGGGGGGGGGGGGGGGGGGGGGGGGGGGGGGGGGGGGGGGGGGGGGGGGGGGGGGGGGGGGGGGGG
>JAWPEG010064501.1:209315396-209329640 GCA_035771395.1 Myotis vivesi
CCCCCCCCCCCCCCCCCCCCCCCCCGTCCCACTCCCACCTTAAGGTTGCCGTGTATTTGGGCTGGACGACAAGACTTGGAGTCACCATGCATCCCTCCTGGCCTGCCAATGCCACGAAAGTCTAATGACCAGAAAAATTCAAGGTGTCATCTTCTCTGAGATTTTGAAACCATTTCGGCTGTTTACCGATTAATGGATAGATTTTTAAAGTCTAGTCAGATTGACCAATAAAATGTCTCACTTGGTAGTAATTTCAGGGAAATTACTTGCTGGGTTCAAAGGCGTTTCTCAGATATTCTGTTACTACGGAGTCTACAAATAGGATCATATATTTGAATCACAGGCCGTTAAAAGGGAGGGATGTGAGGAACGATCTAGAACCCCACTTTTAAGAGGAGATTGAAGCTCATAGGGGTAGTAGGTCACATAGCCAGCGGCCGGAATTCAGCTCTTTGGACTCCCAGTCCAGTGCTCTCCCCACAGCACCGATGCCTCTTATACAGACACGGTGAGTGCTGCAGACTTTGGAGTGTTCTCAGGCCGTTCACAGGCAGAACCTGGGCGAAGGCGTGTGCAGCTCTGGGTCACTCGGACTCGCTGGGCAGTACAAAGTGCTAATTGTAAATCCTGGTTTGCTCAGGACATACGTGAGGGGTCTGCAGCTGAGCCAGGAGGGGGCAGATGTGGGGTGGGCAGGAGACGCTGAGCTGGGCTGCAGGCAGGGCCAAGGTTCGGCCACCTTCGCCAGGGGCCCTGGCGTGGACACTGCCCTCAGGGCTGCTGGCACCAGCTGAAGTAGCTGGTCTCTGCTCCCCCGGTGCCAGCTGCTCTGGGAAGGGGAAGCCGTGTGTGCAAGGTCTTTATCTCTACGTGGCCTTGGCCCGATAATGAACTCCCGGAGGCTGGAGACCTTGTACCCTGAGAGGGAGGCAGAGCTGTGGGAGCTGGCAGTGGGCGGCTACTGCTGCCTGCACTCCCTGTGGCTGGGCCGTGGGTCCTTCCTGGAGAGGGATCTGGGCAGTGCAGCTCTGCTCTGTCGTGGGCGTGATGTGCGTGTGCATGTGCGTGTGCATGTGTGTGTGTGTGTGTGTGTGTGTGTGTTTGCAGGGAAAGTGCAACTTGGATAGAAGGAAAGACTTATGGAGCCATTCTTATTTATTTGTATTTATTTCTTTATAGTTAAATTTTGCCTCAGTCACAGTTGACATTCAGTGTCACTTTGTCTTGTCTCAGGTGTGGCATGTGGTCAGACGGTCACAGGCTTCACAAAGTGATGCCCACCTGGCCCCACGCGTAGCTGTCACAATCTATTGATCAGATCCCGTTGCCTCCCTTCCATAGCTGCCCTTCACCACCCGGGGCTGTTTTATAACTGCCAATGTGGCTTCTCAGTCCCTTCACCTTTGTCCCCCAGCCCCCAGCCTCCCTCCCCTCTGGCACCCAGCGGTCTGTTCTCTGTATCGGTGAGTTTGTTTGTTTTGTTCTTTAGATTCCACACGTAAGTGAGGTCACATGGCACGTGTCCTTCCCTGACTGGCTTATTTCACTGAGCACAATGCCCTCTGGGTCCCCCCCCCCCTCGGCTGTTGCAAACGGAGCCATTTTTAAAAGCCACGGGCATGCGTGGCAGTGAAGCGCCTGTGTCCTCCTAACCAGGGCGGACCTCACTCCTGGGGCACCAGAGCGGTTCTCACTGGCTCTGTATGTGGACAACGCGCGTGCGTTGCCACGGCAGGAGCGTCTGTGCAGGTGTCGAGTACGTCGAGGTGCTTGTTACGTGAGGAATGTGTAAGCCACCCAAGGGGGCCAGACTCGGCCCCCGCGCACCAGGATGAGCAGACTTTACGAGTGCAGAGTGAGGAGGCGAGACCAGGACGTCGTCTTTAGCACAAGACCGGTCGTATCGATCAGAACGCTATAATTTCCCAAGGAAAATTCCAAACTCAGGAATGCGAGTCGAACAGGGCAGGGTGAGAGAGAGGGTGATCGGAATGGGAATGTGAGGCGATCATCAGGCAGCCAGAAGTCTTCACAGACTGACGGGGACGGTGGGCCGCTAAACGATGCTGCACCGCTGGCCGGGGGGCGACTGAGTCAACTCTGCATGCGAGGCTCAAAGGATAGACTGAAGCCAACAGGGCGAGCCCATCGGCCTCGGTGTGTGCCGGCCTCTGCCACTCATGCCAGGGTTTGGCCACAGTGTCGTTGCTTGGACCCTCTTTGTCCCAACTCTAAGTGGTGTCATTCTGTCTGGCTGTTCACCGCTGAGGCTCATGGGAGCTTCCCGATCTTTCTGTGTCTTGCTATACAGGCTGTGGCTATCTGGGGTGGCAACTGTCAGAGCCTCCAGACCCCACGCTGTTACTCCTGCTTTATGGGGGACGCCTTTGGGCGTCCCACGGAGTTGTGTTCTTCCGGGATTCCAAGCAGAACTGGGACACAAGCCCCTCTTCTTTCTGCCCCACCTTTCTCCGCCCCAAACCATCTCTCCTACTCGAAGGCCAGGTGGGTAGGAGCGGAACCTGTTCTGGAAGCACCTTGGCCTTGACCACGTTCTGTGTGGACCCTCCACGCCCCTGGGCAAGCCTGGAACCCACCTCCGTTTCTGTGTGAGAAGAATTTCCCTCTCTTCTCCGTTTTGTGCTCTTGCCATCGCCCTTCATGCTTCCTGGTCCTTCGAGCTCAGAGACCTTCTGGGAGGAACTGTTCAGAAAGGTTTCAAGAGCTCTATTTGCATTTATTTATTATTTATTTAAAATATGTTGTTATTGATTTTAGAGAGAGAGGAAGGGAGAGGGTGAGAGAGAGGGAAACATCAAAGAGAGAGAAGCACCAACATCAATCAGCTGCCTCCTGCACGGCCCCCACTGGGGATGGAGCCCACAACCCGGGCATGTGCCCCGACCAGGAATCGAACCAGTGACCTCTTTTTTAAAATTTTATTTTATCTTTATAATTTATTTTATTGTTTAAAGTTCTACACATGTCTCTAAACCAGTGACCTCTTGGTGCATGGGCTGATGCTCAACCACTGGGCCACACCAGACAGGCCTATTTGCATTTATAAGTAAAACATGATCATTGAGAAAACTTTGAAAAGATAGCAAAGAACAAAGTCGGAAATCCACAGAGACATGGAGTCTCAACATCCAAAACACCATTGCCAGCGTTCTGGCGTTGATATCTTTCTGTCTTTACTCCGGGAACCTTACGCACTGGACGGTGCAGGTGGTGTGGCATCAGGGTCTCTTCCCAGGCCTGGCACAGACCTTGTGCCCTCAGGCCCCTCAGAAAGCTGCTCGGCTCCCTCGTTCATGGCAGCCGAGCCACGGACATGGCTGCGTGCGATGCCTCTTCCGCCGTCCAGGTTATTTCCCCAGACGGAGAAGTGGGATGATTGTGTGCAAATGTATCAACCTGTTTAATGCTTTGCGTTCATTTTTCCGACTCACTTCCCTGAAAGGCGAAGGCGGTCGCTGTGAGTGTGGAAGGCTGGTAGGCAGGTAAGACCATTTCCCCCACCCTTTCCAGCATTTGCCAAAGAGCTGACCCGCTGCATGAAAGGATCATGGAAATGCTGGACGTGAAGACTCTGGAATGAAGAAGTTAAAGTGTCCACCTCAGGGCAGATCTATCTCCCCCTAAGTTCATTATTCGGGGGCAGTGACGCGGCCGGAAGATCGACAGCCCCTGGATTCCATTTGTCCCGCAGCTGCGCCCGGCGACCGGCCGGCGTGACAGTTACTAGGCAGCGTTTAATAAGATTGTCCCCCGTGATTGAAACAAATGGCCCTCCTTTTGTCATCAGAAATGCGATCTTTATGCATCTGTTTCACTAATACAGAATCTGACATCATTAATAATCGGGGCTGGCAACTTGCTCTTGTTGAATACAATAGACGAATGAAAAATTTAATTTTTTAGTAGATCATAAAAGATGTGCCAATAGATCAAAGAGGATTTAGGCAGAGTGCCTGTGACACCCGAGACGTGTCTTTGTCTCCACGTGTTGTTAGGCGAGCGCGTCCGTGCTGATGCCATTCTCTGTGACACCCCGGGGGGGGGGGGGGGGGGGGGGGGGGGGGGGGGGGGGGNCTCGGTGACACCCCCCCCCCCCCCCCCCAACGCCGTAGTGCGGTGTTCAATGGTCCGCATCTCCCCCTCCCCCTCCCCCTTTCTCTCAAAGCAATTAAAAAAACACATCCTCAGGTGAGGCTTAAACAATATCCGTCTATACTGACAACCGCTGCCAAGACCTACAGATGGACCAATCTACCCGCATCTTTGTGCAAGTGGAATGGTGACCATGACCTTGATTAGACCTCTGTCTGTCTGTCCACTGAGAGCCCACACTTGGGTGGGAGAAGCTTGGACTAGAAGTTTCCACTCCTGTCCTGCTGGGCAGCGCCCTGCGGCCAGCAAATGCTCTCTGTGGCAGGGCTCTGACCTCAGTCTACGCGTCCTGATGTGGCACAGCGAGCCAGCACAGATGCGACAAGAACTTTGCTTTGAAGGATACACAGCTTTGCTTGGAAGTGGAAATGTATGTGGGTGGGATTCGTTGGCATAAAGGCTCTGGAAATCAAGAGTTGAAAAAAGAGTTTGTGTCGAGATCCTGTGATCTTGTGCTTTCTTCAAGACCCCACAGGCTACCCGTCTTTTAAGATTTTTATTGATTTCAGAGAGGAAGGGAGAGGGATAGAGAGATAGTAACATCCGTGATGAGAGAGAATCATGGATCAGCTGCCTCCTGCACGTCCCCCGCTGGGGATCGAGCCCACAACCCGGGCATGTGCCCTGACCGGGAATGGAACCGTGACCTCCTGGTTCGTAGATCGATGCTCAACCGCTGAGCCATCCCAGCAGGGCGGTGAGCCTGTTTTGGAAAACCACAGCTGTTGGAAGATGCTAGCAGGGTTTCTGAGGCTGGTGATGCTGGTGTTTCTCTGAGGACTTGAATCCTTTTCCATTCTTGGTGCGTTGTTTCTCCTCCAATCTGTCGGCTGCGAGAAGGGCAGTTGGTGCCTCCCTGGCCGGAGGTGGAGGAAGGGTGTCCATGGGGGAGGGGCCCGGCAGTGTGGTGACCCAGGGGGAGGCGGGAGTGCAGCCATTGCAGCCTGCTGCAGGGGAGGACCAGGGACCCTGGCTTTCTCCTGGGCCCCCGTCCCCTGCGCGAACTCCAGGGCACAGCGGTCGGTCAGAGGAAGCCGCGTCTCGGTTGTGTCTCCCTGCATCTTGGGCCAGGCCGCGCGGCCGTCCTCTGGTTCGGGAGGCAGAGGTAACATAAATATAGTCTTGGTTTCAAAAGAAACTCACAAGCAGCTGTCTGGGCTGCTCCTTCTTGCAGCCGTTCCCCTTTCTGTCGATGGTCTCGCTGGGCGACGACCCGCCATGGGGACCCTCAGGCACGTCTGCCTCTCAGCATCTCAGGCTGCTCGTGTCTCCTGTTGTTTAGTGTAGACCCTCTGCAAACAGAAAGGAAATATTGATCCCTTCCCTCACCGTCAGATGCTCTAATACAGGTCAGCACGCCAAGCTGTCGGGGTTGCGCTCTCGGGTCACAGTTCACACTCCGTCTAATCCCATTGTCCATATCTCTCAATTTCTCGGGCCGTTTCCAGCACAAGCCAAGCAGCGTCGATAAAGGAAGGAATGGGGTTGCGCTCTGTGCAGAGCCGGGGTCTCCGTGTGGTCTCTCCGGGAGGGGGGAGGGTTTGTTATGGCACCAGGTACTCCTCCTTACCTCCCACGGAGACTGCACACGGCCTCTGGGGTGAAGAGGACCCTGCTTACCAGAGCAGCAGGGCGTGAGGTGGATGGGGACAATGATGAAGGGTGTGCTGGCTGGCTGTCCACAGGGACGCTCGTTTGCTAGAACCCGCGATACTGTGCGCAGGTGTGTTTGGGGTGGAGAGCATCTGCAGCCGGGTGACTTGAACAAGGCATATTGTCTTCCACCTTGTGGATGGACCTCATCCAGTCAGCGGACAGCCCGCCTGCAGCAGAGGCCGAGGTTCCCAGGAGGAAGGAATTCTGTCTCTAGGTTACAATGAGCAATTCTGCCCCGGTTTTCAGCCTTTGGATTCAAGGCTGCAACATCAGCTCCTCCCTGGGCTCCAGTCCACCAGCTGCTCTGTGAAGTTTGCACTTGCAATTGATGATTCCTTAACCCATCCCATGGGGTCTGTTTTTTTTCTTTTTTGTTCTTCTAGAACAGCGGTTCTTAACCTGTCGGTCAAGACCCCTTTGGGGGTCGAATGACCCTTTCACAGGGGTCACCTAAGACCATCGGAAAACACATATATAATTACATATTGTTTTTGTGATTAATCACTATGTTTTAATTATGTTCAATTTGTAACAATGAAATTGGGGGTCACCACAACGTGAGGAACTGTATTAAAGGGTTGCGGCATTAGGAAGGTTGAGAACCACTGTTCTAGAGAGATCTGTCTAGTACAATGGGGGAGGGATTTGGAGATCAAGGTGAGCCATCGGAGAGAGCCGTCGGCCCAGGACCACAGTGCCCCGCGTGGCCGTCCTGGAGGTGTGGGTGGCTGCCACGGTCAGGCTCACACGAGGGACAGCAGCAGGAGGCGTTCCCCACCGGGCTCCTGGCAGGAAGGTGGCGCACTCCAGGGGCTCGCCGGACAGCCGATTAAAGGTCAAGGGGTAGAGGAATCAAGCAGGTGGTGCAGCCCAGGGCAGCCTCAGTGGGATCTGTGAGCACCCCAGGCCTGAAAGAGTGGGGGTGGGCACGAGGCCTATGGGGGATCCTCCCCTGAGGAAGGTGGGGCTCCCAGACAAGCAGGGTGGGAAGAGAGGCTGTGGAAGGAATAAGGGGCCTGGTCTCTTTCCCTCCTCCGACCCCAAACTCCTGCCAGCGTCTCCCATGGTCTGAGCCCAACCGTCAGCCCCAGGGCGAGGAGGCTCCTGCAAACGCCCAGCGGCCGGCCTCCAGGAGGGAAGAGACGGGCAGAGGATGGACTCGGAGCTGAACAAAGAGAATAACCAGCCCCCATGGGAATCCACCGCGAGAGAGTTCCTAATGCCCTTTTAACTTCTAGTAAATCGTGGGCTACATCTTATTAATTAAGGAAAAAGAAACAGGCCTCCTTGGGCAATGCCATTCCCGCATTCCGCCCGCCAGCCGTGAGGGATGTAAACGCATGTTCTGTGATTCGGGAAGAAAATCCTTCGCTTTCCTGGATTCAGGGGTACAGGGGACCCCAATTCTCAGGCACTTGGGGCAGGGCTCCTCGATTTAGATTCTGCCCTCCTTTCTCTTCTTCCCCCTCCCCCCGACCCTAGCAGCCAGGCCCCGTCCTGCCCATAAGCAGGGCCGCACAGGGGAACAGGTTCAGAGCCTCGCCCCAGGATGAAGGCTCCTCGGGGGCGGATGGCCTCTTGCAGAGACGGGAGGCTCCGCTCTCTGTGATAAGACAAGGGTGCGGCCTCTCAAGCGAGCGTGTGACCCTGTGCGTGTCAGTTACTAAGTCACAGCTCTGAGGACCGAGAGTCATTTATCAAGCGGACGTCACTCCGTGTGCTGTAAAGCAGTTGAAGGTAAGGCTCTTTATTGTAAGTGCTCGTTCCGCTGATACTGAACACTGTGCCCTGTGGGGTGTTCACCATTCGCACTGTCTTACTGATTTTGGGTTGGGTCCCCGAACACTTTCTCTGTACACACGGACAGGTTCTGGGCCAGGTACCTGGGTCCTGACGGAGCGCTTCCTGCCGCCAGGAGATGCGCTGGGTCCTGGCTGCACAGAGCTCAGGACGGCCCTGCTTCCCGCCTACAGGCCACAGAGCTCAGGACGGCCCTGCTTCCTGGCCTACAGGCGGGCCAGGGAGACGGACAGGCGGGCCAGGGAGACGGACAGGCGGGCCAGGGAGATGGACAGGCGGGCGGTGGCGGAGTGTGGTGAGAGCACACCCTCAGAGGAGCAGCGTCACCCTCACCCAGGACCTGGGCAAGGCGACCGAGGAGGGAACACCCAAGACTCTGAGTCTTGGAGGAAGATCAGAGAGCTCTGTGGCCAGGCGGGAAGCGAGGGGAGTGGCATTCCGGGAAGGACAGGCCAGGGCGTGGAGCAGCCGGGGCACTGCGAGTGGGGCTGGGGGCTGATGGAGGCGGACTGGTCTCCCATATTCTATTCTGATTTTATTATTTTTTTAATTTTAAAAAATAATTTTTATTGATTTCAGAGAGGAAGGGAGAGAGAGAGAGAGAGAAAGAGAGAGAGAAAGAGAGAGAGGCACATAAATGATGAGAGAGAATCATTGATTAACTGCCTCCTGCACACCCTGCACTGGGGATGGAGCCCGAAACCCGGGCATGTGCCCTGACCAGAAATTGAACCTTGACCTCCTGGTTCATAGGTTGATGTTCAACCACCAAGCCATGTTGACTGGGCTATAGTGTGACTTTATAATGAGTTCAAGGAGGAGCCTGGGCCTCCCACGTGGGGAAGAGGCAAGAGAGGACTTTAACTGTAGAGGGAAGAAGAGGGTGTAGAGATGGAGGAGATGGGGTTGGGAGGTGGTGGGGTAGGCTGAAGTGTGGGAGGAGGAATGGAGTGTAGGCGGCTCTGAGATGCCATAATACACGTTTCCGGAAGTGTGGCTACGTTTCCAGCTTGGTTGGCGAGACAGACAATTACCAACACGAATGATGGGCCAGGGGAGCAGGTTGTCGTTGGCGAAGAGGTCCCCGTGGACGAGCAGCCTCTCGGGCGTCCATGTGGGGGCGACTGAGGTCGGGTTGCAGACCTGCGCTCCTGAGGAAGGCCTGGGAGATCCTGTGGTTGACAGGATTACGGGTGGGGGAGGGGAGGGCATAAAACAGTGGGTGAAACCACCAAGAACAACTGTGGGGGTGTGACAACGAGGGGATCAGTGACACCCACCTCTCTCCATACTTCGATGAATGCTTGAAATAGCTGATCATGAAAAAATCTCCAATTAGCCTGCCTGGCGTGGCCCGGTGGTTGAGTGTCCACCTAGGAACCAGGAGGTCACGGTCTGATTCCCGGTCAGGGCACATGCCCAGGCTGCAGGCTCAATTCCCAGTAGGGGGCGTGCAGGAGGCAGCCGATCCATTATTCTTATCATTGATGTTTCTCTCTCTCTCCCCCTCTCCCTTCCTCTCTGAAATCAAGAAAAAAAAATTAAAAAAAAATTGAAATTGAGGAAAAGAACAGCTGGAGGAAGAGGAACCTTTTGTGGATAAAGAGGCAGCAGCCCTGGGTCTGGGGGCTCTTGAGTCCATGCAGCGAGAGTGGTGCCCAGATGGGGTTCATGGCCACCGGGGCCAGAGAGAAACAGACGGAACTCCTCCAAGTGGATCAGGAAGTTCACAGGCCCCGCGGATGTCAGCCAGGAGTTTGCTGGGCTGATGGGAGTGGAATTGAGGAGTGAGAGGGAGGGGCAGAAGCAGGGAGAAGCGGAAGCTGCTCCTTAAGAAATTTCATGGGGAAGGGAAGGAAGAGATAAGCGGCTAGAGAGGAAATTGGGGTCTTGTCCCAAGAATTGCACCCCCTTTTTTAAAGGCAGGCAGAGCTAGCGCAGCCCTCAGGACGAGGGCAGAGCGGGAGGATGGGAGAGGGTCTGGGTGCCTGTGAGGGTGCAGAGGAGAAGCCCTGGATGGAGTGGAAGCCCAGGTGGGAAGCACGGGTGGGAGCGGAGCAGCCGGGGGTGCACACACACAACCGTTTCCGATTTCACGGGCAGAGCAGGTCCTGGGGATGGAGGTCAGGTGTGGCTGTGGGGGAGCGGGAGGAGCTCAAGGAATGGAGGTGTCTCCAGTGACTGTGGGGGAGTCACGAGGGGAGGGGAGGAACCAGCGCAGAGCAAAGGTAGAGGGCGGAAAGCCCGAACCCCAAGGCACAAAATATTTACCCGAAGGCGGGAGACAAAGGCAACATCTGGCCCAGCCCCTGTCCATTAGACAGCGCCTCTGGGGGTGTGGCCATGGGCACCATTTCCGGTAGGCTCACAGGATGGAACCAGATTCCGGATGGGAATTGTTGAAATGGTTACAGCAGGTTGGGGGGCCACTTTTCTGGCCCGTGTTTCCTTATGGTGGAGGGTTCCAGCGGGTCCAGCGCCAGAAAAGGCAGCCAGAGTAGCACCAATAGAAGAGATAGCAGATGGAATAACATGACCCCAGATATTCGTCATGAGTTAGTTTTAAACTATCTCACCTACAATGACAACTTATTTATTGCATACGACTCTCTCTGCATTTTGTAAACTTCTCGCTAGGGCATAGGCGTCATTCTCCTGGGCCTATTCAAGGTGCAGGTCTCATTGGAAGTAAGCCTGGGAGCTTTGACAAGAGCAGTGGAAATAGCACCTTAATTATGACCTTCCTCATTCTTTAGACCGACTGCAGACATTTGCCAACTGTTCATCTGAAATGTCACTGTGATAGTGTTCAAATGCATGAGAATCGCCTATTCAAATGGGACTTTTAAAACTCTGTGTTGCCCTAGCTGGTCTAGCTCAGTGGATTGAACATCAGCCTGTAGACCGAAGGGTCCCGGGTTTGATTCTGGTCAGGGACACATGCCCGGGTTGCAGGCTCGATCCCCAGTAGGGGGCGTGCAGGAAGCAGCCAATCCATGATTCTCTCTCATCATTGATGTTTCTATCTCTCTCCCTCTCCATTCCTCTCTGAAATCAATAAAAATATATTGATAAAATTCTGTATTTACTTAACACAAAATGAAAGCCGTCTATTGGATTTGTATGTGTAAGTGAAGATGTGCTATGCGATGGAATAGGATGTTGAACTCCACAGGTGAGGCTGAGGATAGCCGTCTAGTAAAGTCTCTTATAGTCACAATGGTTGATGGGCACATGGCCATAAGCCTACACCGATCTATGTGCTTCTACCTCCGTATCTTCCCTTTTCATGTGAAAAGGAAGGAAGTATCCTGAAATGGGCACTCAGCTATGCTGGGGTGACATCTTTCGACTTACCCACGCTAAGTTATTTCGAACTCTATGATTTTAAAGTGGAAGTTTGGGTAAAAAAGTTCATTTGCAATAGTTGAATGTAATCACTCAGCCAGAATTTTTACCTAAAGTATAAGATGGCATCGCTGGGCAAAGACCTTGAAAGACCAAGAAATGACATAAAATTTATGATATAATTTTCTAAATGACCAGCCGTGGCTTCTTTAAGAAATGCTATCTTCATTTGTAACTCTCAGAATACCCTGAAATTCATAATACAAATAAGATTTCTGTGGTATCGAGTCCGCAGCCCACACATAACAGCCCAGTATATCTTCATTAACAAGAAACATTTCTATTGATTTCATTTGGCGATGTTTCATATTACATATAACAAATATGTATGGTCACCTAAATGAATTATTACAATCCAATTTGAAATGATTGCATAGGGTTATTGTATTATCTCTAGGATGCTTTAGTCTCTGGGTGTCAAAACTGTTTTTATTTAATGGAATAACATGGAAAAGTTAATCAGAGTAGGTTAACCTCTGTGGAGCTGAAGGTCACACGCATTTACTCGCAGTGGGAGATGGAGGAGCTCCAGTCTGAGTGCTCGCTGGGGGCGGGGCGGGGCGAGGCAGCAGCCCGCAGGGCGCGGTGCCTGCGTGTCCTCGGGGCTCGGGAGTGTCAGCTGGCTTCTGGGGCTTTTCAATGACTGGATTTTTGATTAGAAAATTTCCTGCAAGGAAAATAGAATTAAGCAGGCAATCCAAACGTAATAACAAATCGATGCTGCAGTTAACATTTCTATCGCGGGGTATCGAACGGCTCAATCCAGGTCCATTCCGCTTGGCCTGCAGCTGCTCGGCGTCCTGCCCGGGGCCGGGGTGGGGACCAGGCGCTGCCACCCAGGGTCCTCCTCTCCCGGTTCCGCTTCCAACATAAAGGGGCCCTGACGCCGCCAGCCCTGTCCCCCTGGACCGGGAGCCAGAGGTGTCCCCCCTTGTGATGAGCACACACCATGGCTGCTGCCCACGGAGCCTCCCCGCCCGCCCCCACCTGGTGCTCTCCCTCCAGCGCGCCTGCCGGTCAGGCCTCGGCCCGTGGGGGTGATCTTACTGCGCAGGCAAGTGTGTGACCTCGTAGGGCTCGGGGGCCGAGGGGGCTGGCGGGCAAGACCTCCAGTTAAAGTAATCCCCCTAAGGTTTAATCCCTTGACGGTCTGGTTGGGGTGGCCACCTGAGGTCCTTGCGCAAGTTCCCCTTGTCCTCGGAAGATAGCAGCCTGGCACCCATGGGTGGGCTCGAGAGCTGGCGAAGGGGGTTCGGCAGGTGCCAGAGCCAGCAGCTGGAGCTGGAGCAGGCGGAGCCCCGAGACACGGGGCAGGGTGTGTGCCGTGAGCCTGTGTTGGAGCAGCGCACAGCGAGAGAGTCCGGGCTGTGAGATTCTCAGGTGGTAGCGGCGACACCAACCCCCAGGGACAAGGACTGCCCTGTCACTGAAACCGGGGTAAAAGCTCCGCCCGCCAGTCCCCGATGTGGGCGCTGTGCCCCGGACCTGGGGTAGAAGGAGGGTCACTTAAGGGAAATCAGTGAGTGTGAGCCTGTAGGTGCGCAGCCAGACCTCACGCCGAAAACCCCACTCAGAGCAGGTCCAGCTCAGAGATAGATGTGAGAAACTGGAACTCCCGGGCCTGTGGGAGCCACGGGGACACTGTCCCATGGAGCCACCTCTGCACCCGGGCACACAGCGGCCACAGCATGCCAGACCAGCCTGTATCTCACACACCCTGTGAGCTCGTACGGTCTCGCTCCCCTCAAGTCACCAAGAAATTACAGAACACACAGAGACATGGACCTCCTGGGAGTGGGCAGCAGAGGCACCCAGGGGAGAATTCCCAGAAAACAGCAGAGAGGAGTCCCGCCACGGCACCCGGACGTAAGCACGGGAGATGCTCAAAGAGGAGAGCGAGGAGCAGATTCTATGATGGGAGAGAAGCAGGTGGGTTTCCGAAAGAAACGAAGAGATGGCCGCTGCCACCGAAGAAAGGGGTGACCCTGAAGATCAAGCTGGAAAAAATCCAGAACACAGCTCACGGTGATAAAGAAATGGCAAGTGTGAAACACACTGAGACGAACACGGAATGACACGCTCCAAAAGACAGGCAACGGAAGGAACTAGGGACAGAATGGGGAGACACAGTCGTCAAGGAGTATCGGTGGAGGATTTTTCATCATTCAAAACCATCAGACCAGTCTCAGCCGGAGCAGCCTAAATCCTGCGTGCACGTAGTCTGAATCCACCTTGCAACGAAACTGTGGAATATGTAAACGACAGAAAAGCCTTTAAAACGCGCATCTCCGGAGGAGCAGCCATCAGCCTGCAGGAGACCTGCCATTGGCAACAAACCATGTCAGAAGATGAGCGACTACTGTTTTCCAAGTGGGAAGAGAGAGTGACTGTCAACTTCACATCTGCACTCTCCATCCCATGAGGTGGTCATTCAGGGTGGGGGTGGGGTGGAGCTCTCCCCAGCAGCGAGGGGCCGGGGTGTCGGCAGGGCTGCTGTGGAGAATCTTCATCTTCGTTTCCTCTCTTGTCGTTCCCCTCGACACACTCGCAGTGTGATGGCGCTCCTCCCTGCTCCATAATGCGTGAAGGTGAAGATGTTTTCAGACATGCAAGGTCTGCGAGACTTACGACCAACAGAGCAAATAAAAACTGCGAGCCCGGCTGGTGCGGCTCAGAGGTTGGATGTCAGCCCATGAGCCAAGGGGTCAGTGGTTCGATTCCCGGTCGGGGCACACGCCTGGTTTGTGAGCTCAGTCCCTGGTGAGGGTGAGCAGGAGGTAGCCAGTCGATGATGTTTCTCTCTCGTCGATGATTCTATCTATCCCTCTTCCTTCCTCTCTCTCTAAAAAAATCAATAAACATATTAAAATAATGTGAAATTAAAAGAAGGAAATGGAAGCTATAAGGAATCAGTGGGCAGCAAGTAACATGGGCAAGTTACAAAACTGGTAGAAATGTGCAAACCTGCTATAAAGAATAGTTTTAGTATTTGAGGGAATATTTAAATTGAGAAGGAATTAAAATCTTGGATGATATTGTGGATGACAGGCAAAAGTTGGGGTGGAATTAAAGAGTTCTAAGATCCTAATCTGGTGGGAGAGGAGAGTGATTGGTTAGCATCAGAATCTGGAAAAAAAAAAAGAGATATTTGAGTATACTTAATACTATAGTAATAAACAAATAGAAATATAGGTATACTAGAGGCCC
>JAWPEG010064501.1:209329843-209345954 GCA_035771395.1 Myotis vivesi
TATATATATATATATATATATATATATATATATACATATAATTTCAAAAAAATAGAAAGAAAAAAGGATAAAATAAAACAAAAATAGAGCAGATGGCAGGAAAGAAGCGAAGAAAAAATAAAGCCAGGGAAAAATAGATCCAAATGAATGATTGGCAATTAAAATAAATGTAAATGGATTACACTCTTTTCTTAACACAGCAGATTCTCAGACTGGGTAAAAGTTTTCTCATTCCTTGAATATTCTGAAAGAGCCCTGCTGTCCAGCATCAGCGTGGGGAGAGGTAATTTTTCACGACAAGAGCGCTTCATTCCACTCTTCGGCAGCGTCGTCTTGTCCGTTGTGTCTTTGCAGATGTGATTAGATCGCAGACCGAGCCTCTCCTCAGTCAGGATGGCGTGCCTCCAGGGTGCCGGGTGGGACAGTGACTTCTGACAGCCGTACGCAGACCTAATGGACAGGGAAGGCTGAGGAAGCAGCGAGCCTCTTCCTAGTGGAGGAGATGGAGAGATGCCGGACGCAGGCTGAATGGGTAGGTGGTTCACGACCTGGGTGAATGGCGTTGCTCGAAGAGTGCTGGTAACCGGAGCCACGGCCACCCAGAGAGGGTTCCAGTGAAGAAAGACGTTGGGGGTTTAATTGGGTTGTGGCTCAATGGGCTGTGGCTGCTGGATTAGCTAATGTGATGTAAGAAGGTATCGTGGGGGTGGAGTGTCCTTAGTAAGGGTGTGTGGGTGCTCCTCCCACTCCCATTAGACCACAGCTGAAGGTGGGACGCCAGGCAGGACCAGGGCAGCACCGGATGTGGAGGGTTTCCCAATCCCATCATGTGGGCACTTAAGGGAGTGAGGGGTGTGTGCGTCTTAGGGCAGGCATCCCCTTCGCTGCAAATATTCCGGAGCTGTCCTGGCACGTAGGGATTTGCCATTAACTTTGTGGCCTCAGTGGGCAGAGCTGGAACCACTGAGAACGTCGCGGCCAGATGTTCAACAATGAACGGCCCTTGGCAGGGGGCAGAGAGCTTCCTGCTACAGGAAGTATTCGAGCGAGGGCTGGACCCCTGTCTGTCGGCCGCGTTAGGAGGGCTTGGTGCTGGGGCCTGGGTTGTATTTGCTGGTCTCTCGCCTCCCCTCCCGCCTGACCTTGGTTCTGTGTCCCCCTCACGCTCTCGGTGAGCGCCCAGGTGGGGGCGATGCCCTTCACATTTTTAAGGTCCCTCAGCTCGTGGCCGGTGGAGGCGGAACTAGATGCCTGGACCCCTGACTCCCCACGGATGGTTCGCACGCGTCCAGGCCAGGGAGCTGGGACCCTCATCGTATCTTTACGGGAGAAAACAGAATGTGGTCTGAACGTATCTAATATGAGAGCATATTGTTCCCAGAAACCAAGATCAATAACCCTGAACTGTATCAAAATGCCGCAGGAAAGTAAATGATTCCACAGCCCAGACCAAAGCCGAGCGCGCTCAGCACTGGGGGGAGGGGAATTGGCGGTATCCTCCCCCACACTCCCCCACCCTCCCGTGTTCAGAAACTGAAAGTTGAGAGAAAAAGGTGGGAAGAGCCACAGTAAAAGCACCACAGCAACCCTTGTGTGGTCCTCGCGGTGTTTCAGGCCCTGCTGGTGATTGAGGAGTGGGTGCCGTGGCGGGAGGAGGGAGGGCGCTGGTGCCCTGCGAGCCCTACCCACGTGAGCGGTAATCATAGTGACATCACTTCTAGTCTCGTGGTCCCGGGGGGGGGGGGGGGGGGGGGGGGGGGGGGGGGGGGGGGGGGGNCCCCCCCCCCCCCCCCCCCCGCAGGGCTGCACCCAGAGCCGGCACCCTCTTGACTGATGACCTGTGACTTGGGCTCGTTCTTCCAGCACCTTCTTCTGGGGCCCATGTGAGCTGTTCACGTGGAAAGTTCTCCCTGGTCCTTCTCCCTAGCGTGGACGTGGGCTCCGGGAGTGTCTGCACGCTGATGGCTGTCTGGCTCTCTCAGCAGGTGAGAAAGCTGGCATGCGTGACGGCAGGCGTGCAGAGTGGATTCCCCCAGGGTCTGAGAGCACCCCACCCCCGGGTCCTGACAGAGACCCCTGTCCACCTCCTGACTGAGCCCCTTCCATCGCCTCCTGCAGCTGGCAGTCCTTTCCAGGTGAAGGGAGCCGACGTTTCAGGGTGCAGGGCCCTCAGCTGACACGGGCCGGGGCGGGGGGTGTGACTGGCAGCTGCCAGCTGATGGGAGCGAGGTGGTTGTCTGTCCCACTGGTTTCTCCTTGGTGGCAGCCCCGGGGCAGCTGGAGTTGGGAGCGCGCTGCCCGAGCCAGGCCAGGCCGCGGGGAGTGAACGGCTCTGCGTTTGGTCATTTCGCCACCCTGACCTTGGGAACCTCTCCATGAATGAGCTGGAATGCAGAGCACTTCGGGCTCCCATAACACACTGGTCTCGTGTTAGGATTGATGCTAAGCTACATAAGGTATCAATGAGCCTTGACGCATTACTTTTTAAAAGTGAAAGAAAATGAATAAGGCACTAAAGTATAAAAGCAGCCCCGAGCACCCATCAGCAATATTGATCTAGACTCGGTCAGATGGATTTCCTTGAAAAGCCCGACCTCAGAGGCTCCGATGGGAGAGCTGCCCATTGCTCATTCCCACACGTTTCCACGGTAATTTCCCCGGGACCTGCTGTGTCAGGCCTGTGCCGAGGCGGTGCGTTAGGGACAATGGGGACCTTGCCGTCGATGGTGAAATGTATTTCAAAAGTTACCCGAATATTTTGAAAAATTGTGTATCATTTTTGTCTCTTCAGGCAATATTTTCATCCTCTGATACCTAATTGCTGGCTATTTCCAGTAGCGGTTTTGAGTAACGTCTGACTAAATGTTATAAAATGACTGAGATGATGTCACAGCGCTATTCGTGCCGGAAAGCCCTCTTTCTATATCTCTAGTGTGATTGCTTTTTGAACATTTCTCACACCTGTTTCTTAGAGAAGAATATCGGATTGTGAAGAGGTCGGGCAGAGCGAAGCAGGAGGCAGCGACTGGAACGTGTTACACGGCTTGCGTCCGTAACCCGTGTTTGAGACTGAACTGGTGGCAGTCTTACGAGGTTTTGCTTTCTTCATTCACTCGTTACTCCTGTCGGTAGAGACACAGACAGCTTGTCTGGCTACGACTTTTCTCTTTTTTTAAAATCCTCACCTGAGGATACATTGTTGTTGTTTTTTTTAAAATTGACTTTAGAGAGAGAGGAAGTGGGGGGGAGAGAAAGAGAGAGAGAGGGATAGGGAGAGAGAAACATTGATGTGAAATAGAAACATTGATCGGTTGCCTTCCATATGCGCTGAGATTGGAGAACCTAGGTATGTACCCTGCCCAGGAATCAAACGCTCACATTCTGGTGTCTGGGAGGATGTGCCAACCCACTGAGCCACCCGGCCAGGGTTCCACCATCTCACTTTTGCTGGGAAGAGGCAGGGCCTCTGGGCTTTCCCCTGGAGGTGGACCAGGAACGCGGGCGCGTTTCACGTGTGCCAAGACCTGTGATGTCAGCCCAGCCCGGCGAGTGCCTCTCGAGGAGTGAAGGACATGTTGGGAACAAGGACATGAGACCTCTCGCCCCCATTTCCACGCGGCCCCCACATTGCTCTGCAGACCTCCTGTCTCAGGAGTTAGGGGAGGGAAGGCAGCAGCATAACCAGACGCTCTGAGGGCCTTGGGTCTGAGCTCCCCCAGGCTTTGCTCTCATCTGTGCTCCCAGGACCGGGGGCTGCTGGATCGGCCGCTGGCCTCATCTGGGATGCAGCTGATTAGAGACGTGAAGGGAAGGTCAGGGTGAGGGCTCTGGGAAGGGCGAGGGAAGGGGCATTCTCCGCAGGAAGGCCAGCGGGGAAGGCAGGAAGTCCGTGTTTGTCTGCACAGAACACGCCGGGCAGACCTTTCTAAGGTGAACACAGCGCGTATCTAAAGGTGTCTGTACTAAGGAGAGCGGTGTGGCTCGTTTACACGTTTCCTTTAACTGTTTACACATTCTGGGACTGGAGTTTGGACAGAGGCGTGTTTCTGGAGGCTTGGCGGCAGCGCAGCGATGAGTGGGAACCGAGGCATAGTCCTCAGTCGCATGCCCATCCTCAGGGTTCGTATCTTCGGATGAACTTGGCTTTTGGACAGCGGCTTGCAGATGCCCAGACATGAGTCATTCTGGGAGGTTTCATTTCAGCCTCGTGGCTCTATTTCCAGGTAGCGTTTCAGGAGAAAGTCCTTCAGCAGCGCCTGCATGGGGGTGGGGGTGGGGTGTAGGCTTCTGAGCGCCTTGGACACCGTGAATGCTCTCCATGAAACAACAAACCAGTGATAAACTCTACTTATTAAGAGTAACTCAACTGAACTCTTTACTCAGAATAGAATATATATATTGATTTCAGAGAGGAAGGGAGAGGCAGAGAGAGAGAGAAACATCAGTGATGAGAGAGAATCGTGGATCGGCTGCCTCCTGCAGGACTGGGAATGGAGCTCGCAACTCGGGCATGTGCCCTGACGTGGAATTGAACCATGACCTCCTGGTTCCTAGGCTGACGCTTAAACACTGAGCCACGGTGGCCGGGTCAGAATAGGATGCATTTACTGGTAGATAGTGATGTTTTGGAGGTGGTTGGGATGTGGAGGAATCATAGTGAAAGTATTCGATGTGTATTTGAAGGAGAGAACGCGGGTTTTCACATGCACACTTGTTGGTAAGAAGTAAGAATGCTTAATTTGGAAGAAGAAATGGACCCGTCAGTCAACACAGTGCAGTTCACATGTTTGAGGAGACAACATCAGGAAGGTGATCTGAAGTGCTACATCCAAAGAGATTACACTGTGGAGCTGCAGTTACTCTTCAGCTGGAAGGAAGACAGCTGCCTGCCTTCCAGATACGCAGTGTCCGACTGCAACCAATCCTGAATTTCAATCAATACGGTTTAATATTTCACCGGCAATCGCAGGTTGAAATCAATGCTGCGCGGCTTTCTGGGAGAACAGAAGCTCCTGAAACGGAGAATTGACGGCAGTCATCCGAGGAGGAAATAAAAGAAATGTGCTTTGCAAGGGCTTCTGTGAAAGGAAAACATGTAACCCCTCCTCTTCCCCCCAGTTTTAATGGGAGGTCCCAGTGATTCAAGAAAATGGGTTCAGAAGACCCAGAGAAAAAGGAAGACGTTCCCACCTTGGCGACTGTTCGGAATGAGCTGGGCGGTGGGTTCTTTCAAACCAGAAACCCTGAGGTGTGTGCTGATGAGCTGTGAAGCCCATATCAGTTACCTTCTGTTACAAACTGCCCGCGCCCCAAAACCTACCGCCCCCCTCATGGAGTAGGGGACAACAATGGCCCTTTATTTCAGGCTGGTGTCTGGGGTGGCAGTGTGGGTGGGGATCAGTGGGGCGGTTTTCTGGTCTCCGTTGGACTCAAGCAGGTGTCTGCAGCCAGCGGCAGGGGCTGGGCCTGGCTAGTCCCGGGGGCATCAGCTGGGATGGCGAGTCTCTCATCCCTGCAGCCTCTTATCCCCCACAGGCTGGTCTGGGCCTGGGGCTTTGCGGGACCCCAGCAGATGGAGTACTAGGCCTCTGGATGTCTGGGCCTCGGGTTTGCAGGCTGCATTTCCACGTCATTCTTTTGCCTGAAGCAGGTTATAGCAACAGCCACACTCCGGGGTGGAGGAGTGGACGCCGCTTTTTGATGGGAGGTGAACAAAGTCACATTAAGAAGGGCGGGGTTCTGTGGGGACGGAGGACCGTGGCCATGCTGGATCCGTCACAGCGCCCTTCTCAGGGTTAGTCAGTGCCCCGGAGAGCATCCATCTGTGGCCGAACCCACTGTTGGCAGCACCGTCTCCCCAAGGAGGGCGCCGCGCGGGGACAGAGGAAATGGGGTGGGTTGCACGTGCTTCTCAATGATCTTCGACGCAGTTTCCCACGACTTCACAGACGGAGAAAGTAACCAACACCGAGCCTTCCTGAGCTCCAAGGGGGCGGGTCTTAAGCAGAGGAAGTAGGTGGGACAGGGCGCCATGGCAAAGCAATGCCTGGTGATCCCTCTTTAAATGGTCGGTTCTCAGGGGTGACACCCCCATCAGGGAGAGCTGAGGGGAGGCCGCAGCACCAACTCTGAGCGCCATGCGGAGTTTAAAGCCCCGGAGATAATATGCCGCATCTCAGCTGGCGATGCCCCATGCCCGGGAGGCCCTGTGCGTGCACTCGGGCCTGGGGGATGGTGCAGTTTAACCACAGGCTGAGGGCCCGTGCGGCGGCCATGACCTGCGAGTCCTGGCACTGCCAGCCACCGGCTGCTGCTCATTGCCCCCTGGCCTGGAGAAACTCGGGGAGCGGGCTGGGCATGTCTTCACTGTCTTCTCATGACCAACAACTAAGTCTTCAGAGCTGACTGCCTGGTGCCTACCTGCCCTTTGTCGCCCTCAACAAGCGTTGTCTGTGCAAGAGCAGGAGGAAGGCGAGGGCCCTCCCACGTGCCACACCCCCTCTCCCCCCCAGTACCCGATGGGCCCTCATTTGGCACCTGTGGCAGGCACCCACCTGGGGTAATCCCTCCTCTTTTTAAAAAAAAGATATTTTAATTGATTTCAGAGAAGTAGGGAGAGGGAGAGAAACATCAATGATGAGAGAGAATCATGGATCGTCTGCCTCCTGCACGCTCCACGCTGGGGAGTGAGCCTGCAACTCAGGTCTGTGCCCTGGCCGGGAATTGAACTGTGACCTGAGCCACACCGGCTGGGTGTGGCCACCACATAGTATGGAAGCATCTCTGCTTGGGGCCAGGTCTTCTCTCCTTGAACTGCTCCGAAGCCGAGATTCGCGCACCCTCTGTTGTCACTGATTTTGAAGTTGATTAAAGGACCTGGCATCCCTTCCTAGTGGGAAGAAGACAGTTTGGATCCTGATTCTTTAGTTTGATTAATTAGTGATCCCTCTCGTATTTATGTTCTGAAGGGTGTCAATGGGCATGGGTGCCAATGGGCATGCCTCCCACAGACTGACCAGGCCGCTGAAGCCCCTGCTGACCAGCCTGGGGCAGAAACAGGGCCCTGGTGACAGCTCCAGGCCGCGCTCCAGGGCGACATCACCTGCTCATCAACACCGCGGGTGCTTGTTCGACCAGCTACAGAGTCACTTCGAGTGGCTCCCCCAGCCCTGTCCCCACCTTGTCCGCAGGAATATCCCAGCGGCTCTGTCAAGAGTCCCGCTGAAATGCAGGCCAGATCGCCCAGCCTCACAGCCCCGACGGAGAGGAAACGAGATTAGCCCGGGGCGTCCCGAGGCAGGGCCGGCAGCCTCTTGGCAGGCACTGTTGTCTTGTCCCTGAGCTCACAGATTGACCCATAATGATGATCGGCTCTCGTTTCTGCCAAGGATCAATACCGAGGTCACTGGTCTGTGTTGTGCAGAATCCCCCTTCCCCTCCCTGCTCTCCGTCCTCACCTCCACCTCCTCCTCCAGCCCTTTTGAAAGGGACGCCTGTGCCTGCTCCAGCTCTTCAGGAGTCTTTCCTCCTGATTTCTTGAGTAATTCTCGACTGTTCTGTCACTTCCGTATCTCCTGGTAATTCCTGGGGACGTCTCTTACTGCCTTCCAGACTCAGCTTCCTCCTCTGGGGATGGTCTCCTCCCTGGGGTCACCTGAAGGCCCAAGTGAAGAAATGGCCGCATGCTCCTCACGCAGCATCCCGCATGCGATGGATACTTGCTAATTGAACAACCACAAAACGTCTTACTACCGTGACATGTAAAGTGCCCACAGACACCCCCGCACTTTGCTGCAAGGCCACGTACATGACACCTTGAGTGTGGCCATGTGAGGGCAGAGTTCAGAAAGGTGTTTTTCAAAGACTCTGAAAATCTCGACCGAGTCTTCTCTTTGAAATGAGCTTCTGCTGAAGCCAGATTCCACGGGAACCTGGAGCTGTATCGCTCGTCCCAGGGGAGGAGGCTCATGCTGACGTTCGCTCGGGCCCTTCTGCTGACGACGGAAGGGGCTACCTCGGATGACTGTGTTGGCCTCGCACAGCGCCGCATTTCACACCAGAGAGGGAGGAGCTCGGCCGGAGGGAGAGGCGGGAGAGCTATGGGACAGGCACTTCCTAATGGCAATAAAATTTGCATGCTAAGTGTTAATTATGATGTCGCCACTGTTACCTGGCAAGCTGCCCGGAAGTAGTTACGACGTTTCTTACCTCAAGCAAACTGACAACGGTCTTCATCCTCGCTACCCAGAGTTCGGTCTTCACCTTCTAGGAGCAAAATAAATTCTAGGTTGGAAGGGACCTCCGTGTTCAACCCGGGTCGACACCCCTTATTTTACAAAAGGGGAAGCTGAGGCACCGGGCAGTGTCTGAGCTGAATCTCAGGGTCTCTGATGCTAGAGCTGTGCCGTGGGCCATAATCTGTAGCTTCCTTGACAGGTTGGGGTCCTTTGGGGTGACCGGTTGTAAGGTCCTTTGCTTCTACCTCCACTGGACGGTGGCCGGACAGAAATACCCTGTGTGGCTGGCATCCGGCTCTCCCTGCCCCTCAACTCGGTCCCTGGAAACGGGCGGCTCCTGCTCTGTGTTGTCTGGCGCCCCGGGCAACGCGGAGGGCCCCCACGTGCATCCCCGTGATGCACAAATGAGACTTGATGGATGGGAGGCCACTAATAAAACATCACATCTTGTAGACGTGGACGGGCCCCGGGGCCGGTGATAAAGTGAGACCCATGGGCTCTGACATACATGCGGCCCCGCCGTGGTATTGACAGGGGGAGAGGGTATTGATCCGGCTGCCAAGATGATCCTATTACGCAATTAGAATATTAGATTTGTATTTTTAATTCCCTTAGAAGAAATTGGCTGAGGCAATTATGGCAGGGAAATATTAAGATGAATCCCGCTCCTTCGAAAATAAGAGCGCAGGAGAAGCTCTTCAGGAGACGTGGTCGTCATCCGAGAGGAGCTTTACTGATGGAGGGGGGCCACGGAGGAAGGTCAGCACCAACAGGCACGTCGGGGGGGCTCGGGGACCAGGCATCCCTTGAGCAGAGGGGGAGCCACGGACCCCAGGGCGCAGTGTGGACCAGCGGGCGCAGGATCACCAGCGGGTGTGGGATCACGTTCTGTGCGAGATCCCATCCGGCACACGGAGGGCCTGCTGTGGGCAGGGGTCTTTCCCAGGGCACCTGGGCCGGGCTGTGTTCCCATCGTCCTGCTGGTTTCTCTTTAAGAAACTTACTTTCCGCCGGGGATGGTGTGGCCATTGGCTCCATGGGCAATAGAAGGTGGTCCTCCTTCCTGTGCCGGAATAACACTTTTAAAATGATGGATGCTCCCTGGCCAGGGCTCCGTGGTTAGAGCATCGGCCACGCACCGAAGGGTCTCGGGTTTGATATCGGGTCAAGGGCACGCACCTGGGTTGCAGGTTTGATCCTTGCCTCAGTCAGGGCACTTGCAGGAGGCAATGTTTCTCTCTCTTCCACCCTCCCTCCTTCCTTTCCTCCCTCCTCCTCTCCTCCTCCCTCTTTCCCTTCCACTCTCTCTCTAAAACAATCAATGGGAAACATATCCTCAGGTGAGGATTAACAGAAAAATAATAATACAAATAAAATTAAAGTTTCAGTTCATAATGGCTTATGGGAAATGTTTGAAATACAAGGTACTAGCCGATGCTTTTAAAACATGCAGCTGCCTCCCTCTGGAATGTGGATGGCATCTGGGGGGGGGGGGGGGGGGGGGGGGGGGGGGGGGGGGGGGGGGGGGGGGGGGGGGGGGGGGGGGGGGGGGGGGGGGGGGGGGGGGGGGGGGGGGGGGGGGGGGGGGGGGGGGGGGGGGGGGGGGGGGGGNAAAGTTTCAGTTCATAATGGCTTATGGGAAATGTTTGAAATACAAGGTACTAGCCGATGCTTTTAAAACATGCAGCTGCCTCCCTCTGGAATGTGGATGGCATCTGCCCCCCCAACAGCTGTCCCCCCAGGGCTGCCCCCCCCAGGGCTGTCCTCCAGAGCTGTCCCCCCAGGGCTGTCCCCCCAGGGCTGTCCCCCCAGGGCTGTCCCCCCAGAGCTGTCCCCCAGGGCTGCCCCCCAGGACTGTTCCCCAGGGCTGTCCCCCCAGGGCTGTTCCCCCAGGACTGTCCCCCAGGGCTGTCCCCCCAGGGCTGTTCTCCGCACCTGTGGTCCTGACTGCTTCCGAGCCCTTGCGAGGACTCTGGGAGAGCTGAAGTGAGGTCAGTGATAAGAAATGGAAGCCACAGTGACATGAGGAGTCAGGTGATACCTGCATCTTTAGTGTGGGGATCAGTGAACTTTTTCTGCAAAGGGACCAGATAGTCAACACTCCAGGCTTTTGGGGCCACTACAGGCTCTGTGTCCTGTCCTTCTAACCCATTCCGCTCACTGCACAGAGTTCAGGCTGCTGCACTTGACCTGCAGGCGTTAGCGGGCTGACACCAAGTTCGAGGACAGCACGTGCCGACCACACTGTTCCTGGGGTGTATCGGCTGAATGCCTTCCACATGGCTGGCACTGTCTGTCATTTTTAAAAATATATATTTTTATAGATTTTTAGAGAGAGGAAAGGAGAGGGAGAGAGAGATAGAAGCAGCAATGATGAGAATCATGGATCGGCTGCCTCCTGCACGTCCCACACTGGGGATGGAGCCTACAAATCGGGGCATGTGCCCTGACTGGGAATTGAACCATGACCTCCTGGTTCAGAGGTTGACGCTCAACCACTGGGCCTCGCCAGCCGGGTGATGAGCGGACACTTCATCCCAGACTGGTTCTCTTCGTCCACTCAGCAGGCATTTACTAAAGCCCAGAGCGAGCTGGCCTTGGGGCCAGGGCGTGAGGAGCTGAGGGCACTGCCTGCTCTCCCGAGGCGCCCAGTGGATGCCTTTGGAGGCGGCGGGCCCGCACTGGGTGGGTGGGTGCAGACCGGGAGCGTGATGTCACGGATAAACATGGGTAATGTGTTAGGAGACACGTGGCAATGCCGTGGGTCTTTGAGTCGCTGCAGCCTCAGAGCACAGTGACGAGGAGGCGCTGTGCTCCTCGCAGACCTGGCGCAGGTCAGCTCGCCCAGCTGCTCTGGCAAACCGATCACGCTCATTTGGTCCTGGGTTCTGCTGAACGTTGTCACCCAATGGATCGGTTTCCTGGACCTGCCGTAACAAAACGCCATAAACTGAGTGGCTTAGAACAACCCTTTGAGAGAACTCTATTCTCTTAAAGTCCTACATGTTCAGAATCAAGGAGTCAGCAGAGCTGACCTTCTAGAAGCTCTGGGCCCCTCTCTCAGCCCTGGGGGCTGCTGGCGACCCTCATACTCCTTGGCTTATAGGCGCATCCCTCCAGTCTCTGCCTCCACCTCACACGCCTTCTTCCCTGTGTGTCTGTGTCAGGACCCTCAGCCATTCTCTTATAAGGACGCCTGCCATTGGATTCAGGCAGGCTCACCCTAAGGCCTGGATGACCTCATCTTGAGATCCTTAATCATGTCTGCAAAGATGCTTTTTCTAAATATGACCACACTAGAGGCCCGGTGCATGAATTTGTACAAGGGTGAGGTCTGGCTGGCCCACCCCGATGGTGGCCAATTGGGGCCCAACTGGCAGGGTGGAGGGGCCACGGGCCATTGGCCAGTTGGCCCCGCCCCCGATCTGGGTAGGGGGGCCAATCAGGGGTGGGGCCGGCTGGGGGGAGGCCCTGTGGGCGGTTGGCTGGCTGGCTGGCTCCGCCCCTGATTGGGAGGCGGCGGGGGGGGGGGGGGGGGGGGGGGGGGGGTGATTGGGGCTCTGGCTGCTGCAGTGCGCGTCATAGTGACTGGTCGTTCTGGTCATTCCGCCGTTCTGGTTGCTCGGCTTTTATATATATAAATTCACAGGTTCCCAGGCTATGACTTAGACTTACCTTTTGGGGGGCCACTAGCCAGCCCTCTACACCTGATAAATAAGAACCCCTGAAATTTTAAAGCCCATGCCAGGTGCATCCAGGTTGTCTACCAGGTGATGGGGGAAGAGGCAGCTCCCCGGGGTGAGGTATCCCTATCGCTCACAGGGGTGGTGGCAGGGGGGATGAGGACGCTTCTGTGTAGTTGTAGTTTCAGTGACATCAAGGCGAGGCTAGGCCTCAAATCCAGGAGCTCCTGAGACTCGGGGGACGGCAGCCTTTGCCCCCCCAGGCCAGCCCCTTCGAGCCAGGCTGCCCATTTGGCTCAAAGTGACCATGTCAGCAATGTCACCCTGGACTCCAGAGACAAAGATGAATGCAGTAAAAATGGAGTGTTCTTGATTTATCAAACGATTCCACCTAATGAATCCATCACATTCAATAGAAACCACATTAGCAATTCTGGATACTGGCCTTATCCTCCCCGAAGCCCCTGAGGTCCACCCTGTTTTGTCTGTGTGATCTGTTCACGGAAAAGGGGTGCACAGTTGGGGTAGATTGTTTGTGTAAGTCTAAAATGCTCGGACAAGACAATGCGGAGCAGTGCAGACTGAGGTGGCGAAGAGACCTGTTCTAGTTCCTTTTTCCTAGTAAAGAGCTAGTCGGGTGGGTGTTACACAATCCGCCGGAACGCCTAGCTCCTCCTCAGGGGTTGGAGCCACGTGTGGCGTTCTGAAGATGCTGGCCTGGGCCTCTCGCCCTTGGACAGCTGTGTGGGTGGCCGGTAATATCCGCAGTGACATTTCTGAATTTCTGGAGCTGCCTCTCCGCTTCCTTGTTTCAAACAGCATGACTGGGCCCAGCGTCCGTGAAGGCAATTCCTAAGCTGTCCGTGGGGTTCAGTCCGGGAGCATCATGAACCCGCTGTGGACCGGCTCCGTGCCACGCCCGGGGTAGGTGATGGATACAGTGATCTAGGTGGGAGGCGGAGGATTTCTGTGGTTTGTCCTCTGAACATCCTGTAGCTTTAAAACCCCCTGGGTATTTGTAAGATCTGTTTATCTATTTCTTTTTATTTTGGGGCTTCTTTTTTATTTTTAATTAGAGGTCTGGTACATGAAAATTGTGCACTGGGTGGTGGAGGGGGAGTTCCTCAGCCTGGCCTGTACCCTCTCGTAGTCCAGGAGCCCTCGGGGGATGTTCGACTGCCACGGAGGTGAGGCTCCTGCCATGAGCCTGGCTTCTGGCTGAGCGGTGCTCCCCTGTGGGAACGCACTGACCACCAGGGGGAAGCTCCTGTGTTGAGCATCTGCCCCCTGGTGGTCAGTGTGCATCATAGCGACCGGTCGTTCCACTGTTTGGTCAATTTGCATATTAGCCTTTTATTATATAGGATTACAGTCAACATTCAGTATCATATTAGTTTCTAGTGTAGAGCATGGTGATGAGACATTACATAACTTATGGAATGACCCCCACCTGACCCCATACAGTTATTACAGTGTTACTGACTATACTCCCATGCTGCACTTTACGTCCCGTGACTATTCTGTAACCGCTGATTTGTTCTTCTCCCTCCCTATTGTTATTATTATTATTATTATCATTATCATTTATTTTAATTTTTTTGCTAATCCTCACCCGAGGATATTTTTCCATTGATTTTTAGAGAGAGTGGAAGGGAGAGGGAGAGACAGAGAGAAACATCGATGTGAGAGAAACACATCAATCGGTTGCCTCCTGCACGAACCCCAACCAGGGCCGGGGAGGAGCCTGCAACCAAAGTGCATGTCCTTGACCGGAATTGAACCCGGAACCCTTTGGGCCGCAGGCCGACGCTCTATCCACTGAGCCAAACCGGCCAGGGCAGAGAGTCCATGTTCTTAACCACTAATTAGTGCCTCACGTGGACCTGTGAGGGCGGGTGCGAGCCCTGGGCTCTGGTCCCCAGCGGGCCGGGGTTGGCGGGGGCTGCGGATGCTGCCATGAGGCGGTGCGTGTTGCATTATCACGGGCACTTAGTCACTAATTGCCATTTAATCACGAGATGAACAGTTATTTCTTCCTTCCTTCTGCCGAGAGCCAGGAGATGGGAATTACATCGGAGCTAAGTGCTCCCGCTGTGGCTGCGTGCGGAGCGGGAGCCAGACCCACGGCTCCCCTCGGAGCCTGCGGTCCTGGCAGAGTGGGGGACCCACGGTTGCCCCTGGAGCCCGCAATCCTGGCAGAGGGAGGGACCCACGGGGCCGATTAAACAGGTCCCTTCGGTGTCCGGCGCTCATTCCGCGCTTCCCACTCCCCTTCAGTGCCGCTTCTCTCCCCGTGGGAGAGGGATGTTCAGAAACACAGAATCTGAACTTTGCATTTGAGACATGAAGCAGCCCCAGACTTTGGTAGCGGTGACATTACATCTTGGCCAACAATTGCAACAGAAAGTTCTAGATTGCATTGGATGGTTCTAAATTGAAAGTGTGGAGTTCACCCTGCAGCGTGTTCCCTCGGGGTTCCAGTTGGCAGGTGTTCCATGGAGGTGAGGAGGGGCCGCGCTGCGTTTTCTGCTGTTGGAGGGATGTGAAAGCTGTTACGTGGGATTTAAATATGGAAAGGTAATCGGTTGGCTTAGGACAGCAGAGCGGGCAGGTGAAGGAGCCTGTCAAAATAGCTCGGTTAATGAATGCGTCCTGTCTTCTGGCTCTGGGGAGATGCCACGGGGGTACCTGAGGTCAGTGAGCCTTCCAGCTCCTAATGAGCCAGTCAGCGTGGTCCAGCGGGGATCAACGTGCAGATCTAAAGTAGGTCCCGTGTGCAGGAGGCAGCCAAACGTTCAAAGGCAAGTCTGCAGCACTGCGTGCTCACCAGGTCTTTGCAGGGGCCTGCGAGGGAGGGAGGTCCCTGGTGAGGTGGGTCCGTTTTACTTGGCTACTGAGGTCTCGGTGTATGGGTTTATGGTGTTATGTTGGGGCTCGATGCATGGTTATCCAAATACCTGAACAAACACCTCCAAATCTCGGCGTCTTTGCCGTAGCAGGTTCTCAAGCTCAGTGCACAGAATCTCCTTATTAAGACGCAAATGACTGGGCCCACTCCCAGGGTTTCTGATCCAGTGAGTCTTGGCTGGGGCCTGAGAATTTGCATCCTATATAATAAAAGCCTAATATGCTAAGTGTCTGGTCGTCCGTTCAACCAATCAAAGTGTAATAGGCTAATGATATGCTAAAGCTACTCAACCACTCACTAGGACATGCACTGACCACCAGGGGGCAGATGCTCTTACCGGTAGCATCTGTCAGGATCCTGCCGATCGGGACTGAGCGAGACGGGCCAGACACTCCTTGGAGTCCTCCCGTGGTCCCTCCCTGGCTGGCCAACCTCCTGCATCCCTCCCGGGCCTGATCATGCACTGGTGGGGTCCCTCAGCCTGGCCTGCGCCTTCTCGCAATCCAGGATCACTAGGGGGATATTGGAGAGCCAATTTAGGCCCAATCCCACAGGCCAGCCCAAGGGACCCCACTGGGTGCACAAATTCGTGCACCGGGCCTCTAGTATTATAATGAAATACTACTCAGCCATATAAAAAAAGAAACACTGCCATTTGTGATAACATGGATGGATCATGAGAGTATTATACTAAATGAAATAAGTCAGAAAAGGAGAACTGTATGATTTCACTTATACTTGTGGGATATAAAACAAAAGGAACAAATGAACAAAAGAAAAGCTCAAAGATACAGACACCAGAATGGGGGTTACCAGAAGGAAAGCAGGGTAGAGGACAAAAAGGGTACAGGGGTCAAGCATAGAGTATACAGATGTCATTGTATAGATTCATACCTGAAACTTATATAATGTTATTATCAACCCATAAATTTAATTTTTAAAAAGTTTAAAAGATGGATGGAAAAAGATACATGATAATACTAATCAAAAGAAAACTGAGTGGCATAATTAATATCAAAGTCATTGTAGAGCAAAAAATAATACAGAGCTGTATCATAATGGGAAAAGGCTCAATTCATCAAGATGCTATAACAAATCTAGTAATTTATGCACTTAATAACAAAGCTTCCATATGACATGCAGTCCCAGATTTTGCTGAGGAACTGAGATCCCAGGAGCCGTCTCCCAGCCCTGGCCTGCAGGAGGGGGATGGAGAGGTGGCCCTGGTGCTTCTGGGCAGGCCCTCACCAGACGCCATGGGCCTGTGCAGCAGCCGCCGCCCC
>JAWPEG010064501.1:209348557-209450837 GCA_035771395.1 Myotis vivesi
TCCTGGCTCTCTAAAATCAATAAAAACTTTTTTTTTTTTTGGTAAAAGAAATGATTTAAAAATGATCTTGAATGGAGGAGCTAACACTAGGACCACTGCCGGGATACCTGACTTTGTAGGAGATTATCTGGTGAAATTACTTGGGATAGAAGGGAGGATGGAAATTTCCGGGTAGAGGGGCCTCTCTAACCACAGAGATGGAGGAAGGATGGAGGAGGGATGGAGGGGGGAAAGCATCTCGGGTGCAGCTGAAGTCTGACGGGTTCGAGTTCCAGGAGATGATTCTCCGGGGTCTCTCTGACTGAATGCGACATCCCATTGCGGAGTGTGGCTCAGATGTGCACACGCTGCTCTCCAGGATCAGGTGCTAAGAGGGTCTGGCTGAGAGGACAGCGGCCGTCTCTGCACCCGCTCACTCTGCACCAGGTCTTCACTGGGGAGCATATTGCTTGCAGGGCTCAAACCTCATCAGCCCCCATGGGCATAAGCAGTGCCCTGACTGCAGCTGCTCCTAGGTGCTCCCAGTGACCGACGCTGTCCCCAGGTGCTCCCAGTGACCGAAGCTGCTCCCAGGTGCTCACAGTGACTGATGCTGCTCCTAGGAGCTCCCAGTGACTGACGCTGTCCCCAGGTGCTCCCAGTGACTGCAGCTGCTCCCAGGTGCTCCCAGTGACTGATGCTGCTCCCAGTGGCCGCAGGAGCACCGTCGGTGCTGAGCTGGGTGGCGTTTCCACTCCTTGCGCAGGATAATAAAATACCTTTGGAAGGAAACCGTCCCAGAGCCAAGGAGACAGATTCTCTCTTCATCTTCGTTGGGAGTTAATTTGCTGGTAATTACAGTGTTTTTACCATCCACTTAGTCTCATTCATTCACACGCTAAGAAGAAGGATGGCTCTTTATGTAAATTATTGATGCTGAAAACCATGAGCCATTCATTTCCTGCTTTTTCAACGTTGGTAATTGACTAGTTCGAGGCAGGTGTGGGTTTGAGAAAGCCATTTAGCTGGCAGGAGGACTGAGCGCTGCGGGGCCGTGCCGTTAATTTCACCCACAGATAATTATCCATCTGGTCTCTGCTCTGGAGCCCACAGGTGGCTCCCGGGGACAGCTGTTTTCTCCGGATGCCAAGCCAGCGTTGGGGTGTGGGTTATCTCTGTAAATATATATATATATTAGAGGCCCAATGCACAAAATTCATGCAAGAGTAGGCCTTCCTTCCCCTGGTTGCCGGCACCGGCTTCCCTCTGGCAACTGGGACCCGGGCTTCCCTCGCAGCCCTGGCTTTGTCCGGAAGATTGTCTGGAAGGATGTCCGGTCTAATTAGCATATTACACTTTTATTATTGTAGATGGGTTATGTCTCAGCTAAGTGCTGAAGTACATGAGCCTTTTACTTGACCCACTCTTTCCTCTGCTTCCTGGAGGCATCTCGCTAGTGGTAAAATCTTGTACCAAATTCTGCTTGTAAGTGGCTCACTCTTACGAGGACCAGATAGAAGCAACGATGAAGGTGATGTAGGTGAGGCAAGATGTCCAGCCGCCCAGATCTGAAAAGGTTACCTTGGGAATGCACACGTTTTGGGTCACATGTCACTTTATGAGAGGGGGGGAGGGGAGCCATGGGTTCCGCAAACATTTCCGGAGCGTGCCCTGTGTTTCAGGAGACGTGCTGGTCTCCCCAGGACTCCAGGAAGAGTATCGCCTGGTCCCGAACCTCAGGAAACGCACACGGGGGTCAGGGGAGAGTGAGCATAAGCATCACATCATAGAAACGAGATAAGGGTTACCTGCAAAGGGAGAACGAATGACAGAGGGGGCTGGAGGAGAAACCATCCATTCGTTTTTGGATCAGGAGGTGGGAGATGATGAGGGTGCAAGGAAGTGACATGTGAGCTCGAGTGGGGGGGGGGTCTGGGGGGTTTGTCCAGGGGAGGAGGGGGCTCCAGGAGTGTGCGGGTTGGATGCCAGCTGGCTGTAGGTGTCGGCGAGAGACACCTGGAAGGCCACCGGAGTCTTTCGGGGATTTGTGGAAAGGCTGTGATGGGGGGAACGCAGAGGGGGCTGGTTCACGCCGACGTTTTGGTGATAACCACGGTATTAACCCACTTATTCTACTTTTAGGCAATTAGCATATTGGGAACGACATTAGAATTTCTGGCATTTGTGCTTAGAACCCTCGTTAATGCATCAGCACTTCATCTGATGATGTATCGTGTTTCTATTTTTTTTTTTAGCCTCTGGAGCAAGGACCAACACATTTAAATTACTTACTACTGTGACTCACACACTGTGAGTCTCTGGGATGGCATTTATGTTTGCTGAGCCAGGATAAGGCATTTATAAAAATTCAAAATGCATCTGAGGGAGGCGTGTGAAGAATCACTTGTCCACAGATCTCTTTTTCTGGTGAAAGACCAAGGGGGTGGGACTAGTTGCCCAATGACATCACTCAGGCGTGTGTCCTGGGGAGGAGCTCGGTGCTTCCAGGTGGACTTGGCTGTTCTCAGCCTCTTCTGCTCGGGACACGCCACAGCTCCCCACGGCTCCCCACGGTCCCCACGGCTCCCCATGCTCCCCACGCTCCCCATTGCTCCCCACGGCTCCCATGGCTCCCACGGCTCCCCATGGCTCCCCCCAGCTCCTCACGCTCCCCACGCTCCCCACGGCTGCGAGAACCAAGTCAAACAGCCTCAGGCACATGTTCAAGTTACCCCTCGTCTGGACCCCCTTCCCCTCCATTCCCCAGCGTGTATGGCTGTCACTCATCAACATTCCTCGTGGAGCCAATCAGGTCTTCTCACGACTACCCAGTGTGACCGGGAGCTACCCAGTGTGACCAGGGCGGAGGCTGGCTGTGCCGATGGGGGCGTGAAGCCACGCGGCTCTCAGCATGACCTGACCCGGTGCCCGGCTCAGGAGGCTCAGGCTGTGAGCGGAGGCCAGGCAGGTGCTGTTCGTGGGAAGCCGTCGGAGGCCTCGCTGGGCCCGGGGAGCAGGCGGGAGCAGCCGGGTGCCCTCGGGGTGGAGTCAAGTGGGAGCCCTTTCTGAGGAGTGTTAAGCGCTGGGCCTGGGTGGCTTCCCGTTCTGCCGGGTGATACTGGAGTTGCGGGTCCTTTAATGAAAGCAGGAAACAGGAGAAGGGCCGGGGGAGGGAATTCAAATCCCAAACAGCTGGGGGCCAACAGGTTCATGGCGTCTGGGATTCCCAGGTGGACACGGGGCTGGAAGCTGGCTCCTCCCTCGAGAGAGAGGCCAGAAGAAGGGGCTGGAAAGAGCCGAGAGAGCACCCCGCCACCCCGTATTGCCGGCCGCCCGCAGCTTCCCACGGCTTCGAGGGGGTTTGGGCAGTTTGCTCTCCACAAGCTCCAGCCTGACCGGCCGTCTGTGTAGTGCCGTTGCCGTGTCTCGGGAGAAGATGCTCGCCCCCAGCCTCCCCCAGTTCCCGACTCAGAATGACAAGAAGGCCCATGGTACCCGGCCGGAGGGGACTCCAGTCGTCGGCTCGTGGGCTGTGGAGCCGCAATGCCATCTTGTTCTGCTCGGTGAGGACCCAGCAGCCGGTCTATCAGAACCCGGGCCCCCGGAGGGACCCCAAAACGCTTCAACCTGGTCCCAGCTCAGAGGCTGCTGCCCCTGGAGAGAGGAAAGCCGCGGTGTGGCTCCACGGGGAAAGCAATGTGGCTTCCAGCCTGAATGAGCGGATCCGGGGTTCAGTTGGGCGGGTGCTCCCCCCGCCCCCATGTGGATTCTTGTTGGGTTTAGTTGTCGGCGTCGCTCAGACGGAAAATCGCACTTGTGTAGTGAACTTTATGCTCAGCTCTGAGGTGTTTTATTGCTACGGCCGAGCATTATCAGGAGCCTTTAACACTCAGACAGAAACAGATCGGTGGGAGGGGAATTTAAATACAGCTCCCCCTCCCCCCACCTCCCTGTGGTGGGTAACTAGAGAGAGGACCGTATCATCACCGTCGGCCCAGGACTCAGGCCCCGAGTGCTGAGCCTACAAACCTCCCGTAGGTTCTACAATGACAAGAAACTGCTGCGGTGGAAACTCTGAAACCAACAAGGGTATTCGCTGCATTGATTTTCTGAAAATGGGAAAGGGAAAAAACACACACACAGCGCTCAGCTCAGTCCAGGAAAGAGATTTAATACGACTGTCTTTTAATAATATTAAGTTTCCCGGGATCGATATTCTCTTCCCCTCGTCTGAGGCGATGGGTTGCTACCCACCAGTTGCTACGCAGAGGCTGGGATCAATAGAAGGCTTACCTTGTGCGCAGACCCCTCCACGGGCCTGAGTAATGGAGCCTGGACCAGGCCGAGTGGAAGCAGCTGTGAGTACAGTGACGTTATGCGATCATCTCCACCTGGGGAACGTGCACAGCTTGTTCTGGGGCCCAGGGGACCCATGAGGCTGGGGGTGAGAGGTGCCAGCTCTGGGTCGGCCCGCAGAACTCCGGGGGTGGGGGGGGGGGGGGGGGGCGGCTTCCTCTAGGCCTGGTTAACACATGCTACTTGCAGGCCTCGGGTCCNCCCCCCCCCCCCCCCCCCCCCCCCCCCCCCCCCCCCCCCGGCTTCCTCTAGGCCTGGTTAACACATGCTACTTGCAGGCCTCGGGTCCCCCAGAAAGCGTGCCCAACCCTGGGAGGGGTTCTGGGAGCAGCGATGGCTGTGCTCCTTGCAGGGTGTAGCACAGGGGCTTTAAGTGGGGCCCCAGCCCGTGTTAACACGGACCCTGATGTCGAAACCCCTTTCTACGCAGCTCTTCTTTATTTTATTACTAGAGCTGATGCACGAAATTGGTGCAAGAGCAGGTCTTCCTTCCCCGGCTGCCGGCACCGGCTGCCCTCCGGCACCCGGGACCTGGGCCTCCCTCACAGCCCGGCTTCGTCCGGAAGGTGGACTGGAAGGATGTCCACTCTAATTAGCATATTATGCTTTTATTATTACAGATTTTGGGAAATGGAATGAATATTTATTAGCCGATATAACTAACTCTCGATAGAATCACTGAATTATTATTTTTTTTGCAACAGTACTACAATGACATTTTCTCATTACTATCTATAGAAAATACTCGGTGATACCACAAAAGTATCTAACACCACAGAAGGTATCAGACACTCAAATTTTCCAAGCGTGTAGAGCACGGTACTTTTTGAGTAGTGTTAGTCTCTTATTTTAGGAGGTTGATGTGAAAAAAAAAGGATACTTACAGGTTTCTGTCTGTTTAAAAAATTGAAGGATTCAGTAACCACACTCCTGGGTACTTACCCTAAAGAAAGGATAATTTATGTTCCCATGACAACCTATACCTGAATGTTGATAACTGCTCTGTTTATACTTGCCAAGATCTGGAGGTAGACCAGATGTCCCTCACAAACACATCGTGGTGTGTCCACACCATGTCACTGGTAAAAGCAAGCAAACAAAAAAAGGAACGACTTCAATGATTCTCAAAGGTGTTATCCTGAGTGAAAAACAGCCAGTTTCAAAAGACTGTGCACCATATAATTCCATTTATATGACATTTTTCAAAAAGATTGAAATCACTTTAGAGAACAGCTCAGTAGTTGCAGGGGAAGTGGTGGGGCTTGGGACTGTGAGGCGAGGGCAGTGGGGAGCTTGGGCTGATGGAGGCTGGACTGTTGGTTAGGCAACAGCCCAGGTGTTAAAATTCATAGAATTAGTCGCCAAAGGGAAACAAAGATTAATTTTACTGTATAATTTTTATAAATGAAAAAAACTGCTCTTACCTTGACTTACTTTTTTTAAAATTTAAATTTTTTATTGTTGACACTATTGCAACCCCACAGGGATGGTATGGGAGGTGGGGCCTTTGGGAGGTAATTAGGCTTTGATGAGGTCATGAGGTTGGGGTCCTCATGGTGGTATTCGTGCCCCTATAGAGAGAGAGACCAGAGCCCGGCGGGTCTGATTCATGGTTCAGCGTCAACATATGAACCAGGAGGTCACAGTTCAGTTCCCGGTGAGGACACATGCTCGGGTTGCTGGCTCGATCCCCAGTAGAGGGTGTGCAGGAGGCAGCTGATCAATGATTCTCTCTCATTGATGTTTCTATCTCTCTCTTCCGCTCTGAAATCAATAAAAATAAAAAAATCCTATCTAATAAAGAGGGAATATGCTAATTGACCCTCACACTGTCACAAAGATGGCAGCACCCACAGCCAATAAGGAGAGAATATGCTAATTGACTGCCCTGCCCTCAAAGATGGCAGCTCCCACAGCCAATAAGGAGGAAATATGCTAATTGACTGCCACGCTCTCAAAGATGGTGGCGCCCACAGCCACAAGATGGTGGCACCGAGTCCCCTCAACCCCACCGGGATGCGCCTGCCTCCGGAGTCCCCCAGGCCTCTCAGCCGCCCCAACCCCTAGGGCCGCCCGAGGTGCAGGTAACCAGGGCCAGCCGAGGCTTTCGCTGCCAGCAGTGGCAGCAGCAGAGGTGTGATGGGGGTGTCGCCTTCCCCTGATCGCCAGGTCACCTCCTGCCCGAGGGCTCCCGGACTGTGAGAGGGGGCAGGCAGGGCTGAGAGACCCCCCCTCCAGTGCATGAATTTTCATGCACCGGGCTTCTAGTAAATAAATAAAAAGAGAGACACCTGGTTGCTTGCTCCCTCTCCCTTGTTGCCATGCGAGGACCCAGAGAGAAGCCAGCACAGCACCTGCCAACCAGGAAGAGAGCTCTCACCCGACACTGACCACGCCGGCACCCTGATCGTGGACTTGTGGGCTTGAGACTGTGAGAAATGGAGTTTCTGTTGTGGGAGCCACATTTCCGTGGTATCTTGCTGTGGCGGCCCGAACTGACTGGGGCAGCTCCCGCACTGCACATGCTTTCAAAGTCTTATCCCGCCTGCATGGAGAGTGTGCTGGGATCTAATGGAGCCAGGACTGGAGCACACATGGTCTATGCACATAGTCTGTGAGCGCCTCCGTGACTGTTCCATGTGAATGAGACCACGTGTGCAGCAGGCGTGCTTTCCAGGAGAACGCGGAGGGCAGCCACGTGCTCTGACTCCCAGGGCCTTGATGGGTGTGAGCGTCTAGCAATCTGATGGGTTCTGATATGTTGGCAGGGACCGCCCGGCCTTCTTCTGGGAGAGGCAGCGTCGGTCCAGGCTCTCTCAGACACAGGCAGATTTCTTCTCATTCCACTCCCACCTGCTTTCATCAGTCACGTCCTCCGGGACAAAATGATCAGGAAAAACAGGTTAATTTCGGGGGCTCTCGGTACAGTTGCCATCAATGCTGATCCGCCTCCCAAGTCACAGTCAGTGTGTGGCACATTCAAGGGGAGAACTCACAGTGACCGTGACCCCCACATCCGGTGAACTGCACGAGCTGGAATTCCAGGGACGTGTGACTCCCCAGTGATATCTTATTTCTGGAACCACAATTGTGATTCCTCAGAGGCTAGTAGACAGTTACGAAGGGACCTGTGGGCTTTGTTTCATCATAGAGAATGGGCGACACACGCATAATCCTAGAGGGAGCCAAGTAAGGAACCCATCCTGCCAAGGACCAATACGATTGTCGCATTTTGACCTCTCATTGCACCACTGAAACTCTGAACCCAGGGAGGTGCCGATATTAAAGGATGAACTCTCCGTGTCCAGCGAAATTTTATCCCAGAGATGACACAAGGCAGCGGGTCCCGGGCAGGCTCACGCGGAGCACACACTGGCCGGCATGAGCGCGCTACTACCCAAACCAACGATTAATGGCTGAAAAAGTCTGAAAAATGGATATCCCTTTGACCTCTCTAAGGTTTGTCATTTAGTTGACATGCCCATTACCTCTAAAATCAAATGTGTTTGTCTAAACATTATTCTGATGCTGACCGTGGGCGCGCAGGGCAGACAGCTGCCCGTGGACCTGCTGACAGTGATCAATTCCACCGGGGATCCTGTCACTTGCCCCGTTCATTCTGCCATCCATCTCGCTGCGCCTGCCACCGTGGCCACTTTCTGCTGCTCAGGCGCTTTTAAAACTAACAATAATCCAATTTAGCATTGATCAATGGGAATGTGCGGTCAGTAAGCAAAACGACAGTCTGCATGTAACCGCTGGCCACAGTCCGGGGCATTTCATCTGGATGGGGCTGGAGGCAAGTTTTAATGAATTAATTAAATCCTAACAGCAGTCAAGCCTCTTCCCTGTTGTGGCTTTTTTTTTTTTTTTTTTTAAAGTCAGATTCTCTAAGTTTTACGTCTTATGTAGAAATAAGAATGAGGCCTGGCCGTGCTTTCCAGAAGTTTCTGTCACGGTGGGAATGGGCTAGGCCGGCGCTGTCCAATGTGACAGCCGTAGCATCTGTGGCTACACTGGCAGGACTGGGGAGCTGTGTTGTAAGTGTTGCTTCATCTGAAGGTCAGGTCAAGTCGCTTTGTGTGGCCACAGACTGAGTGGAGTGATTCCAGAATGTGGAGGTTTGTGTCCTAAGGTGTCAGGAGGTCGTAGCTGTGGCCTGAAATAGCTGGGCTGCCAACCAGGTGAGAGAGGTCCATGGAGCTATGCCAAGTCTTCTCTGCGTCCTGAAGGCAAGGTCACCTGAGACCAGGACACCCTTCCCGGTTCTCAGAGTGGGGTTCCGTGACTGGCAGAGAGGCCTGAGGCTGGCCTGCAGGGGTGACTCGGGTCCACAGGGTGCAGGAGAGGGAACGGGTTGCTTTTCCTAACACACTCCCCCCAGGCCACCCCCATTCTCAGCTGCATCCCAAGCCTGGTTTCCAGGAGAGGATGCTCGATTTTCCCCACATGCCCAGGCCCCTCACTGGGCCGCTGGTTTCTGGCTCCAAAATTAGCTGGCCCCTTAGGCCCTGCTTTTCTTTCTCCTTCCCTCAACCCCAAACCCCACTATTGCCAAATCCAATAGTGGGGTGTCATTTGATGAATGAAGATGATTTGGAAAATTGTATGTTAAGCTGATTTGCTAATGTTATCTTCAATGAGCAAACAGTTTAAAAACGAATTGCTAATCAGATTAGAATTACATATATTTGGGGGTCTTTTTTAAAATCATGGCATCAATTTGGCTTTTATCTCTAACCTGAGACCCGGTGCACAAATTCATGCACCGGTGGGGTCCCTGTGCCTGGCCTGTGGGGATTGGGCCTAAACCTGCAGTCCAACATCCTCTGAGGGGTCCTGGATTGTGAGAGGGTGCAGGCCAGGCTGAGGGACCCCACTGATGCATGAATCCGTGCACCAGGCCTCTAGTATGCATATAAGATCTTTGGTTAATTTCTTCCCACCCTCCCCTCTCCCCTATTCTCTCTGAGATTCATCTGTCCCATGTTTCCATGCCTGTGTGTTGAGCGTTTGCCCCCTGGTGGTGAGTGCGCATCATAGCTACCAGTTGAACAGTTGAATGGTCGCTTAGGCTTTTATATATATACTAGAGGCCTGATGCACGAAGATTCATACAAGAATAGACCTTCCTTCCCCTGGCTGCCAGCACTGGCTTCCCTCCGGCACCTGGGATCCAGGCCTTTGCTCTGGCTGCTGCCTTCTGCCTTCGCTCCAGCCCAGAGCTGCCTTCCGCCTTTGCTCTGGCCCTGCTGCCCTCCTGTAGCTCCCTCCATCCCTGCCCCACCCCACCCCAACCATTCCATGCCTGCACATGCACTGCCGAGTGGCCCGGAGTGGCTGGGGCGGGGCAGAATGCCTGCATTGTCACCATGGTGACAATGCAAGCGTCCCGGCTGGCTGCTGCCATCTTTGTTGCGTCAATTTGCATACTCCCTCTTTATTGGCAGTGGGCATGCCATCTTTGTCGCAAAGTGATGGTCAATTTGCATATTTTGTCTTTATTAGATAGGACTAGTGGCCAGGTGCACAAAATTTGTGCATGGGGGTGTGTGTCCCTCAGCTTGGCCTGCACCCTCTCCAATCTGGGACCCCTCGGGGGATGTCTGACTGCTGGTTTAGGTCCAATCCCCTGCAGGATTGGACCTAAACCGGCAGTTGGACATCCCTCTCACAATCTGAGACCGCTGGCTCCTAACTGCTTACCTGCCTGCCTGCCTGATTGCCCCCAACTGCCCCCCACTGCCAGCCTGCTCACCCCCAACTGCCCCCCTGCTGGCCTGCTCGCCCCTAACTGGGCCCCACTGCTGGCCTGCTCACCCCCAACTGCCCCCACCCTCCCAAGCCTGATCACCCCAAAATGCCCTCCCCTCCTGGCCTGATTGCCCCTAACTGCCTCTGTCTTGGCCCTGCCACCATGGCTTTGTCCAGAAGGATGTCCGGAAGGTCTCCTGGTCTAATTAGCATATTACCCTTTTATTAGTATAGATAGATTAGATATAAGCCAAAAGCCAGGTTAATTTAAAAACATCATGTGTTTGAATTTCGAAGTTTACAGTGAATTTAGGAGCGGTAGGGCTGTGGTTGAATAGAAGGAGATTTAACATGAGGGACCAGACAAGTGCTGCCTTAGAAGGAAAGTGGTCTGGTTGTTTTCTTGAGGGAAATTCCAAATCTACAGTGTTTGTGTGATTTACATGCCAACTACAAAAAATTAAAAACAAAAGCCATTTTTTAAAAATGGAAAAAATATTTCCTGAAAATCTTAAGTTGGAAAATAAAAGCTTAATTTCAGGCATTTTAAAAAACAGTTTTTAATAAAACCTTATGTGCAATAGTGTAAGAGTTTGAGGATATCTTATAATTAGAAAGTCCTTGAATTAATAAAAGAAAAAATATATATACTGTATAGGGCTCATTCATGGTTTCACCATCCAAAGACACATATTGCTATTTTTTTTTCTTGTATTTCTTTCTAATCATTATTCTGTTTGTTTTCAAGCGAAATGTAAAGGTCATATATATACTAGTTATATCTTGCTTTTTCATTTACATCAACACAACACATTATTATATGCTGCATGTTATTTAGAAATATTGTTTTTAAAAGTTACATCATAATTAGCAGTGCGAATGAACATAATTCTTATTATGGCTTTTGTCTGGCCTTTAGGTTATTTCTGATTTTTTTTTGGCCGTTATAAATAATGCTTCTCAATATTCAGGATGATTTCCTCAGGCTCCATTCTCAAAAGCGGACTCACTGAGTTAGAGCACAAATGTTATAAGGCTCTTTGCCAAATTGCTTTCCAAGAGGATTAGGCCCGAATCCCAGCAATATTTGAGAGTACCCCTCTCCCAACCCCTCCTCAGCAGTGGAGAGTATTATTATTTTTTAAAATCCTTGCTGATTTGACAGGGGTCAAAGGTTACCTCGCTGTTCTTTCGATGCCCATTCCTGGGTTATAGTGACGGAAGACATTTCCCACACATTCGCTGATTAGTTTTATTCCCTTTTTGGAAATTGCCTATTCACATCCCCTGTCAGTTTATCCACTGGAGCTTCAGGTTTTTAAAATTCAACCTGATGAACCTCTTTATATATAAGGATATTAGTACTTTCTCTGCATCATATTTCCTGTGGCTACTTCCCCCCAAATATGGTCTCTGTCTTTTAATTTTGTTCCATTTACTTTGGGAAACTTACATTTGTAACTTGGTAATGTATATTAATGTTTTCATTCAATGTTTAGTAAATTGTACCTCTTTTGATAATGGTGAATTGAAAAAACTTTTTCTTCTTTATTTCTTATATATTGATATTTTATATTTAATTTTGAAATTCTCTTGGAATTTATTTTGGTGACTGATTTTAAGTGAGAACCTACATAGATAGTTTTTTCATCAGATAAATAATTGCTTTAAGGAGACATTTATGAAATGATTTACTCGTTTCTTATTCATTTAACATGCTTCTTTCACTTGCATTACATACAGTTAAATATGTAAGTACTTATAATGATTAATATCTGAATATATATGAACTCATAAGCTGCCTGTTTCTTGTATCATGTCCTGTGGTTTCAGGCCACCTGGTTCCGAGTGCCTGTGTCTCACCATTGGTCACTGCTCCCCAGGTGCACCACACACTCCCCGTAGCACTTTTTCTTCTAAAAGGTGTTTTGTTTCATTGGGTGTGTGTGGGTCTGTGTGCCACGGAAGGAGTGAGTATCGATTATTGACTTTTTAAAAATATATTTTTCTTGATTTCAGAGAGGAAGGGAGAGAAAGATAGAAACATGGATGATGAGAGAGAATCATTGATCAGCTGCCTCCTGGGGATGGAGCCGGCAACCCGGGCATGTGCCAGGAATCCAACAGTGACCTCCTGGTTCATAGGTTGACGCTCAACCACTGAGCCATGCCGGCTGGGAGATTATTACTTTTTAACTGACATATTCGGAGTTTCACTTTTTCTAAATTCTTTCCATCTGCCAAGACCACATCCAGCCCCCAGCCCCAGGGCCTGCCGCCCCTCGGTGGGGGACCCGTCCTGCACCTCCCGCCCCCCCCAACACACCTGCGTCTGTGCCTCCCGCGGGCATCGCTGCTGCTGCCTGTATCGCGGTCATTGGTGGACAAACCTTACTCCTCCTGATTGTGCCTCCACATGCAGCGGGCTGGGTGATGGCCTCCAGAGCTGTCCACCTGTTACCCAGGTGGCCCTGAAGGTGTCCGTAAAGGTTTTTGTTTGGGGGAGGCAGAGAGCGCCTACACCACAGCAGGGGGGACGGTGACAGGGCGGAGATGGGAGCAGCGTGGTCAGGAGCTGCAGAGGCGGGCACTGATGATCCCTGAGCCCCCGAAGGGTCTGGTCCTGCTGACCCGAGGCCGGCCCCTGAGACTCATCCTGAGCGTCTGACCTGGGGAGCCATGAGAGAATAAATCGGGGGTGGGGGGGAGAGGGGGGTTTAGCCACTGCATTAGTTAGTGGTCATTGGTTACAGGGGCAACCAGAAAGGAGCCACTGTTCCCCATGTTCTAACAGCGGTCACCTGCTCTTCGTGCATCTTCCAGCCGGGGTGGGGCTTGTCCCTCTGGGGGACGGGGCCACCTGCACCCTGTCTACCCGAGAAACCACATGGGGAGTGGCCCTAGCCTGGCTCTACTGTGTGGAATTTGGTCCAGGTCGGGACCCAGGGGCGGGGCTGACCCTCACATGGGCCTTTTCCTCGGGGCCCCGGCCTCGTGTTCCTGTCCGGCCCACTGAGCTCCGCACCTGTCCGTCTCTGCAGAGGGACTTAGAGTCCCTGTGGACTAGGATTCTACTTTATCAACATTACTCTGGGTATGTGAGAGCCACGGGAGGAAAGGACACGCGTCCCCGAGAGGAGGCTGCGGAGCTAAGTGGGTGTGTTGGTACCGAGCGTCCTCACTTGCACTTTCCTGGTGTGTGAAGGGACTGTACACAGATCTTCCTGGCTTAGCAGGACGACTGCTCTAGACGGCGTCTGTTTACCTGAACAAATTCTCGGCTCCACCTCCATTCCCTTCCCAGTGTCTTCATAGGTGGGAGATGGAGCCACTTATCAGAGTCTTATTCATTTATTCATCAAGATTCTGAGGGGCTTGGGAGGCATGAGCTATGTTTCTAGTGACTTGAAGGTGAAGGAGACAAATCTTGGCCTGAAGGGATCACAGGAAGCAGGACAAACAGCTGGGAAACAGGATTCCAATCCACTGGGAGGCCCCGCAGTGGGGGTACAGGGCCACGGGCAGTGTGCTGCCTTCCAGCCGTGGCTGTACATTAGAGGGATCCCCAGGAGATAAAAAAACTCAACTGCAGATCACCCTCCACCCCACACCTCTGCACACACACTCCTGCGCACACACACCTCTGCACACACACACACCTCTGCACACACACACCTCTGTGCACACACACACACCTCTGCACACACACACTCCTTTGCACACATATACTCCTTTACACACACACACCTCTGCACACACACTCCTCTGAACACACACCTCTGTGCACACACACACACCTCTGCACACACACACTCCTTTGCACACATATACTCCTTTACACACACACACTTCTGCACACACACTTCCACACACACACACTCCTCTGCACACACACACCTCTTGCACACACACACCTCTGCACACACACACCTCTGCACATACACACACCTCTGCACACACACTTCTGCACATACACATACCTCTGCACACACATACCTCTGCACACACCTCTGTACACACACATCTCTGCACACACCTCTGCACACACACCTCCACACACACCTATCTGCACACACACCTCTGCACACACACCTCCACACACACACCTATCTGCACACACACCTGTGCACCCACACATCTCTGCATACACACACACCTCTGCACAAACATACACCTCTGCACACACCCACCTCTGTACACACATACCTCCCTGCACACACATCTCTGCATACACATACCTCTATACACACCTCTCTGCACACACACACCTCTCTGCACACACACACCTCTCTGCACACACACACCTCTCTCTCTGCACACACACACCTCTGCACACACACACCTCTCTGCACACACACACCTCTCTGCACACACACACCTCTCTGCACACACACACCTGTCTGCACACACACACCTCTGCACACACACACCTCTGCACACTGACTTCTGTCCACTGAAAGCGCTTCGGCTTGCTGTTAGATAATAACCTCTCAGCAGGAGCGTCTCCCCGCTGGCCGGTCAATACATTTATAGAAAGTAATTAAACCAGGTCACTTCCATGACAGGCAATTGATGGCCTTTTAATTATTTCAAGATAACCGAGTGTGTAATCATTTTCTCCTTTCACTGGAGAGAGCGGTGGCTGTGAGTGCGTGGACGCGGCACAGGCATTCCTAGGTGTCTTCCCTTTGTCGTGCTCCCACCCTTTGCCCCAGGGCCTCACTCTGGAAAGCTCTTCATGGGACTTAGGGATCAATGCAGAGGAACCGTGTTCAAGCAGGAGGTCCCGGTTTAGAAACAGTAGGCAACAGGCACTTGGTGACTGCAGTGAGAGGAGCCCTGTCAGTACGACATGACATGTTACAGTGCGGACAGGCTCACGGTCATGTTGAGGATGGCCTGTGGGAACTGTGCGGCGAGTGGCTCCTTAAAGGGTTCGAGGAGCCGGGGCCTGCTCTGCGGCAGGGCTGGAGGCCAAGGCTGGTTCCCGGGGAGGCTGGGGTGCGGCGCGCACACACACACACCTGTGTCATTGCCGGTCCTTCTGGGTGACACTGTGTGACCAGCCACGACAGGGCCCACATTATCCAAGTCAGAGACCAGAACCCAGCGTGTGCTGAGTGTGAGTGTCACGGGGACAATGACATGTAACCATCCTCACAGTATAGCATGATCGGAACGATGCAGCTGTGGTAGCCCTAGTGCAGCCGGTACTTCCCACGTAAACTCTGTGCATTTGGTAACTTGGCCGAATAAGAAAGTCCTCACCCTTTCCGAATGGGGCCTCGTCCTTTCCGCCTGGAACAGTAGGACCCTTCGTCTCACACTCCTGTCACATGGCCTGTGAGGAGCGCAGAGACCTGAGCTGCTCCCTGGGAAATCAACTGCTTTGTCTTCGGCTGAAGTTCCAGGCAGCAAAACCCATGCGGGGGGTGTGCGGGGGGCGTGGGGGAGCGGGCCAGTCTCACTAGAAACACCCCACGGCGGGTTGTTTTGATTTTTGGCGAGATGTAGCAAATGTATAGTGAGGCCTGGAAGCCGCTCTCTGCTGGGTATCTATAATAGTAAAAGCGTAATATGCTAATTAGACCAGGCGACCTTCCAGATGAAGCCGAGGCAAGCGCAGCTCACGAACCACATGCGGCTCTTTGGCCCCTTGAGGGTGGCTCTTCCACAAAATACCACGTGCGGGCGCGCACGTACAGTGCGATTGAAACTTTGTGGCCCATGCGAATAAGTCGGTATTTTGTGGAAAAAGCCACACTCAAGGGGCCAAAGAGCCGCATGTGGCTCGCGAGCCGTGGTTTGCCGAGTCCCAGTTTGCCAACTACTGGCCTAAGCAACAGAACAACTGGTTGACCAGTTGCTATGATGTGCACTGACCACCAGGGGCAGACACTCAGGAGCTGCCCCCTGGTGGTCAGTGCGCTCCCACAGCGGGAGCACCACTCAGCTGACCAGCAGGTGCCAGATGCTGGGCTCATGGCTGCCAAGCGCAGCTGCGGTGGCATGAACCTCTCCTGCCTCCATGGCAGCCCTACTGAGTGCCTGGGCCAGGCTGGGCTCCTCCCTGGCTGCCTGCTGCTTTGCATTCCTACATCCCCCAAGGGGTCCCGGATTGTGAGAGGCTGCAGGCCAGGCTGAGGGACCCCACCGGTGCGCGAATCTGTACACCAGGCCTCCAGTATTTCATAAGCAAATTGGTCTGGTGCATGTTGCGTGCATGATGTGCGCATGTTGTATTGAAAATGTCCCTTTCTTTAGAGAAACGGGGCCAGCCTGCTCTGAACCATTTCTTCAATCACGGCCTTTTTAAAGTTTTTATTTTTAGGAAAATAGTTGGGAATTTTATAGCCTTTTCCCCTTAATGTTGACTAGAACATTGGGAATTTCCAAGTGATAAGATGATGGGATGCAGCTCCCCGAGTTTTTATGCTGATGACCATGTGTGTTGACTTGGAGTGTAAGCCCGGCCCCTTGGCACAGGCAGGTGATGGTTATGCTCCGGACTGACCATGACCGGTGGGCGAAGGCGGAGCAATGAGCAGAAACTCCCTCGTCGCCCCTGAACCTCCAGAGCAGACACAGAGCCCTGGAGGGCAGGCCGGGTCAGACTGTCACTCACATCACTAGGAAGGGGCTGTGATGAGCACTCAGCAGGTGAACAGGGCTGGGGGGGGGTCCCCCAGTTAAACACGTTTTCCTTTGTTTTATCAATAACCCTTTCTCGCCTGCTGGCTGCCTGCTGAGGCTGGGGGTTCAGAGTCAGGGAGAGGGGGTTTCTGTTTCTAAGAAGCTGCGAGCTGCTTGGAGGACTCATCCCCTTATTATCTAAGGAAGCTCCTGGGCGAGTAGGGGTTTAAGCTTCGGGAAGCTGGCGAGAAATGGCCAAGCCTGCGCAAGAGGAGAGGCGTGGCCCGTGGAGTGAGACTTGTGGGGTCTTCAGTGCTTGCAAAGCTCTTCACGCAGAAACAGCCGGGCAGGCCGACCCACCCGCCGGCCGTGCCCCTTGAGCGCGTCTGTTTTGTGAACGGAGGACTTTGATGTTAACGAATCTTCCCGGTGTCACTTGGCTCACCCGCATTTTAACCGAAGGCATACTCCTGTTTGTTTTTTTTTTCTTCACGGAAATAGCTGTGTCCAATAGTTTACATTTTACAGTGTGAAAATATTAGTGCCGGTAGAACAAGCAGGGAAGTCTTTGAACTCTCACTGGAATCTGTCGCTTTTAAGTGGTCGGTGTTGGGAAGCAGGGAGGGAGGGAGCCCTGGCCACATGGGTGGAAACATCATTTCATCCTGAGCTGTGAATTCCTCGGTTGAAAAGATTGATTCCCTCTGACCTCATTTCCTATGTGTATCCATCAAATGACACCTGAATCATGTGCAAGCCGAAACCTTTGCCCATTTCCTGTTGTAAAACAGCCCGAATCTGACATCTCTTAAGTGGAGCTGAAATGGTTTTCCCTGGTGGAGTCCGCGTCACATGATGCCCCGTGGACCCTCGGGGATATTTATTGTGAGCCCTCATTTCCCACGAGGCCTTCTGCTACTTTAAGGGAGAATGGAGTTCCATTCCGGGGCTTCCAGAGCTGAGCACGGCCCCGCATTGCCCTTTCCCCGCGAAGGTTTGAGGCTCCCAGTGTCTGGAGGTGAGAGGTGAAGCGTTGCAAGCCTTTGGCCGCACACTGAGTCAGTCCCACAGCTTGAGCAGGGGAGGGCGTCTCTCCCACAGGGTGGCCAGGGCTCCCCCGCCCCCAGCTCCTCCCCATCCCCTAAACAACCTGTCTCCACGGGATATGGTCGCCTACTCTTACCTTAGTCCATCTCAGGGACCCCGCAGTCCACCTTGAGCGGTTCTCACGCCTCCTCTCCATCCCTCTCGCAGGGCGGGCGGTTATAAGGAACACCTGTCAGGTGCCAAGTGCTAGCCCAGCTGCAGGGCAGGCATCGGACAGGACTTGAGCTGTGAGAAAGTGAACCGAGAGGGTTAAGGTACCTGTGGATCCCAGGGGATACAATGAAATAATAAAATAGTCCTGGCCAGTTTGGCTCAGTGGATAGAGTGTCAGCATGTGGACTGAAGGGTCCCAGGTTCGAATCCGGTCAAGGGCACATGCCTGGGTTGTGGGCTTGATCCCCAGTGGGAGGCATGCAAGAGGCAGCCAATCAATGATTCTCTCTCATCAGTGATGTTTCTATCTCTCTCTCCCTCTCCCTTCCTCTCTGAAATCAATAAAAATATTTGAAAAAAAAAGAAATAATAAAATAAAATAAGGCATCAATGTTCTAGAGAAAGGGGCTGCAGGGAGGGTTGGCTTTAGACCCAGAGACCAGGACGGCTTGTCTGATGGTGAGAAGGGAGCCAGTACAGTTTGGAGTAAAGAGTGTTTTGGGGGGAGGGAAACGGGGAGCAGCCCTAAGGCTGTGGAGGAGGAGGAGAGGGAGGAGGAGGAGGAGGAGGAAGAGGAGGAAAGCCGTGTCGCTGGAACCTAGAAAGGGAGCCGGATGTACCGTGAGGTCCCCGAGGCCCAGCTCCTACGGGTCTTGGGAGAGGAGTTGGGGGTTTGTTCTGATGAGCAGGGGCACTCGGGGGTCTTTGGCGGGAGAGTGAGGGCCTGTGGACGGTTCTGGTGGCCCCGGGAGAAGGGTGGAGGGTGGGAGGGGGTTTGGGAAGAGGGGAGCATGGGGACCATTGGGAGGCCTGGTGGGCGTCCTGGGGAGGGACAGCAGCTGTTCAGACCGCAGTCAGAGAGGGACAGGGAGATGACAGGGACGTGCTGTGAGGACAGAGGTGCCAGGAGGACGCAGTGAAGGTGGCTGTGATGGCTCCTCATTTCAGATACGGCCACGGGCCACGGGCCACGGGGCCCCCGGGACGCGTGTCGGGAGGAGAAACCAAGACTGTGGTTTGGAATTAGGTTTGGGATACTTACTGGATGTCCAGGCGCCAATATCAAGCAGGATGTTCATGTGCAGGTCGGGGCTCAGGGGCTGAAGACGGTGAAGTCATTGCTGGGGTCCCGGGAGAGCATTCATGCGGCCAGAGGGCAGCGGAGGGATGTGGTTCGCGGAGCAGTCCTCTTTGTGAAGCAGACGTTCTCTGTGTTATAGGTCAGGCTGGTCCGAAGTTAGAAGGAGGCCAAGTCTGTTCTGCGGGGAGGGGGCCTCCACATTATTGCTCTGTGTCCTGGGCACCGTCCCTGATGGCCTTCCTTGGCCCTCAACGTGCTGAGGGATCATCACCATGAACCTGGGATAAGCAATCGTTCAAGGATGCAAGTAAACGAAGGATGATGTCACACAACTACTGGCTGCATGTGCTGCCCCTAGACCAGTGATGGCGAACCTATGACACGCGTGTCAAAGGTGACATGCGAACTCATTTTTTTGGTTGATTTTTCTTTGTTAAATGGCATTTAAATATATAAAATAAAGATCAAAAATATAAGTCTTTGTTTTACTATGGTTGCAAAGATCAAAAAATTTCTAGATGTGACACGGCACCAGACTTAAGTTAGGGTTTTTCAAAATGCTGACACGCCGAGCTCAAAAGGTTCGCCATCACTGCCATAGACCCTCACTGACATACGTACATGGGAAGAAGAAAACGGAACCGATAGGAAGCTGGAACACATGGGAGGCCTGTGGATGAGGCTGGAAGGGGTGCACGCAGAGCACGAAAAGACATCCGATTTGGGGCTTCAACGTGATCTTCGTAACAAAGACTGGAAGCACTGAAGCCTGGGAGAGGCGGCCCGGCTACCTGCTGAGCAATGGCCGGGAGGCAGGAGGGGAGGAAGCAGAAAGCTAGTTACGAGGATGTACCGGTAGAGGTTTCCGTGCAGAAAATGACGAGGGCAACCCCCAGGCAGTGGAGACGGATCCTGGAGGTGTGGGGACAGAGGGGGTCCAGGGAGATGTCAGGGTGACGGGACAGGAGTGGCGAGGCTACGAAGGTACTTCAGGGTAATGCATGTCTTCTCCTGAAGTCAGTGCCATGGACAGGGGAAGAAGAAAGGGCTTGGAAGATGCTGCCTGGTTTTTGAATTGAGAGGCTTACCAGGCCCTAAAGTGGAGATGGGCCTCATAAACCCCCAATAACTTGGTGTTATTACACGTTCTGGATTTTTTTCGATCTGATGGTTATATAGTGACGCCTCTCTCTATCTGACTGTCTTCCTCCCCTCCCCCTCAGATGTATCCCTGTGATAACGAATGAAACCCGTTCGTCTATTCGTCATTCTGGTTTGATCCTCTATCCATTGTGAACTGTCTTTGGCAGATGCTGTAGCTGCTCATATAACCAAACCCCTCCTCCCCTTCCTGCTAAAAGTGCTCTGGTTTGGCTGAGGAGTGAAGGGTCAGTGTCCAAGGAGCGCAGGTCTTCCCTAAATTCCCGCGGATGAGCACTGATTGGTGGTCATCGACCCGTTTCTGACCAACAGGACCTACAGGAGCATCTCCGTTAGGTAACTGTGCAGCTCAGGTCACTGCAGGCTTTCTGGCTGACAGAAGTCACTCCGTCTATAGTGTCCCACAGAGCTGGGAAATGTTAACATAGCAAAGACGTATCACTCTGTCCTTTCTCACTTGTCATTTTTGTGCCTTGGTTAGACATGATTTTCTATCCTGGAGTTCTGAAACTATTTTCTCTATTTTTTTCTATAAATGTTAACTTAAGAAAACTGTAGGTTTTAAATCCATCTGGATTATTGGATCTTGTTTATTACATTTGTTTTGTTATCCTGAAAGGTATTGAGATATTTTTATATCTGGCCTGAGGCAAAGATGTTATTTTTGAATGGGAACTCAGTGGGTTCAGAAGCATTTTTTTTTAAATAGTTTGTCCTTCCTTCCTGGCTTATAATACTATCTTCATTCTACGTGAAATGCACAAGGGTATGTTGGTCTGTTGTAAATTTCTCTCATCCGTTCACTTGGTCTATTTCTCCACTTCTATTTTTATTCCCTAATCAGTTATGGATTCCTTTGGATTTTCTATGTAAATAATTCTATAGTCTACAAATAATGACAATTATTTTTTCCTTCCCAATTCTTATTTCTTTTTCATGCCTTGTTGTGCTGGCTAGTGCTTCTGATACAATGTTAAGTAAAAGCAGCAAGAACAAGCATTCTTTCTCCTTCCTGACTTGCAGTGGTTCTCAACCTGTGGGTCGTGACTCCTGAAAATACACCCTGCATATCAGATATTTACATTACGATTCATAATAGTAGCAAAATTACAGTTATGAAATAGCAACGAAAATAATTTTATGGTTGGGGGTCACCACAATGTGAACTGTATTAAAGGGTCGCGGCATTAGGAAGGTTGAGAACCACTAAGAATGCCACTATTTCTTCACCATTTCATAGGATTGAGGTAGAAATAATTCCATTGCTCTCGCGCCCCAGTGGTCGGCAAACTCAATGGTCAACTGAGCCAAATATCAACAGTACAATGATTGAAATTTCTTTTGAGAGCCAAACTTTTTAAACTTAAACTATATAGGTAGTTACATTGTTATTAACTTAATTAGGGTCCTCCTAAGGCTGAGGAAGAGCCACACTCAAGGGGCCAAAGAGCCGCATGTGGCTCGAGAGCCGCAGTTTGCCGACCATGACCCTAGGCTTAATGAAAGAGCAGACGCAGGACCTCACATTGCCCTCAAAGTGGGACAAAGTCACTACATCGGGGGAGAGATCCTAAAGGAAGCGTGTGGGGGTAAGAGCAGTTAGCACCCGTGCCTTCCCCCGCAGTGAGGACAGAGGCTCCTCCCACAGTTAGAATAAGTACACAGCAAACTTATGTGGAACAAAACCTGTCTTAATTTCTCCCCTAATTTCTCAAATTGGAACAAATTCCAAGTTGCAGAGCCTTTGGGGGAAAAAGTCACATGTTTATTTTTCATCTTGGAAAAGGGTGTGTATCAGGATGTGAGGGCGTCAGGGGCACCAGCTGAGGTCATTCCTCCGTGAACCCACACGGAGCAGCCAGCCTGGCGCAGCACGACGCCCGTCAGCCACCGTGCGCTTGAAGATGTTCGTTCTCGTCCAAGTCCCTTACAACATCAGCGTCAACACCAGATCGGACAACGAGTGTCTGTTTCCAGGGAAGGGAGCTCATTTCGTTTCAGCTGAAACTGAAAGTTCTTCCCCAAAGTGATGGCCAACGACTGGAGCGCGTTCAGGACAATGTTAAGGCCGCCTTCTTCGTCACACCAGCATGTTTATCTCGAATATTAAGATGCTTTTTAAACAACAGCGTTCGCTTGCATTCGCCGCCTGCGTTTCTTGTCCTGGCCTTTTGGTGTCATTCTTAGATTAATCTCAAGAGCCTGTTAAGTGAGCGAGGGTGACAGGTCTCTGGCTCTGGGCCTTCTGGTCTTGGATCTGAAGCAGAGATGATCGTACCTATAGTGAAGCTTACTCATCTGAACTTTCTGATGTTACGTTACCTGCGTGTTTTATAACTGATCTGCGACTGCAGGAGTTTCAATACAATACAGACAACCAGCAACAGGAAGTAAACCTTGATGTTTATGGCTCGTCTAGAAAGAGCTTTTTCAGAAATCCTCGAAGTTACTGGAGTTAACGACATATGTTATTAATATGTACATGTGACATATATAATTCTAACACATAATTCCAATGTATATCATTACGGAATAATGTAACACTATCATGTTACATCAGATATGCGTGTTATGTGTTTAGTGAAAGCCAAACCAGGGATTTTAAGCCAAGACAAGGCCACCTTCGTTCTCAGTGATCTGCAGAGCAAGACTAGCATTTTCCACAGAGCCAAGCCCTTCCCTCGAACACGCCCTCTGTCTGTTCTGCACGTGGGAGACTCACACCCTTTTGTCCACCGATGGACGGATATGACAACCCTCTGGACTTCAGACTTATTGCTGATCTCAGCGTGAGCCAGGTGCTGCCCTTCCCTCGCCATCTGCAAACGTTTCTTCTTTTCCTCATTAATTACATGTTTCCCTCCATTGTCGTTTTAATGGACATGCTTCACAAAGTTGACTTTTTTATCCTCTGTCAACTGAGTGGACAAGCAAACACAGTGCATATGGACACCTGGAGTTCCAGGAGCAAGAAGCAAAAGTGATGAATTCCTGGCACTTGTTGTTGCAATGGAGGTCCCGGGCTCTGTCCCGCAGGCCGCACCCCTCGGGGGAGGAGCTTGAGGCCGCACTCTCCGAGGGAAGGAGTGGATGACACGTATGGCCCCTGGAATATCTGCCAATCGCTGGGGGCTTGAGTGGTTCAATCTCAAGGTTTTTCTCCAGAAAAAATCTGTTTCTCAAAACATTCCCTTTAATTAGGATTGTATTTAATTAGGTTGGCAAAAGTAGGATTACAGTTGTGCCTATACAAAACAGTTTATTCTCATATTATTACTGGCTATTTATTTGCATCACAACTATAACCCTACTTTTGCCCACCCGGGTCTAGCAAAGTTCTAGTGTAAATGTGGTTAGAAATCAATGTTTCCAATTTGGACCGAATGAGAATGGGGTCCTGCAGGCGGTCCTCTTCTGCTGAGCCATCGGTGGGGTCTGAGCTCTCAGCCTCATTTGCAAGCGAACGGGCTGGCCTGACCCAGGGTCCTGGGTGCTGGTGGGAGCCATGAGGTCCCCACAGCGGAGACGAAGGACCGTGTTACTCCTGGCACGAGCAGTGTGAGCATCACGGGGGGATTTTCCTCGCCCGCTGGCCCAGTGTGTGGGGCGGATGGGCCTGGGTTTGCCTGCACAGCTGGCAGGGCGGACTCTGGCCTGGGGACCTGCATCTCTCCCATGCCAAGGGGGGGGGGGCCCGCATCTCTCATGCCGGGAGGACCCATGCTGGTCCTTTCTCAGGAGGAGCATCTCTCTCCAAGCTCTGCCCCGCATCCCCAGGGAGGGCTTGGTAAGTGCCCGGAGCAGGTCCTGAGCATCATGGATGGCGCTCTGGTATGGACACGGGGTGGCACTGAAACCACCTGCTTCACCCCCAGTTTTAGCCCCGCCTCCTCCCTGTCTGACCACAGTAATCCTCCTCTTTCAACCCGAGGAGTCAGTTACATTAGTGGCCGTGGGGTTTTTCAGTCACACGCTCCTCCTCTGGGTCCTCGCAGGGCTCTGCCGGGAGAGGGTAGGCAGGGAGCGGAGCAAAACCAGCGTCCAAGCAGCCGGGGAGCTACTCATTAACGTCTTGGAAACCTGGAGAGGAAACATGGGAACTAATTGCTCCAATTTGGGTTTGAAAAGAGCTGTGTCCTTTGTTCCTGCCCCTGTGACCCCAGCCTTGAAAAACCCAGAGTGGGTCCTCCATCAAAGAGCGCGGCAAGAATCCTGGTAAGGACGGATGGAGGAGGTGGGAGTGCCTGTCAGCGCCCTCTCACCAGCGCAGATGGATCTGCTCCCCGGCCCTCTCCTCCCAGTCCCCGCCCCCCCACCCCCCTGGAATCGAGGGTGAAAAATGAAACCTGGTTCCTGCTTTTAAGAAAATGAGGGAATGCACATGCCAGTTGACAGGTGCATTTCCTGGGGCATGAAAGGACGGAAGAGGAGGAGGAGTTGATGAAAAGGAGTGCGACCCCGGCCCTGAGCAAGCCACCTGCTGGGAGCCCAGCAGACATTTAATGCGGGTGGAGTCCGTCACATATTCGGCCTAGACGTGGAGGACGGCTTTGCCAGGCAAGTTAAAGACATCAACAAGGGAAATGACCGTCTTCAGCAGGCCCGCGGGTGCTTCTGAGTACTCGTAGAACCCCTTTCTCGCCGAATGCGCCAGTGAAAAATGAATGTTCTAATTCCTAATATGTTTTTTTTAACCTATTAATAAAACTCTGAGAAATTCTCTAATTTATTTCTAATTTAATTTCCATCCTTTCCCTTCCTTGGAGGCCTGTCATCCTTGTTGCCATGTGAACTTGAAATTAAGCTGCATTTTGTGAAAATGTTTTGCTACTTCAGACCATTCCAGAACTTTCCAGCCAATTAAGAGGAGACTAATGAGGTTTGTGGCTCTGCGTGTTGATGTGTCGTCACCAGCAGACAGGCGGGCTTTGTCCTTCTCAAGTTAGAATTCGAAAGGGGAGAGCTGTTGCCTTTCCTTCCCCAAAGTTTAGGAAAACACGCGTCTAAAAGGATTGTCTCCGGTCAGTCCAGGCATCCGCCGTGTCTGCTGTCCCGCTTGCTTGCTTTTTAAATATATTTTATTGATTTCAGAGAGGCAGGGAGAGGGAGAGAGAGAGAAACATCAATGGTGAGAGATAATCATGGATTGTATGCTCCTGCACGCCCCACACAGGATCAAGCCCACCACCCGGCATGAGCCCGGACTGGGAATCGAACCTGACCTCCTGGTTCATGGATCAATGCTCAACCCCTGAGCCACACATGCTGGGCCCGCTGGCTTTCTTGATAGGTTCCCAGTGGGTCTAAGTCTCCTGCTCCGTCGTCCCTCCCCTCCGAGGGATGTATTTGTAGTCATCTCTGGTCCCAGCAAATGGCAGCCAGAGGTCCCTGAGGTTTCAGGAAAACCTTCCTCTTGGAGATGAAGGAACGGAGATCCAATGAGGTCAAGCCCTGCCTCCCAGGTCTGGCGGGTTATTTCAGGAAGACCCAGAAGGAGGACCAGGCCCTTACTCCTGCCTGGGGTTTCCCAAAGGGTCCTCAATGCCCTGGAGGGAGAAGAGGGGGAGGGGGAGGGGGAGAAGGAGCGAGAATGAGGACCTGGATAAAAGTCCCATCAGTATTTATGTGACTATTCTTGAAACTTTTCTTTAGTTGGAAATTTTTTCAAAGTGAAGAAACTCAAAAACTATAAACGTGTTTGTCGTACTTTAGAAGTCTGTCAGCGCAGAACCCGCGGGCTCCCGGCCTGCCAGCCACTTCCTGTGGTTCCTGGAAGGCGCATTTGTCAAAGAAAGCAGGTGCTGGCTCTCCATTAAGCTTCACAAAGGAGCAAGGTTTTTCTCTGGTGAAGTCTTTTTCTTTTTAAAAAAAAATATTCTCACGCTTTTTATTTAAAAAAAAAATCAATTTAGAAATTCTTACTCTCTGGATAGAACACAACGCATGATGTCAATTTTTCCGCCAAAAGATTTCCCGATTAAGGAAAATATAATCTGCATAGAGCTGCCCACTGCTGCTGCCCGACCAGCCGCCGGCTGGTGGGGAGTCCCAGGGAGCGTCCTCCTCCCAGGGCGACAGTGAGCGTCCCTCTGGGGACTCAGGAGTGCACCCTGCACCCCTGCTCAGCTGGGCGGACGGAGGGTCCTGTCGGAAGATGCTCATGACAGCATCGTTTCTCCTGGTAGCAAGCAGACGAAACAGCAAAACTGTCCACCGGTGGCACGAACTATCTATACACACAACTTAGATGAACCGCAAATGTAATTCATTTTACATTTATTTTTTTAAATATTTTTTATTGATTTTAGAGAGGAAGGGAGAGGGAGAGAGAGATAGAAACATCAATGATGAGAGAGAATCATTGATTGGCTGCCTCCTGCACGGCCCCCACTGGGGATCAAGCCTGCAACCCAAGCATGTGCCCTTGACCGGAATCAAACCTGGGACCCTTCAGTCTGCAGGCCGACGCTCTATCCACTGAGCCAAGCCAGCTAGGGCTCATTTTACATTTATTAAAAGAAGTTTCAGTGCACTTTAATGCCAGGGCCACCTTCACATCTGCTCTATGCATTTCTGCAGTGGGTTAAGTTATGCTAATGTTTGCGTATTAGTATTAAGAGTTTAACTCTGAAATGCAGCGAGCCTTGGGAGGAAATGCCAGTAGCCTGTGTGGTGAGATTACAGTAACATTATAGAATTAAATGCTTTATTTTTTATAATTTAAATATAAAATATAAACCACATCTATTTTAAATATAAAAGTAAAATAATGGCCATGTTACTTATTTGGAACTGGAGGGGGTCAGAGCATGTCACCCCAAAATACGCTGCTTTGGGATGTGGATCATTTTGAGCTGAAGGCAGCGGAGAATTGGAGGCGCAGGGGGCCTCCCCGTGTTTACCGTTTCTGCCTCCGAGTGGGACGTACGTTTCCCACGAGAAAGGAGCCCTCGGGTGCCAGGAAGAAATGGACGTTCCTACAACAGGAGACGGGAGGTGGACACCAAGACGAGTCTGAACAAACAACCCTCCTCAGATAACCCTGGGCTTCCACTGGCCTCCCTCCTGTTTCCCAGTCACTTTCCCACAGTTCACTCCCCGAAGACCCCAAATCGCTTCCCCTGCTGTCACTTCTCCACAAATTTATCACCTTTTGTTAAGATGGCGCATAAGTTCCTGAGTCTCGCCGCTGCTTCGGGTCTTGCACTTCGTCTACGAAGCCTTTTGCGTCACATGGAAAATACCAACATCGTTGTGTGCTTTTCTCTCTTTAATCTGTGTGGTCGGTTCCATTTGCAGTTCGCAGTCAGAACACATAGGAGGGTAGAGGAACAGAAGCCAAGAAAGAACCACGGTTAAGTTCAAGCTCCGAGTCGCTCATTGTTCCCGTAGGAGGCTCTGAGAGCGAGGGCTGGCTGTGTTCAGGGAAGGGAACTCCTGGTCACTGGACGTGCTCACATTTCACTTTCAGGATAAATAAGCATTTTCCTTGGATTTGCTTTCCTAACCGTATCGTCATCAGCTGGGATGCATTTGGAACAACGGGAAACACTCACAGTGGCTTCAACCCTAAGAACCGTTACTTACAAGACAGGAACCCTGGGCGGCGGTGGTCCCAGGGGTTGGAGGCTTAACAAAGACTTCAAGCTCCTAAACTTTCTTCTTCCTCGGACAGCCTTGTGCGTGAGCAATGTCCCCGCCTCCTACCCCTGCACACGGGATGGCGGCTTCGCTGCAGCCACTGGTCCTCACACGGCCCTTGGCGTAGCAGCAGCCCGCGTCCTCGGCTTGTACTGTCTGGGAGGAAAACCTTTTCCAGAAATCCAGAATAGATTTCTTCTGTCTCTATGGTCAGAGCCAGGTCAGATGGCAACCACTAACCCAATCACTGGCTACATCCATCGGGCTCTGGCGTGACACAGTGCGGCCCGGACAGGAAGTGGCGGCTGCGATGTTTCCAATGTCTATAAATCAATAACTATAGGCTATTTCATAATGCCTGGGCCCATCATTACTTCAAGTGTGGAGCTTCCTCCGGAGGGAAGGGCAGGGCAGAGCAGAGGACGGATTCTGGCTGAGATCACACGAGCTCTGTGCACTGAGCAAGTGATGACTTTCCTGAGACCCGGTCTTCCTGTCTGTAAAGTGGGACTGATAACAACATGTCGGAGTTGGAGGGGAAGTAACAGGTGGCAGGTGTCTGGCTCAGGGTCGGTGCTTAGTGACTAGCAGGTAAGGCTGCTCTCAGAGGGAGCAGGTCAGACTTGACCGTGGCTTCATCAGTGGGTAGTTTGTACATGTCCGTCGTCATCCCTTTAAGGGCTGGGAGAGGGTGTTGGCGTGCCTGGCAGGGCTCCGAGGAGGAGCTGAGGCTCCGGGAAGGCATCTCGGGGACTGGCCCGCAGCTGGTGCTCGGTGACATCTATCTGAGGGCCAGCTGGGAGTCACGTGACTATTCTTTCCCTCGGGATTATGGAAACTCGGTGATGGTGATGCTGGGAATGGCCCTTTCCCCGCCTCCTCCCTGGGGAGCGGGGCCTGGGTTGCCCTTATGGCCCGTGTGTTGCTCTGTGAGTGTCTCCAGAAAGTTGAGCCAGGCCCGGGCTTGCGGGCTTGCGGGCTGGGATAGGAGAGGAGAGAGTAAGCCCAGGACCACGCGAGGAATTGATGCTGAAATGAACACCCCACTTGCCTTCTTCACGGGCCTGAGCCTCGCTTTCGGAGCAGGACCTTCCCCTTCTGCAGACCGCCGGCCCCTGCAGTCCCCAAGCAGGCAGATCCTCAGAACATGGGCAGGGACGTGGCCTTTGTGGTTTCGTGCTCCTGTGTCATCGCCTGGGAAGGGCGATGCCCGGCTGGGCCCAGCCTGGGTCCTGCCTCTCAGTGCAGGCTCCTCCCTCTCGCTGCGCCCCGGAGCCCTCAGGGAGGAGGTCTCCTTCCCCCTCCCCGGCCCCAGGCAGCAGGAGCCTCAGGGAGGCCGAGCGACTTTGCTAAAGTCACCTAGTAGGTGCTTTGTTAGGAGCTGGAATTAGAAATCTGTGTTGGACTCTGGGACCCCAGGAAAATCTTTCATTTTTTTCTGCTTTTGGTTTTGTGTAAATGCATAGTTTTTCTCCACTTTGTTACATAACCAAATAATTAAAACAACGGCGGGGGGGGGGGGGGGGGGGGNNNNCCCCCCCCCCCCCCCCCTTCACAGCATGCTGGAAGCTCCCATGTTATGGATTTTAGGGCAAAAAATGACCCTGAAGGTTTCCCTTTTAGCAGCGAAAGCAGCCGTCGTTGGGCCCGGACACCGCCCCATGGTGACTCCCGGAGCCTGGAAATCAAACACCAGAGGCTAGTCCACTCCGCCCTCGCCTCCGGGAACCAAACTCCTGTTTGTTTCCACAGTTAACAGACGATAGAGACCAAGCCGCGGGCTTTGTTTGGCGTTTACTTCCTCTGAAACCCTCTTGGACGCCGAGCTAGTAATGAGATTGTTTTGGATTGTCTGAAGTTTTAAAGCAGAAGGTGAGACCCTGGGTGGGGGACAGAGTGGCAAAGAGACAAGAGAAGGGGCTCCAGCGTTTGGGGTTGAATCCAGGACCCATCCTTGAAGGGGTGCCACAGTGACTTTAGTCCGGATGTGGCCGGTTCTTGTGAACCTGGGGAGACCCCCCCCCCCCCCCCCCCCCCCCCCGTTCCCCGGCTCGCCCCCGCCGGTCCCAGCCTGTCCTCCAGGAACGAGGCCGCTCCCTTCAGGGGGGTGGGTGGGATGCTACCATGCCCAGTGTGCCCACAAGCTGCTTACAGTGCCGCCCGCCCTCAGCAGCGGGGCCTGCCCTGGAGTCCTCCTCCCACTCGGCTGCCCTCAGTCCCGTCCACTCGGACCCTGGTCCTCAGGCTCCTCTCCTGCTGCCCCCGCCTGCCCCCCCGACCCTGCCCCATCGGGTCCACAGGCCAGCTCTGGCGCCCCCTCTGTGGACGTGTGGGCTCCCACATGCTGACGGCGGCCCCTGCCACTGTGCCCGTGTACCTGTGCGTCCGCCTGGCCCAGCCGTGTCTGGGGCTGCAGGAGTGTCTGGCCGCTCTCGGCTCAGGGCCCGGCACGCAGCGCGCTCCTGAAGCTTGTGGGGTAGATGCAGGGACCGCGGCCCACAGTCCCTGCCCTTCACTGCATCCGACACCCCGCAATGGGTGTGTCTCACGGATGGATCCGGGCAGGTCACTTAGCATTGCCCTTCCGCCTTGTCCCTGGAGCTTCCCCGGGTGGAGCGTGAACCAAGCGAGCAGTTTATCAGTGCTCGTGGGAGGACCCCGACTGCCGTGTCCCCGTCTCCGAGGACGACACGTGGCCACAGGTGGTCCACACCTGGTTGCACGGGCCTCGGGCAGCCCCAGCGGCCCCTCTGCAGGGCCTGCCCAGGCGCGTTTCCTGGCAGAGTCAGGGCTCCATGGAACATCCACGAGGCGGTTGTGAAAAGGGGTGAGAAAATGCCACAGACCGAGCCTGACACAGGAACGCCCCCAACCGGGTTCCTGGTCGTCAGGGGAAAACGCAGCCATCCTGAGCGATGGCGCAGAGCAGGCCTGGCCTGTTCCCTCCGTGCTTGGCCCTTGGGGTGTCCTCCTGGAGGCCCTTGCTTGCTGTGGAAGGAGGCGGCCTCTTACACCCAGTGCACATGCCCCGGGTGGCACATGGTTTGGGGAGGCAGGGAGCTGCCTGCTCCACGGAGCACCCCACCTGCTGGTGCAGCCCCGGGTCATGCATGGAGACCGGGCCCTGGGTCGTGCCCCGATACCGGGGCAGGGTTCTGGAGCCCCCACCTAGTTGGCCCATCCTCCTCTGCACCCCCATCCCATGCAGCCTCCATGGTGTCCTCCGTGCTCCCTTATCACACCGCACAGAACACATCACCAGGTGCCACTCCCCCATTATTGTTGCATTTGTGCCATGTGGCGTCTGTGCCAAGCGTCACATGTCAGCTCGTCGAACCTTCAGGTAACCGATGAGACAGGCATCACTAGTCCCCGCTGAGTGTCTGAGTGCGAGGACTAGAGGATTCCCTCTGTCCCGGTGCCCAGTGCCTGGCACAGCGGGAGGGCCATGCGAGCTGCCCCGGGCAGCTAGGGAATGAATGGGCAGCGGGGCCCAGGGCGGTCCCCAGCGGGGCGTACGCGTGTCTCCTCAGTGCTTCCCTGGTTCACCCCTTCCTGCCACCCATGCTCTGCCTCACCCCCTTATGTTTCCAGTCCTTCTCTCACCACCTCAAAGACTTAAGCCAGAGAAGTGACATGCCCATTTAAAAAGCCAGCCTCTTACTTGGCTAGCATGGCATTTTCTGTCTGGTTTCTGTGGTTTGGTGAGGAATGAGGTTGGTGTGATCGTCTGGAAAATGCCCGTTTTTTCTCACAGGGACAGCTCCTGCCTGTCTCCCACCGCGCCCGGCAGCCGGTGCCAAGTGCCCCGCGGGCTCAGAGACAATATTAATTGATGTCGATTTCCGTCCTTGTGGCTTACATATGCTAAACGGCCCTGAGACGCTGCCAAGGAGCTCACATGTTAGCCCAAATAGCGACTTACCCGGGGGCACTCCGCTCGCTGGGGGTTCATGTGTGCGAGGCCTGTTCGGTTGGTGAACTTGAGGACTTCACACAGGAAGCAGTGGAATGAGATTTGCTTGTAAAATGGTGGAAAATACTGCTTATTTCACGACAAAGTCATCTTGAATACGAAGCGGCCCGCACAACAGGCATGCATGAATCCACATGGGCGTGAACGTGAAATGACATCTGTTTTACTGATGTTGCATGTTTTTAACTTATTTAAAAGCTGAAATGTGACGAGGTTGGTTATTATCTCCCCGTTTCCCCTCTTGCGACGCACCTCGGCACAAGCCTAAACAATTGGGCTGTTTGACAGCTGCTTGAGTTCCTGGAAAAATCATTTTATTTCAAAACCAAATCACAGGAACACGCTCCTGTTAAAATGGGAAACATCGTAGCTATCAGCGTCCTGTGTTGTTGAGAGACTCCAGACCGTCGCAGGCAGCTGAGCGTTTTCAGGGGCGTCAGTAAGATCTGTCCTGTCGTCGCTCTTGTAGGCCGAGGTCGGACAGGGCAATTGCATCTCCAACAGCCATCGACGGCCGTGAGGGGTGACTTTCCTTCGCTGGTTTTGCGAGTACGTTTTCAGGTGATTGACACGGAGGTCCGCTCGGAACTGGCCACGTGTGGTTGAGGCAGCACAGCAGGGGGAGGGTGATAACATAGACAGTGAAGTAAGACAGAAGCCAGGCCCACAGTCCGCCCCTCGAACCCGCGCCAGGCCCGTCTGGCAGTTTGGAAGGTAATTTAATAAGCACACGGCCCATTATGTAACCAGCTGGCCGTTGTGCAACAGCGCTCCTTCTCTAAACCATTACTGCCTTTCATCAGGGTTCCCGTCCGTGGGAGGCGGACTCCGCCTGGCCCACCACATGGCGCTTCAGGACACGCTTGGCCCCAAATGAGTGAGCGCAGCAATTTCATTTTCCAGAAATGGGTCAGGTCTTGAAGTTGTCATACGGGCTTGTGCGTGGGCATCATGAAGGCCCGAATGTTCATCTTTCCAACAGAAACTGCAGGGGAAAGTCAGGCCAGAAAACCACCGGATTTGGATAGTGTCACCCGGCTCTGTCCTAGGAGGGACTGTGTACTTCTCGAGGTCACGGGCTGAGGTATTTGGAATCTCCATCCGGAATAAGGCGTCAGCCGCCCCTCCTTGTCTTGGAGTATGGACTCAATTATAATACATTTAGATTTTGTTTGAATAGCAATATCATGGTAATTTTTAAAACCCTATAGTCTAACACAGTGGTTCTCAACCTCCCTAATGCCGAGGCCCTTTAATATAGTTCCTCATGTTGTGGTGACCCCCAACCATACCATCATTTTCGTTGCTACTTCATCACTGTAACTTTGCTGCTGTTATGAATCGTCATGTAAATATCTGATCTGCAGGATGTATTTTCATTGTTACAAATTGAACATAATTAAAGCATAGTGATGAATCACAAAAACAACATGTGATTATATATGTGTTTTCCGATGGTCTTAGGCGACCCTGTGAAAGGGTCGTTCGACCCCCAGGTTGAGAACCGCTGGTCTAACAGGACTTTCCCATGTGTTTCTTCAGACCTGATATGGATCTATAAGGTACTCAGTGCAGACACAAGTTTTTGTCTTTTTAAATTTAAGATTGAGAAGTGTTTTTCCGGGTGTTTTCCTCTCTCTGTGACCGTCATTGTAAAGAGCTCTCTCTGATTCAACACTGAGCACAGCACTCGGCTGCGGTCTTGGGAGGCGGACGCACACGTCCAGGGAACACGGGCATCAGTTCTCCCGTCACGTGGTCACACACGCCCGCTAATGGTAGGCCTGGTGCTTGTCAAGGTCTTGGTCAGGTGTACTTCTGCGGTGATGAATACCGTTTCATACACTGAAACAACGGCATCGAAGTGCCTACCACTCAGGGGATGCATTTATTCTAACAAATGGCCGCAGGACCTATAGCAAGTCACTTACCCCACCAGGGCCTGCTCGCCTCATCTGTAAAGTGAGACGTTTCAGGAAATTGCTCCGCCACTGGTGTTATTTGTTAAGCGACAAAGGAAAGTTTTTGTTCTATCCATAGTGTTTCCGGTGACAATATTGTGGCATGAAGCAAGTCTAGAGCCAATGAAGTTTATAAATATTATTCTAACGTTTTTCTCTCATGGTGCCAAGGGCTTGGGAGTCATTTGTTCTCATTTATGAAGACGTTGTCTAGTTTCAGGAGCGTGAAATAAGACCCCCTCTAGGTCCTTAATCCTCGCTTGCTCTGTGAATTATTTTCCACTGGGAGCTTCTTTGGCATAAGGAAGCCACTGGGAGCCTGGGTCTAGTGTTGGGACATAGCTGCTCCTGGGTATACTCTGATGAAATGTCTTAACAAGAACACTTGAAAATCAAAAGATTTGTAAGTTAAGATCCTTCACAGCCGAGCCGGCGAGGCCCCGGGGTTGAGCATCGACCCCTGAACCAGGAGGTCCCAGTTGGATTCCAGGTTGCTGGCTTGATCCCCAGTAAGGGACATGCAGGAGGCAACTGATTGATGTTTCTCTGTCATCATTGATGTTTCTGTCTCTCTCCCTACTCCCTTTCTCCCCCCCCCCCCCAAAACCAATAAAACCTTATCTTTGCCGTATGAGTCTATTACTTCCTGGGCAAGAGAATCCCGAATTCCTACCTAAAGCGAAGCTGGTGGGCCAGGTCAGCTCCACGACACCTCTGACCTCTCCCGTTCTAAGATTTTGACGCGCGTCTTGAAAAAACGTATAAGATGCATGGGATGCCTGGGGTGAAAGAGCAAGCACTGATGTCATTGGAAAGCCCACCGTTTCTGCCATCGTGTCCTGCTCTGCAGTTGGAAGAATTGCCATCATACACCTGCTGCCTTCCAATGTTCTCTTCCCTCATGTCCTTTGCGATGGCATTAGATGTTTTATTTTCCTAGAAGAGCTCAGAAATCCTAATTTTAAAACCACTTCAACGTGCAAACCTATCGGATGAGCAATAGAAATGGTCTTCATGCAAAAAAAAAAAAATGATTCAGGAAACGACGAAGTTCTCATTTGATAAAAAAACAAACCAGCCACCGTGGTGACATACGGCATGAATGGAGGATGACAGCGGGGACAGTGAGACCAGTTTCCGTGCTGTCTGCAAAATCAGGGTCTCTTCCGAAAAGTCAAGCGCGGCCGCTTCATTCTTGAAGCCGAGAATATTCCCCAAAAGCCTTTGTTTGCCCTCATATTCCATAATGTTCTGCTCTTACAGTCAATAAGCCATTAGTAATCAAGAGAGGTATAATTTATTAATTACCCTGCGCATTAATATTTAATCTTTTAGGTTGCCGAGCCTATTTCTAAATCTACTTTTTAATTACATTTTAGGGACGTAAATCTTCCAGGCAACCATTAGAAAAGGAATTTTTCTGCACATTACGGTGCCGATTGCCTTACAGCAGCTGGCTGTGGGCTCCACCGTGGCACTTGGTAAAGTGGCAGTCTCGGGGGCAGGGCCTCCTGGCTGGTTTGGGAGCTAATGGCATCATCGTGAGAAGGGAGTGTTCCAAGGAATTTGCAAAGACACAGAGCAGCCAGGGGAGAAAGAGAAAGAAACAGCGTATCAGAAAGAATGTCACCCATGGTGGCCCCTCAGCCGGGCAGCACCCGTCCATGGTGAACCTTTGCTGAGTTCTGAGCAGATGGATCCTGGGCTTGGGGTCCGACATTTAACATTCATGGACATCGGCAGCGCCTTTCTGTCGAGTCTTACCCAGTACTGGCATGTTTGAAGCCATAGAGAGAACTCCCTCCCTGTTTCCCTCCGGTAGTGATACTAGATGCCAGCGATAATGATTTTGTCTCTCCGTGTTCCTCCCCCAGCTTTCTGTCTAGGTGAGCAAGCTTTTGTTGAAACTGGAACTTGTAACTCCTTTCTGAGTCTGGAATGCCTGATGTTCCAAGTACTCTGGGGAGCTTTTCCCTTCCACAAAAGTCCATTTTTTGTTTATAATAACCAAAAATGAGACTCAAATATACTTCCCCACCCCCCCCACACAAACACCATAGGCTCAAGCATATTGTATACATTTGCCAACTTCTGCCTTCTAATGTGTGTGAGTCACTCATGGGCAAGTTGGTTTACTGAGCAGTCTGCTGGAACCTGACACTGATATCGCTAGTGGACGAGTAATTGAGCTAATACTCACATGATTGCATTTAAGAGCAGTTTTCCTCAGAATTGGTCCATAAAAATAGTCCTTTTTGGCTTAAAAAAATTTCCATTCTAGGCCAGCTGGCGTGGCTCAGTGGTTGAGTGTCGACCTATGAACCAGGAGGTCATGGTTCAATCCCCGGTCAGGGCACATTCCCCGGGTTGTGGGCTCAATCTCTAGTGTGGGGTGTGCAGGAGGCAGCCAATCAATGATTCTATCTCATCATTGATGTTTCTCTCTCCCTCTCCTTCTCCTTCCATCTCTGAAATCAATGAAAAATTATATATATATATTTTAAAAATGCCCATTCTAGAACATTCTTTAGTAGCCGCACAGCCCTCATCTCTGTGGCACTTACACATGCAGGTCATGGGGCATTGAGAGAGCTGCAGAAAGTCAGGCGGAAGTAAAAGGTTTTGGGTTTGAGCTGCTCTGGGAGAGAATACAATTGGGAGAGATAGATGAGAGGAAGGAGGTAGCAGAGAGGTTAAAGAATTCGGCTGCACTCCCTGTGACACAGGAGGGTGAGAGGAAAGATGACAGATGTAAAGGGAACAGTAGGCAGCTCCCAGGGGCTGTTTCTCACATCCCTGCGAATGTGGCCGCAGGCCCATCAAGGGTTCCATTCCCCGAGGCCAGAGGGCATTGACACCTCACACCCTTGTCTTACAGCAACTAAGTCGCAAATCTGAGCAGCCCTTAGGATGCATTTATTTTTAAAAGGCGGTAGCAATGGTTTGCGTTCATGGAGTTGCCCATGTCAGTTTGGGGGAATTCGGTTCCGGAACCGGGTGGATGAGTGAGAAACAGCCCGGGCTCAGGGCACCTCCTCTTCCACCCCGGCCCCTCCCAGCGGAAATGCCCATGATTGCTTCTTCCTCTCTGGGAGGACCGTCCCTGCCCTCACTCCTGTCTTCTCTGTTTTCCCTCTCACCTTCCCCCATCTTCTTTTCCCACTCTCTCCTCTTGGCTTTTCGTTCCATTTTTTCTCTTGAGCCTTCTCTTGTTAGGAAGGGACTGTCAGGAACAGACAGGACTACCAGCCGTCACGCACTCCCAACCGAGCCACACGGGAGCCAGCCAGGTGTGTCCCCTGGAAGGTTTCCCAGGAGGCGATGTGTGTGTGTGGAACACCACAGCCCCGCTGCCTTCTCCCTCTCCTGTGTGGTTTTCTCACTGGCTGCGGGAAGTTAAGAGTGAATTTCAGCTGGGTGCGTCCCGACCTCAGTCTGAGAGGCACTGACAAGGGAAAGGTAATTAGCGGAAGGTCTGAAGGGTTAACATTACTGAAGGGCTGGGTAGGCTTTCAGAAGGAACAGCTGATAGAACAAAAGCAGTGACAGCAAATATCTGTGTCACAGTGAGTGCCTGCTGTCCTCCGAACAGTTTATATCATCTCTAATCACCACCCGTTTGCTCCTAGCGGGTGTTCTTATCCGTTTGGAAATGGACATCTTGGCTCAGAGGGGTTCAGCGACCCCCCAGGATTGCCTGGGAGTGAGGCTCCCGCCGGGGTCAAAGCCAAGCTCTCCTGACCGAGCCCTTTTTGTTGTACGTTTTGCCCCTGGAGGACGTCAGGGGAGCCACCCGCCACGTGGACGGCCACAGATCCTCGCGGACATGTCAAGGCGTCTCAGCAGCAGAACCAGTCCTTCCCCCTTGCGCTTCCCGTCATTGAACCCAATTCTCATCAATCCTTGTACAATTAGGTTTATACCCCTGAAGGCCCGCCCATGGCGTTGTTTCGCTTTCTGTTCTTATTCGAAGGCCAATTCGAAGGTAACAGCGTGGTGACAAGGCCACAGATCCTGCAGCCCCACCGTCCCGGCTCCCCACGTCACCGCGGCCTCCGGTGATGTCGCCAGGGCACGCTACCGACTGGTGCCATGCCTCAGCTTCCTCTCTGTGTCATGGGCAGTAGAGGGGCCCTTGGCTCCCAGGCAACTGAGAGAACGAAGTGAGTCACTCCACCAAAGCTCGGGGACAGTGTATATCACACACACAGAGAGCGCGGTGCTCGCTATTTTTTAATTTTTCTTTATCTACATCCACGGGCATTTAAACATATATGCCAGCAGGAACAAAGTCATAGTTGGTGAGTTGGTTACAATAGCAATAAAACTATATTCACTTTTATGATGACTCGAAAAAGATGTGCTACGCATCCCATAGAGTCGATCGCGGGAAAACGAAGCAGGAACTCCCCGTGAGCCCACTTCCTGCTCGGCGGGCTGCATGGGATCTGCCGCCCACGTGCCCGGGGGGCCTGTGCGCAGTGGGGGCGGAACGCGGGGAAGGTCGCACAGGGAAAACCGCCCAGGCCGTCAGCGCTCGGTTTGGAGAAAGCCGATGAGATGCACGTTCCGAGGGCGGGCGGTCGGGTCCTATGGTTAACTCGGCTTTTGATCGCTGTGAGCGAATGCTTCGTGTTAATGCCTGACAACTTCCAAGCAGGGGAAAAAGTGAAAACCAACACAGGTGCTTCTCTTTGCCATGACATGTGACTGAAATTAAAGCGGACCTGTCCATTAAGTCGCGCAGTAACAGGTCCTCTGACTTTTCATAAGGCATTAAAGACCGCGTGCGTCTCCAGGAGACACTCCATCGCACAGAACGCGAATCAATGCTGAGAACATTCGCCATCAATTATTCACGCGTGTTGGAAATGGCTCCACCACTTTGAACGTGAACAGTAGGCGACCTGTAGCAGCGGCGGCGGGACGAAGGCAGCGCTCCCTCACCTTGGAAAGTGTGGCTGTGAGGGGCTGACGACAGACAGAGAGCAAACAGGGGACCCCCACCCGGGTCCCGGTTTGACAGGGACACGTCCTGAGCAGCCTCTGATTGGCTGGAGCAGGATCCCTGCTCCGGCGGTGGGTGCTCTCACCACACATTAATATTTCATGCAGCCATTTCAAAATAAAGTCATAATGCGAATCATAAATCACAGACCAGCGGTAATAAACCACTTTGGTTTATATTAGCTGCCTGCGGACCGTCCTTAAGTATCCCCGCCATTAGCACGGACGCGCCGAGCTTTCTCTGGACCACTTTCGCTCTCTGCCTCCCAGTTTTAAGTGGTGGGAACGTGGAAAACAACGTTGAATCCATTCATTAGCGATAAAACCGTGCTATTTGTTCTCATAATTGATTTCATTTCAACTTGGACCCGGGGCCATGATTTCACAGTTGAAAAGGACAACATTATTGACCTTGTTTTATCAAAGAACCGGCCTTCCTCACGAATCCTACTGGGGTGAAGGGGCATCACATGGACATAAAATGTCTAAAGGGAAAGCAGGACAGTGAGCGAGGGTTGGAGGGATTGGAGGTGTAGACATGGGTTATGCTCATTCATGAGTGGCTGATTCGTTATTTTATGTGATTTTTGATTATTTATGTAAACTCCCCAAACGAGGCTCTCCTAGTGTATGGTCTTGGTCTTACTCTTACTAATTTTCTCTTAGTTTCATTCTAGAGGACTCTGTTGGCCCCTCTTGCTTGAATGCTCTCAGCATTCTTAGCATCAGCATTGGGGAGACTGGCTGGGGTTCTATCTGGAACGGGGTGTCTGTAGTCTCGATGCGAAGAAAAAGCCCAGGGTGGAAGCTTCCTGGGCTCTTAAACATGGAGCTCCCACCAATTAGCCAATCGACCCGGACGTAAGATAAGTCCCACGTGAGCGACGTGTACATATTTGAAGGTGATGTTGCTGGTGGTTTCTCGGGCGTGACCTCCGTTCATAATCTTCAGGGCGAGGCCTCTGCTTGTGGAGCCGCAGTGGGGTTGGTCCGGGAGCCCAGGACCCTGCGTGAGCGTGAGGTTCGCGTTTCCTGCCCCGATGGGTGCGTATCAGGGCTCCTTTCAGAGGCGGCGTCTGCAAAGGGACCAGCTCCGGGCCGTCATCAGAAGTAAACACGTGTGGTCGTTGGGTTGGGATGTGGTTGGGGGAGGACACAGGGCGGGTGCTCCCAGGAGCACGTTGAAGCATTAAAGCATGGAAACACTCCGAGTGGAAACTTACTGATTTTTATTCATCAAAACTTGATTGATTCTTAAAGAGTTTATTGATGAGGGGTGGGCCCCTCCGTCCTGCAGGGGTCACACAGGTTCTGGATTGGAGAGCCGGGGGCTGGGCCCCTGCGAACCTGGAGCTGCAGGTGGTGTAGGAAGCATGGCCACTCGGCCACCACGGGGAGCGTGGTCCCTGTCATCAGGTCGTTGGAGTTCTGTGTCCTGGCAACCAGATCAATTTAAAAAGTAACAAGTCTGTGTGGCTACACAAAACCCGTTTGCTCGTCCGATTTCACTGCCAGTGTCCAGTTCTAGACATTTAGGGAAATATTTGAATCTGAACATTCCCGTGTCGTTCATGAAAAGACTGTGTCCTGCCCTGCCTGATTTGGCTCAGTGGATAGAGCGTCGGCCTGTGGACCGTAAGGTCCCGGGCTTAATTCCTGGTCAGGGCACAGCCCGAGTTGCCCTGTAGGGGGCGTGCAGAAGGCGGCTGATCAATGATTCTCTCTCCTCATTGATGTTTCTCTCTCTCCCTTCCTCTCTGAAATCAATAAAAATAATTTAAAGAAAGAGAAGAAAAGCCTGTGTCCCTGCCTCAGGTTTCCTAATCCCCCAGGAAGGTGCCAGGTGTCCTTAGCTTTATCCTCTGAAGGCCCCGGGTTCTGGTTGAACATCTATTTTCTGATGGAGAATCAGGTGGCTGGTGATGCTGACATTGCTTGTGTGGGTTTGCAGAGAGGGAGCACGGGAGCAATGCATCATGGGAGAGTGAAGGAGAGACTAGAAGCCGAGCTGGCGAGGCCCCTCAGCATCTCCTGGCTCTGGTAGGCGCAGAGCCCTTTAGAGCGAGCGGATGCTTTCAGGGAGGACAGGAGAGGGCACTGTGGGCAAGGAGAGGGCCGAACCCTGACCTCAGAGATGAACTCGGTCTTGGTTTCAAGAAGGCATTTAAGACACTCCCCCCCCGCCCCCCGCACTCTGGAGAGCCTAAATGGACAGGGGGAGCTGGCAGGAAACCACAGGTCAGGCTGGTCCAGAAGCAGGGCGGGAGGCGTGTGGAGGTGAGCGGGCAGCGGGAGAGGGAAGGGGTAGCCGGCGCGGGCGCTCTCTTGCTGCTCTGGGTGTGATATTCATAGCCACGTGCGTCCCGAGAGGCGGAGGTGACCGCGGAGGAGAGGCTGTGGGAGAGGAGGCCGAGCTGAGAGATGCATGCGGGCGGAGATGGGGAGGAGCAGGTGCGTGTGGTGTCAAGGTAACACCTTCCTTCTTTGCAGACCAGGCTCCCGAGGCACAGCGACCACCGACATGGCCATCTCTCTGCAGCCCTACCATTTTCTCCCCATGCACTGATGGCTGCTACACAGTGGGGGGCCTCTGGGGAGGGACCCAGAAACCCCCCCAACAAGTCCCTTCCCCTCCAGGCTGCGGGGCAGTCCGAACGTAGGGGTGATGGACAGTTGGGGCGGGCGCATCTGAGCCTTGGGAGCGGCTGCCCTGACCACTGCCCCCCACGCCCCACGGGGGCTGGGAGTGTTTGCCTGTCCAGGCTTTCATCACGAATCTGTCCCTGTCACTCAGCCTGGGTCCTGCAGGTTGGCTCGTGGCTCATTGGCCTGCTGCGGGCCCCCCCATGTCTGGTCCCACCCGCCTTCACTTGCTTCGTTTCCCTCTGAAACAATCGGGGAGGAACCCCAATTCTTTAGAAGCAGAGCAATGCCCGGGCCATTGCTGGCTTTTTTTTTTCTTAACTGGAAATTTGAGCTATTTTGGTTGCTTCCCATTGGAAGCTGAACTCGACTTTCTAGAAATGATGCCTTTCTCTATTTTTATAAACATTACTGGTCTCAGAAATCATGAGCCCTCCGGAAAGCATTTTCCACAATCACTTCCGCAGTAAACAATTGCTCCTTTCTTGCATTTGCCTACGTTTGAGTGGAAACAGTGAGCATGTTTGTAATAAGGTCCTTTAAGGCCAGTACGTTGCGCCCTACGCGGCGTGGGTGTTACGGAGGGAGAGCTGGGGATGCGTGCGTCAGCGCCCGCCCACTGTGCCTGTGAGTTAGCTCCGAAATGCCGTTCAAGACCCGCGCGACGCTCTCAAGTGTCCGCATGCACACGCTGCTTTCCGTTTTCTTATTTTAACTGGAGTCTCTGTTTCTCTGGTTTTAGGGAGAGTGTGCCCAGGATGGTGCCACTGGCATCCTTTCATTTAAAACCTGGACATAAGTCCTTTCCCTCAAATTCATATGGGAAGAGGCCAAGGTCAGGGTCAAAGTTGAACCCAGGACATTTTGTCTCCATTTCACGCATGGAAAGCCTAAGGTCATTTGGACACAGTTTCTATATCTCGCAGAATTACACAATACATTGCAAGTATTTATTTAGTAGATGAGGCCCTGGGACCATTCACCAAGTTCTTTTAACATGTAAGCAGTGAGGTGTTGAGCAAATTGGCCACAAGTACATGTTGGCTCCACAGAAACCCCGTAAGCTTCTCACTGCGTGGCTCGACGCGCCCCCTTCCTGCCACCCCACCTCCTGTTCGGGCTGTGCAAGCAGCTCCCGCCTAATTGTCGACCCATCGGTAGCAGGAAACAATTATTCCCAATAAGCCCGGGTACCGCTCCGGTTCTCCAGCGGATTATTTAAAAACAATATTTCCTTAAGATAACAATTTTGATAATGACGCAGGAAGGAACTGTATTTGCAATTAAATGAGCGTGCTTTAGCACAACAAGCAATAAAAAGCTTAACACTGAGCCTTTGTGAATTAAATGCCGGAACCGTGTTGGACAAAAGTCGCGGTTCTGCTGACACGCTCGTTTCTCGGTGAATGAAGCCTGTTTAGGTTTAATGCGCTTGTGGTTGGCAATAGTTTAAAAGATCAATGTAAATTCGTTCCCCACTAGTCACTCTGGCTCTAATGAAACTCCTCGCAGCAGGCTCTTGCACCTCGCCTCTCCCTGTCCTTCTGCGGGACACAGCGGGGTCCCCCTGGAGCTGATGACACGCATGTGATGTGATGAAGTGTTTGACAGATTTTATGTGATGCCCGTTTGATTTACGGGGCAGATACAGGGCCCCGACGTCTCCCTGTCACCCCGTGCGCGGGCTCGGCCGCGGGAGAGTGTCTCCGGCGTGTGCTTATTAATAGAACCCGCGTCCGTGCCATTAGGGAAAGGCGGTGAAGTGCGGTCGTTAGGCGTCCCGCTCCGCTCAGCCAGGGGAAGTATGAGAAAGCACACTGCAGGCCGGGACAGATGTTCGTTATCATAATTACCGTGGTTACAGGAAACCCGGTTTTATATATGATGACTCTGTTTTCCTTTAACACTTAATTCAGAGAGTAAACACAGCCGACCCGTTTCTGAGGAGGCCGGCCGCCGCCGGTCAGCGGCTCTGAGCATTTCATTAGGGCTTTATGGTAAGTCACGCGTGATGCTGGTAATGTGGCTTCGCCTCGAAAAAGCGTCTACAGGCAAAATCACGGGGCTCGTTACGCGAAACGGTGCCGCCTGGAACCTGATGCAGAGGCAGCCAGAGGACTTGCCCTCGGCCTGGGACCCGTGGGCGGAGAGAAAAGTGATTCTGCAAGACGGGGAGAGGCCCCCCCGCCCCCCGCTACCTTGCCGTCCCCCCTGCTAACGTGCCCCGCTGTCCCCTGTGGGTGACGAGCTCCCTAAGTCAGTGTTTTGTCCGGAGGAGGCAAAGGGATTTTTTCCTTTCTCTCTCTGTCTCCCTTTTCTGGCTGGTCTAGGACAGTGGTCGGCAAACTCATTAGTCAGCAGAGCCAAATATCAACAGTACAACGACTGGAATTTCTTTTGAGAGCCAAATTTTTTAAACTTAAACTATATAGGTAGGTACATTGTTATTAACTTAATTAGGGTACTCCTAAGGCTTAGGAAGAGCCACACTCAAGGGGCCAAAGAGCCGCATGTGGCTCGAGAGCCGCAGTTTGCCGACCACGGGTCTAGGAGAGACTTAGAACTGGAGGACATTCTCACATGTGTGTCTATTAACGTCCACGTCAAGTTATTGAGCTGAAAACAAATGGTTTCTCGGGTTAGAATTTGAACCGTATCCCAGGGGCTCGAGGAAAGCCCAGCACGGGCTGTGCCCAGTGAGGGGACCGGCCATGACACGGACGGTCAGGCCTCTGCACGGCCCCCTCAGGGACACATGGGAAAGCCGGGCTTACACTTCCCCATGAAACACTCACATGTGATCACACTGGTGTTGTTTTTGGTTTGTTTGTTTGTTTAAATATAAAACTAACACTAAAGAATTTACTCATTTTTTGGGGGTATTTAATACAACAAAGTAAAATCGAACAAATATTTTAAATAAGTAAAGGGACTCGTTTCCCAGTTCCGGGGCTCAGGGGGTCTCAGGTGCCCTTGCTTGGGGTGCAGTTAGAAGGAAACACGATGCTAAGAGGCAGGCAGTGCCTCTGCCTGCGGGGGATGGTGCCATGACTGTTCAGCCCGCAGGACGTGGTCCATCCTGGCCCGGGGTTTCCATGGGGGAGNGGCTGGTCTGAGTCAGTGGTCGGCAAACTCATTAGTCAACAGAGCCAAATATCAACAGTACAACGACTGGAATTTCTTTTGAGAGCCAAATTTTTTAAACTTAAACTATATAGGTAGGTACATTGTTATTAACTTAATTAGGGTACTCCTAAGGCTTAGGAAGAGCCACACTCAAGGGGCCAAAGAGCCGCATGTGGCTTGAGAGCCGCAGTTTGCCGACCACGGGTCTAGGAGAGACTTAGAACTGGAGGACATTCTCACATGTGTGTCTATTAACGTCCACGTCAAGTTATTGAGCTGAAAACAAATGGTTTCTCGGGTTAGAATTTGAACCGTATCCCAGGGGCTCGAGGAAAGCCCAGCACGGGCTGTGCCCAGTGAGGGGACCGGCCATGACACGGACGGTCAGGCCTCTGCACGGCCCCCTCAGGGACACATGGGAAAGCCGGGCTTACACTTCCCCATGAAACACTCACATGTGATCACACTGGTGTTGTTTTTGGTTTGTTTGTTTGTTTAAATATAAAACTAACACTAAAGAATTTACTCATTTTTTGGGGGTATTTAATACAACAAAGTAAAATCGAACAAATATTTTAAATAAGTAAAGGGACTCGTTTCCCAGTTCCGGGGCTCAGGGGGTCTCAGGTGCCCTTGCTTGGGGTGCAGTTAGAAGGAAACACGATGCTAAGAGGCAGGCAGTGCCTCTGCCTGCGGGGGATGGTGCCATGACTGTTCAGCCCGCAGGACATGGTCCATCCTGGCCCGGGGTTTCCATGGGGGAGTGAAGTGAGCGGAGTGAATACAAAAGAAAGAAGCAAAAGCAAACTCGAATCCGAGAGAAACACCTGCCCCAGAGAGACAGGGCAGCATTGGCCCCGCTGCGCAGTCCTGGAGCTCCCAGACCCCGCTCAGCACCACATGTTCTCTTTCTGGGCTGCACGGGCCCAGTCCCCCCACTTCCCAGGCCCACAGGGGTGGCCACTTGCCTCTCAGTGCACCTGGGCCATCTGTGGTTGTGGCTGAGGGTGACCAGGGCCGCCTGTGGGTGAGGCTAAGAGTGACCGTGTCTCCCTGTGGGTGAGGCTGAGAGTGACCAGGGCCTCCTGTGGGTGAGGCTGAGAGTAACCATGGTCTCCCTGTGGGTGAGACTGAGGGTGACCTGGGCCGTCTGAGGCAGGTGAGGCTGAGAGTGACCAGGGCCGCCTGTGGGTGAGACTGAGGGTGACCAGGGCCGCCTGTGGGTGTGACTGAGAGTGACTAGGGCTGCCTGTGTGTGAGGCTGAGAGTGACCAGGGCTGCCTCGCTCCAGCCCCCCTCTGCTGCGGGTGTGGAAAGCAAAGACGACGCGTGGAAGGAAACCCTGCTTTCCCACCCGCACTCGCCCCCGAGGTCCCACTCAGCGGGTGCCGGACACCAGCAGCCACCGCGTCCTGCAGGCCTGCCTTCCCCAGGGCCGTGGGTGTGGAGGATGCTGGGTCACCTGCAGCGGCTGCTGAGAAACATGGCTCCCGCGGTGGTGGCTAATGAGAGAATCCATCAGGCGGGCGCAACGAGGACTCTTTCTCTAAATGTTCTCTGTGCGGCCTCCCTCCGTCCAGCCGATGACACGCAGGGTCAGACCCGTCATCACTCAGCCCCGTCCTTCCTGGAAGCGGACTCGGGCTTATTCAGATGAGAGAACGCGCCGCCCCATTTGTTTCCTCTGCCCCGGGCCCAGCCGGAGCCCATTCCAGCCGCGAGATGCTGATGGGGCCCGCGCCCTGTTCCTGTAACTCATACATATGCCCGCGGCGCCTGCTCGGTCTCGAGTTTGCCGGGCGGCCCCGAGAGGCTCCCGCTGGTCTGGGGACAGTGGCCAAGGTGGACCAAGGAGAGAGAGATCGTGGGAGAGAAGGTTCACTGAATTAGCCGAAGCCCTGACCCCTTCGTGCCTGTGGCTGTTGGAGGCCACTCTGCACCCCTCTGACCTTGCTTCCTCTCCCCAGGGATCCCCCCCCCCCCACACACAGCCTCCACCCACGGGCGGCGGGGATTTGGAGGGCAGCCCCATCCAGGGCTGAAATGAACCGGGCCCCGTGGGTCAGCAGGGAAACTGATCCCCGGTCGGTCTCTCCTCCAGGGTCCATGCGAATCCTCGTGGGCAAGAGGAAGGGAAGAGCCATGACACCATGTCCTTCCTACTGGGAGGGCTGCGCGTGGCCTGCCCACGTGGTGCCAGAGGGACTGGGGGACCCGGCCCTGCACCCTAGGCGAGCTCTCGGGATGCCTCTGGGCCGTGTCCCTGGCCTCCAGTCCTGCCTCCGGAGGGAGCTGCCCCAGCAGAGCCGACTGCCTTCCCGCGGCCGGTGCGGGAGGCTGCGTGTGCAGGTGAGTAACGAGTCGGCCGCTCTGTCTCGCCGGCAGTGATTGCAGGTCAGGTGCCCAGAGCAAGAATGAGCGCACGGTCTGGGAAACATTGGCGCTACACTAGACCTTCTGTGGGTAACGTCTGCATCGGCCGAGAAGCAGTGCTGTGAGCGGAGGCCCGACAGTCCAGGAGAGGCCGTGCAGTGGGCACACGGTCCCCGTCCTCCATTCTGCATCCCACTCCTTCCAGGGGCTGCCTGTGAGTTCCCGGCCCCTCACTCCCCGGCCCACCCGCGCTGCCTCTCGACTGTCGATGCTCTCAGCCCACTCCTGCTCCTCCCTCCCTCAGTGCTCCAGGCTGCACATTCCAGAAGCCCCTGGCACGGCGTGGGCAGGCTGGCCGGCATCTTCTTGTTTTCTTCCAGAATATTAATCTCGGGTCAGTCTTCGTGATCCCCAAAGATTCCCCATCAGCAGCCACCGATGCATTTTGCTTTCACCCGCGGTCGGCGTAAAAGCACAGACATGAAAAGACGCTGGGCGTCCTGAGGGCCGGGCCCGTCTCTCGGAGAGGTCCCAGGAGCCCGCCCTCTCTCCCCGGGGGCTCCTGCCATGTTCCCTCCTGTGATCCTGTTTATGACCCTCCCCGCTTCTCCTCCTGCTCCGATAGCTTTTAGAAATGGAAACAGAACACGAGCCAGAGCGCAGAGAGGCTCGGCCCCTGAGCGGTGCCAAACCCCCGTTAGCACCGACCCAGGGAGGCGTTTTATTCCACACGGGCTGCATCTAGCACTGGTGGCAGAAACAACAAATACCATTTTCTTTACAAGAGAAGGAGCATCTGAGACTGTCCCGCCGCCGACAGACTTCCCCCAGCGCTTGGCTGTTTCGGGTTGGGTTCGGCAGACTGTGGAGAGGATGCCGTGAAACCCTCGCCTGCGTCCTTAAGGGTTTGAATTCCGAATCAGACATCCGACCAGACGGGGCGGGGAAAATGGTCTCTTTGAGAATCCATGCTTTCTGGTGGTTTGGCCCTTTCATCTGTGGCCTCATTCAGCCAAGCCCCTGTCCGGGCTGCACTGCTGCTCCGGGGCGAGTCTGTTCACACAAAGGCCGTCTGTGGCCTGGATCTCCCCGGTCCATGTCCCGGCCTGAACAGGAGGAGGGCTGTTGAGCAGCGGCAGAGTTATCTGGGCGTGGCCCCGCCCGCTGCCAAGCGGCTCACCGATGGCTCGCTGGCGCTCCAGGCGAGATGCGGCGGGCCGTGTTCGTCCGGTTGGTGTGGGCGAGTCGAACAGAAGCCAGGATTGTGGGTCTGATGACTTCCGGGCCCGTGGATTCTGTTTTGTCCCATAGGTTTGCCAATTGTGGGCTTAAGAGCCTTGGATGTGAATATGGTTGAAGCTGAATCAGCACCAATGAATCATTCTTACTCAAAAACGAAAAAGTGAGAGTCGTTGGTGAACTTGCAGGCAAAAGCTCTCCCTCCTTCTCCCTCCCTCTTCTTCCTTCTCCCTCCCTCTCTCTTCCCTCCCTCTTCCCTCCCTCTGGGCCACGCTCTGGAGGTGAGGTGTCCCCGGGACCTTGGCCCGACCCCCTTGTTTCCATGGCTGAACCCCGCGATGCTGTGTTCCAGCTGGTGAACTTGCCCCGCAGGCCCAGGGAGAGAGTCCGTTCGCGGTTTTCAGGAGCCGGGCAGCCGCCACATGTAACAGGATTTGGTTGATGCTAATTGGGTTCCCACTGGCTGGGACTTCTCCTCCAGGCCCATTTGCCTTCCGGGTCATTTGAGTCGCCCAGGTTCTGGGTCAGCCAGTCACTCAACCATGTGATTCCAGGCTTAACGATATCTCCGAGTCGCTGGCGACTCAATCACACTTCAGTTTATTGCTCCATAAAATCGTAACAACTCCTTCGCCATTCCACCAGCCCGCCTTTCTCCAGGGGCAGAGGAAAGCGGTGTATACTTTCTCTCGCTCTCGCTCTCTCTCTCTCTCTCGCCAAAGAAATAAGTCAAAATGCTGTTGGTGTTAACAAAGAGCCCTTTCCAGATGTCGCTGCTACACCTGGTGCAAATGCTAAGCACTGGTCTTAGGAAGGAAGGCTCAGCGAGAGGCCACTGTTGTTTCTGTGATACAATACCTGACACACACAAATACAAACCGTCTCATCTTATAAACTGAGATCGTTTTATCTCCTTTCTTGTTGTCTTTACTCGTAATTCTTATTATAAATCTATGCTCTGCGAATTTTCCCACTGGGAAGAGTCTTGTCCTATTGCTCAGGGGCAAGATTATGGGAATGAGTTTCCGTTTTGTGTTTATTGCGGGTGCAAACTTACGCAGCTGCCTCTGTCGGGAGGCGTTGCTGTGCCGCTGTGTGGGAGCTGAGGCCGACATGAAGCGAGCGCTCGTTTTGAAATGCACCCTTATATCTGCAAATCGTTACTAGACCAATTGCCAACGGGGGCGAAGGGCCATTAAAAAAAAATTCAAGTCTGTTTAGAATGGACGCTTTTGTGATTTGTAATAAAGATGCGTGACTAGGAAGTGGGTCATGCGTTTGGACCTCAGGGTGATGTCATGTTGCTCTAAGAGTCTCCACGTTCCTCACTCCACGTCTCCGTGCTTATCTCGGCGCAGACTGATTGCAAATATCTCCGGGACCACGCTGGCCACGCTCCACGTCTCAGCAGCTGCCTCCTGGCTGCTCAGCTGCAGCGAGAGATCTCTCTAGGCTTCAGATAAATGACACATCATCACTCACACACACAGGAGTTAAAGCAATCGGTTCCAAATTAACAAAACGATTAAAGTAAGTTATCAACTCAACAAAGGCTTGTTCTTTTTAAACGACAATTCCTTTTAACAGCTCGCTATTCTGGAATAAGGTGAAGTGCTTTTAACTGGACGGTGTTGTTGGTCCATCCCTCACCCTACACCTTTCGGGTTTCTTTAGATGTATTTCCAGACGTGGAATCGCTGGGTCATAAAGCAGTTCCTTTTTTAACTTTTTGAGGAAACTCCATGCTGTCCTCCACAGTGGCTGCCCCGTCTGCGTTCCGACCAGGCCAGCAGTTGTTGATTTTTTGACGCCATTCTGACAGGTGTGAGATGGCACCTCATTGTCATTTTAATTTGCATCTCTCTGATGATTAGTGACGTTGAGCATGTTTTCATATGTCTGTCATGCATCTGTGTGTCCTCTTGGGAAAATGGTCTATTCAGGTCCTTTGCCTATTTTTAATTGGACTGGTTGTTTTTTGTTTGTTTTTGAGTTGAGTTCTTTATAAGTTTTGGGTATTAACCTCTTATCAGCTGTATCATTGGCAAATATGCTTTCCCATTCAGTGGGTTGTCTTATCATTTTTTTGATGGTTTCCTTTGTTGTGCAAAAACTTTTCAGTTGGATGTAGTGCCATTTATCTATTTTTTCTTTTGTTTTCCTTGCTGGAGGAGATTTATCAGGAAAAATATTGCTATGAGAAATGCCAGAGATTTTACTGCCTGTGTTTTCTTCTAGGATTTTTATGGGTTTGGTTTTACATGTAAGCCTTTAATCCATTTTGAGTTACTTCTTGTGTAGGGTGTAAGAATTTTGTCTAGTTTCATTTTTTTGCATGTGTCTGTTCGATTTTCTCAGCACCATTTTTTTTGAATAGACTGTCTTTACTCCATTCTATGTTCTTGCCTCCTCTGTCCAATATTAAGTGACCACAAAGATATGGCTCTATCTCTGGGCTCTGTATTCTGCTCCATTGATCTGTCTGCTTTTATGCTAGTACCGTGCTGTTTTGCTTACGATGGCCTTAGAGTATAGTTTGATATCAGAGAGCATGATACCTCCAACTTCGTTCTTCTTTCTCAAGATTGCTATGGCTATTCGGGGTCTTTTATAGTTCCATATATTTTTTTTGAATATTTGTTCTAGTTCTGTGAAATATGCCATTGATACGTTGATAGGAATTGTGTTGAATCTATGTACTGCTTTTGGTAGCATAAACATTTTAATAATGTTAATTCTCCCTATCCACGAACATGGTATATGCTTCCACTTATTTGTATCTTCATCAATTTCTTTCTTCAGTATCTTATAAATTTCCAAGCACAGGTCTTTTACCTCTTTGGTTAAATTTATTCCTAGGTACCTCATTTTTTGTTGTTGAAATTATAACTGGGATTTTGTTTTCTTAATCTATTTTTCTGATAGTTCATTATTGGGGTATAAAAATGCCACTGATTTCTGAATATTAATTTTGTATCCTACTACTTTACTGAATTCATTTATCAGTTCTAGTAGTTTTTTGGTGTAGTCTTTAGGATTCTCTCTATATAGTATCATGTGACCTACAAATAATGACAGTTTTACTTCTTCCTTTCCAAGTTGGATGCCTTGTATTTCTTTTTGTCTGATTGCTGTGGCCAGAACTCCTAGAGCTATGTCGAATAAGAGCGGTGAAAGTGGACACCCCTGTCTTGTCCTCGATCTTCATGGAAACACTTTTAGTCTTTTTTTTTTTGCCTGTTGAATATGATGTTGGCTGTGGATTTGTAATTAACTGTCATGGTATTTTACAAAAGTCCTCAATGGATTTGAACTTTTCACACACAGGTCCTTCATCTCTGAGAGCAATGGTCTTCGCCACCAATTTGCAGGTACAAAGACCCATGGGCAAAATAGCTAGCTCGCTCCCAAGAAGGAAATGTGGTGTAGAAACAGCCCACAGGTTAAAGGAGGTCAGCTACAGGTAAGAACACCAGAGAGCTGCAAAAGAAAGAAAGTGAGTTTGAGGGCTAGAGGGACACAGAGAAGCAAGGGGACAGGTCAGACTGGCATCTTGGCGGGAGACCGGAGCCCAGGCTCTCAGAACTAACTGAGTGAGGAGACGTCTGTCTCAACATTGTGTACCTGTTAAAAACCATTCAGTTGTACTTTAAACAATGAACCTAAATTACGCCTCAGCGAAGCTTTAGAAAAAGCCTAGGCAGGTCTCGGACTCAAATCCAAGTTGCTCAGTCACCTGGCTGCCACGGAACTTCCCAACGCTCCCAGAATGTCGCAAAGCCAGCGAGCACAGATGGGGCTCGCCAGAGGGTCTCCTGTTGAGTTGTCTGGGTCTGGGAGGCCGCCAGGAAAGGAGGGGCGTCCCGTATTCGGGAAACGGGGTGAAGGGAGACAGTGTGGAGCCGACGGGCTCTATCCATCCCAGCCAGGGGCGCCCCGAGCTCAGGACCAGCAGCACCCAGAGGGATATGAGGCCCCATCATTTGCCAGGATCTCGGGTTTGACATTAGATTCTTCTCACAGTGCAGACGGAAGGATTCTCTGGAAATTACTCAGCCTCGAGTGACCATGGATTTCTCTAAAGTCCATAGAAAATGTCTCTTATCTGATTTGTTGTTTATTTTTATGGAATGTTCCTTATTCTAGCTCAGCGGTTCTCAACCTGTGGGTCGAGACCCCTTTGGGGGTCAAACGACCCTTTCACAGGGGTCGCCTAAGACCATCGGAAAACACATATATAATTACATATTGTTTTTGTGATTAATTACTATGCTTTAATTATGTTTAATTTGTAACAATGAAAATACATCCTGCATATCAGATATTGACACGATGATTCATAACAGTAGCAAAATTACAGTTATGAAGTAGCAATGAAAATAATTTTATGGTTGGGGGTCACCACAACATGAGGAACTGTATTAAAGGGTCGCGGCATTAGGAAGGTTGAGAACCACTGTTCTAGCTGTAGTTATAGTCTGCGAACTCAGTTTTTCCAAAAGTGCATTCCTATAATGAACAATTTCTAGAAGATACGCAGTGAGAAAAGAAGATGAGGTGGTCAGGTACATTTTAGGAAACTCCGTTCCCTCTGTCCCCTCTCACGGGGTCACAGGTCAGAGTCATGTATTAAAGGCTCTGAGAAGGTCTGCAGCAGGACCCATGTTTCTCTGTAGCCCAGTGTTTCCCACACGTCGTGGACCCCTGACTTTTGCTCAAGCAGCACACATCCTCGGAGAAAGCCCTGCGTCACGTCCTCCCCTTGAAGGCTGTTTGCATTTGAGCTGAAACGTTCTACCCGGAGCCAGAGCCGGAGCCGAGATGGAACTCTGCTCGGCCTCGCTTGCCATGGTCGCGTCCGTGCCTTCATCCCTTCCTTCTCCCAGGCAGCGTCTTCTCCTGACGTGTGTGCCGGCGTTTTGGTTTGGTTTCCATGATGTCTGTGCACTTGTCAAAAGCGGCAAACGGCTGCACAGTAATCACTCAGCAACCACAAGAGGCACCCGGGGAATTGGTGCTGTCAGATTCGAATGTTAGTCTTCGGTGGCCTCACTGTGGTAATTAATACGCAATGAGAAGGCGCATGCTAATGCAATTAGCAAGGCAGTCGCTGTGACTACGGGTGAGGCACATCGTGAGGGGCCCACGGCCCTCAGTGAGAAATTCCCCCCAACATCAGCCTGCCCTCCTGGTGCTAGGTGTCCCCACGTGTTCACTCTTTTCTTAAATTTATTATTATTATTTTAATCCTCATCCAAGGATATTTTTTTCCATTGATTTTTAGAGAGAATGGAAGAGAGAGGGAAAGACAAACATCGATGTGAGAAAGACACATCAATTGATTGCCTCCTGCACGCACCCTGACCAGGGCCTGGGCTGGGGAGGAGCCTGCCACCGAGGTCCATGCCCTTGACCAGAATCGAACCCGGGACCCTTTGGTCCACAGGCTGACACTCTATCCACCGAGCCACACTAGCCAGGGCCACAATTCGGTTATCACTTCTGACTAATGATCACAAGGACATCAAGTGTTCCCAATGGACTGGATGAAGGTCAGGTGTCAGACAGGAGGCGGTATAGTAAGACCGGGGTCTAGAACTCAAATATAGCCAATAGCGTGGGGCGGGAACAGGGGGAGCCCTCGCACTGTGAATCCGCCACAGTAACAGGCACTCGGGCCAGGGCTCTGGAGCTGGGAAGTACGTCCTCCTAATGCTGTCCTCAGAAATATCTGTCGTTCACTTGATTTCACCCTAATCGGACCCGACAGAATCTTCCTGACACGCGGGCAGAATTCTGTGCGGCACTGGGAGCTGCTGTGACTCAAGGGTGGGGCGGGGGCTGCCCTGGCGGCCGTGCGGGGCGCTGCTCCATCACAGCCTCTTCCCCCCACGTCCCCTCTAATTTTTTTTAAATATATTTTATTGATTTTTTACAGAGAGGAAGGGGGAGGGATAGAGAGCTAGAAACATCGATGAGAGAGAAACATCAATCAGCTGCCTCCTGCACACTCCCAACTGGGGATGTGCCCGCAACCAAGGTACATGCCCTTGACCGGAATTGAACCTGGGACCCTTGAGTCCGCAGGTCAACGCTCTATCCATTGAGCCAAACCGGTTAGGGCTCCACCCAGGTTCTGTTGCCCTAATTTCCCCTCCGGAGGGATGTCTGCTCCGCCCTGCTTCTCAGTCCTCTCCGTTTCCCCTTGTCCTGGGACCCGGGCCAGGTACGTTCTTGAGTGGGGCGCACACTTTTGGTGGAATTTTGGTGGCCTGTCCCTTCCGTGTAAGTGTGAGCAACATCGTTCGCCACATAAGAGCTGCTGTGCGAACCGTGGCTCCCAGGATATACCGGTGCTCACTGTGAAAGGGAGGCGAGCCCGCGGCTGGTGGGCTCTGTGGGTGAGCAGCATGAAGCCGCCCTCACGTAATGGCTCATGTAATGGAGCCATTTAATAAAAATAGGTACGAAGGACGAGGGTAATTAGAGGAAAAGGTCATGGACATCTTCAATTTAGATGGAGGTGATATGAGAAACAGGACTTAGACCTTCCAGGAACGTCGGCCCTGGAGGGCCTCGGAGAACCACACAAAGTGGTTTGCATTTCCAGCTTAATAGCCAAGGCAGGCCCGCCAGCTGGGGCAGCGGACCCCGCCCGCCCTCCCTGGCAGCGGGCATGTCTGCCAGGCAGCTGCGTGGACCCCCGGGAGTACCCACCTGCTCCTGGACTAGCGCGAGTGGGTCTCATCACAGCGTCACCAGCGCCACGTTCTCCAAAGGAGAGTGACCTAAATTTCTTTCCTTTTTTCCAACTTTTCTGTGATTAAAGAAAAATAAGCCCGGCTGACGTGGCTCCGTGGTTGAGCGTCCACCTATGAACCAGGAGGTCAGGGTTCAATTCCCGGTCAGGGCACATTCCCCAGGTTGCGGGCTCGATCCCCAGTGGGGGGCATGCAGGAGGCAGTCCATCCATGATTCTCTCTCATCATGGATGTTCCTATCTCTCTCTCCCTCTCCCTTCCTCTCTGAAATCAATAAAAATATATTTTAAAAAAAGAAAAATAAGAATAAGAACTTCAAGTTGGATGTATCAAATGTGGCCTCTCAGTCATAGGCCCTTTGCTTTGCGACACTGTGTCCGAGCAAGACTTCAAGGTGGCAGGAACCTCCTTTGTTCCCCCCTCTCTCCGTCTATCAACCCACCGCCATCCAGCTGAATCAGGCCGCTTCCTAGCCGCTTCCTCGGGCACCGCCTCTGGCTCCTGCTCTGGCCGCCAGGGATGCCCATCTCTCTGGATGGACCGCAGGCAGCTGGGAGGTGGGCCCCTCTTACTCATTGTTGCGGTGTCTTCCCTCCCTCCTCTAACCCGTGCGGTGCCTGGAGAAGTGCTTGGCTGCCGGTGCAGATGCTTAGCTGTTTATGAATGAAATAGTAAATGAAAGGAGAAGGGAGCTGGTTTACTGGGGGCCGGCGAGAAGTGTGTGTATGATGGTGGTTCCCTGTGGTGGCAAAACCAGAATCCACCGTAAAGAACAGATGGGCACCTCTGTCTTTAGGGACCCAGCCCACGGCACAGGCACGGGTACCCCATGTTGTTAGAACCCTCTCTAGTGACCAACACTTTCCACCTTCTGTCATCTTGTGTGAGCAAAACAAAGGACAACTGAGTTCCATGAGGGGTGCGGGTCTGTTATTGGCCAATAGAAATGCAGGACATCCAGTTCACTTGGAATTTCAGATAAGCAACGAGTAAGAAATTTTAGTGTAAGAATGTCCCCAGTACACTGTAATTTGTCCGAAAACCCTATGTGAGTGTGGCTACTACTGTTGCTGGAGATGGATGCAGCTTCAGAGAGACCATGGGGAAAGGATAAATTAATGAACTTGTCCACCTTTCTCTTAGGCATCATGGTGATGGCGTATTCTTGCACAACAAATGATCACTTTCCAATAGTTCCACACAAGTGGTCACTTCCCAGTGGTTCCACACCTCCATGCTCTTGCCTCTCTTTATGTTCTGGTTTGTAGTTTTGGGGGGACACGTGAATCAGTGAATTAGCATGGGGTTCTCCTCTCTTTATGTTCTGGCTTGTAGTTTGTGGGGGTGGGGGGGAGGGCATGTGAATCAGTGAATTAGCATGGCGTTCTCAACAGTTGCTCATAGAAGCTGGGAAATAGTTGCAAGATTATATGACTGCAATTTTTTCTGAAATTTTATACATCTAGGTTTGATGGAACATGTATGAAGCATGATACTGATTTTTCACATATTGTTAGATATTTCCATACTAGAGGCCCGGTGCATGAATTCATGCATAGGTGGGGTCTGGCCAGCCCGCCCCAATTGTGACCAATCAGCCATGGGGAGGGACCCCAGGTGGTTGGTTGGCTGGTCCGCCCCCTGGTCAAACTCCTGGTCGAACTCCTAGTTGAACTCCTGGTCGAACTCCTGGTTAAAGGGACAACTTGCATATTAGCCTTTTATTATATAGGATTACTTAGATATTACTTTAAGAAATGGTGTTAATAGGAATATGAGTGATCGTGATCTACAGGATGAAATTAAGACATTTTGTAATATTTCCTATTTGAACATGATATCTAAAGTTCAAGCATTGTTTCCAAATTTAAGGACTGCTTTAAAACGATTATTGCTAATTCCACTCACTACTGCCTCAGCAGAGCAAAGGTTGTCTTCGAAATGGAAATGATTAAAAAGCTGTCTTGTCTCAGCTGGCTCCCAGTCAATGCAATGCAAATTATGTGACCGTTTTGATTATAAATGACGTTTGAAATGAAAGTAAAAAAAAAAAGACATAATTTTGTGGAATAAATATATAATATTTAATCAATTGGGTAACATTTAAATTTTATGACTGATAAAAACGCTGACCCACCAACAGAGCACTTTGATATTAATTATTATCTAGTGCTGACATTTATTCCTAATAATATTAATGATTTCATTTTGGTGACCTTTAGTCACCTAAAAACCATAACTATATATTTTCTTATTTTGTTATTACGTAGCATGCCGACAAGGTAGAAGGATACACCATATTTTATTTAAGTTTGCTAACTGGATTGATAACATGTAGGTATTAGATACATACAGTCCTCGGGTTACGTCAGACTTGACGTACATCGTTTTGTGGTTACGTCGCCATCTCCCATTTATTTATAAAAAAAATGTTCCGTCATTTCGACGTATGTACATGTGTGCTTTATGTTTTTTGTTATGTATTCACCACAAGTAAAGGTCAGGAATTGTTACCTTTCTTTTAAATTTTTTTACTGTTTCACTTCATTACTGCTGTGTCTGTGCTCCATGTGAGTGACGTCGGTGCTTATGGAGGTGGGTTCCGACTGACGGCGAAAATCGAGTTATGTCGCCGTAGGAACGGATCTCCCACGTAACCGAGGACCTGCTGTATAGGCGAGGGAGCTCCCGGTCTCGTCCTGGACACTACAGATGGGGGACCAACCTGGGTGGGAGGGCGGCAGCTCCCGCCTTGCCTTCTCCCTCAGCATCTGGCGAAGGCGGGAAGGAGCCTGGGAGGAAGCAGGGTTCACGTCCCTGTCACTTTCCGAGGCCGTGAGGGCCTCCCTCCCCGCTCTCTCCTGGCTGCTGGGGTTTGACGTCGATCTCTAGGTCCTTGGCTTATGCAAGCATCGCCCCAGCCTCTGCCTGGACCTTCCCACGGCCTTTCTCTCCGTCTCCAAATTTCCCCTTTTCACAAGGACACCATTGCTATGGGCTTAAGGACCGCCCCGCTGCCCTGTCTTAGCTAATTCCATCTGCAAGGCCCTCAGGCCAAAGGCCGCACTCTGAGGTGCTGGGGGGTCAGGACTCCAGCATATGAATTTTGGGGGGCAAGGTTCAGCCCGTAACAGTTCCCTGTCTTGCCCACCAGTTGCAGTAGGTGTGTAGGTGGGGCCCTTGGAGTTGAGGCGGGAGCTGGGTATTAGTACAGGGTTGGGGTCATGGTGAAGGTCAGGCATGGCAGGGAGCACTTCCTGTCCCACAGACTTGGTGATTGAAAAAAAACGGAAGCTTTTATTTTATTTGTATTGTTTGGTGGAGAGGATGACGTGATGAGGCCCTTAAAACTGCACTTAAAAAATACCACGGCGGCAAAGATCCCACTTAAACATTTACATTATATGTGCTGCCGAAGCGAGCACTTAAACATTTACATTAGATCGCATAGGTGTGTGCCGGTGTATAAATGCAATTTTTAAGCCTCTGTGATCTTGTGGCTCTGCTTTTTAGAGGAATTACAGTCTATGGCTCGAGGCAGGTGAGTGTCATTTTTCTGTGTTTTCAGTGTAAATGGGGGTGAAGAGACGGATCTGCTGCCACTGCCTGTGGAGCTGAAGCGAGCAGGTCGCTGGGGTTCGACGTCCCGTCCACTGGTGGCCGATGTGTGGGGCCCCTGGAACCTGCCCCCCCTGTCCCCCCCGTCCCATTTCCATCTCTGGTTTTCGGGACCAGCCGGGTGGGAGGACGCTGCTGCCCCGTGGAGCAGAGCCCTGTCCGCAGACAGAACGCAGTGATGCTGTCCCTCTGGTCCCAGCCCCTGGCCCTGCGGCTACTCGGCCAGACAGAGCAAGTCCTTTCCCACAGCAGCGCCTGCAGCCTGCGGTGGGCCCGGCCGTGTCACTGAGCCGCGTCTAAATATGGTACCAGCAGTGGATGGAGTCACTTCCAGTAACAGGATGCTTCTCAGCGGTTCTGCTGGCGCTGACTCAGGCCTCCTCGGGGAGCTGGGTGGGGAGCCGGGTCACGGGCCATCAGGGAGCAGCCGAGAGAGGGAGGGACCCTGTGCGCAGCCCCTGCCCTGCCCACCCCCTGCCCAGGTTTTAGGGGCCCTGCTGCCTCGTCTCCTCTCTGTGAACCGTGATTCACACACCATTTAAAGGGTCGGGCCCAGCTTTCTGAGACACTCCAGGTGAAGCAGGTGCTCAAGTGCCATTAGGTTGTGTGTTTTTTTAAAATCTTTATTGTTGAAAGTATTACATGTGTCCCCTTCTCCCCATGGGCCTCTCCCATCTCACTCCTACGTGGAATCTAATGAACAACATAAACCGATGAACAAAAACAACCCAGAGACAGAAGCATGGGACAGACTGTCAGACCCCGGAGGGAAGGTGGGGGCGTGGGAGGGAGGGTTGGGGGGGGAGATCAACTGTAATTAGGTTTTTAAGCTGATTGACACCCCATCGCTAGTCCTCAGGGGCCGAGAGGGGACCCCCTCCAAGGGCAGAGGTGCAAGTTTACGCTGAGCTTTTTAGGGAAAATATTTACACTCTCCTAGAGGCAGCACACACACGTGTTTACAAACTGAAGTCTTTCAAAGCTGGAATGTAAACGAGCTGGGAACGTCCTCCCAAGGGCTCACAGCGGAAACCGTCTTTATGGGGGGGATCCGGGCAGTGAGCTCCGGAGAAGAGCGATCCCTCTGAGAGCGAGCGTCACGCATCTTCACGGAGAGTGTGCGTAGACGGATGGACGCCGCTGCCGCGGATGATGAGTCATTGATCACTTGAATCCCTGGGGTGTCCTGGGGCCTGGGCCATGGGCACCTGTCCGGGCGGGGCCGGATAGGGAGGGGTAAGCAGGATCTGAGACTCTTTAGAGCCTGAATTCTACTCCTCGATGGCTCATCCCTGTTTCTGAACATTCAGTATTGTCCACAGTATTTTTAAAAAAATATATTTTTATTGATTTCAGAGAGAAGGAAGGAAGGAGAGAGAGAGAGAGAGAGAGAGAGAGAGAGAGAGAGAGAGAGAGAAACATCAATGATGAGAGAGAATCATGGATCGGCTGCCTCCTGCATGCCCCCTACTGGGGACTGAGCCCACAACCGGGGCATGTGCCCTTGACCGGAATCGAACCTGGGACCTTTCAGTCCTCAGGCCAACATGCTATCCATTGAGCCACACCGGCCAGGGCTCTTCGCACTATGGATGTAGACCATTAGGGAAGCATTTCAAAGGACTCGTGTGGCAAGAATGAGAAAAATCTATTTGAAAAATGGAAGATATGCTAAAAATGTAATTTTTAAAGCATCAGAACAAACCACAGTGACTTAAGCAGGGGACAGCATTGCTAACCACAGCTACATAGCTCTCAGCAATTTACCAATGGGCGCCGGGCATGGGGAGGGGCCAGAGCCTTCTTTTGTTTATTGTTTTAAGTCTAGAGACGTGTCCCAAGGACACAGGGACTTGTCATGTTTGGTCCTGCGGGCTTATTATTTTTTAATTCCTTTGAAACATTGCTCCTCGAAAACAACTATTTTTAGGTGCAAAGGGAGCGCTGCTCCCCATCCTTGGGCAGGTTGTCCTTTTCGCAGTCTAGCTCTGGCTGCGTTTCTGCTTTAGAGGGCTGGGCCCTGCATGAGGCAACGAGGAGTAACATGAAAAAGGGGGGACCTTTGTCCTTAGGCCACTCTCACAGCCTCTCCCAGAGGAGGGCGAGGTCGGGGCTCCCTGTAACTAGCGTTTTCCTTACATGGTGCTGTAGCCCCTGGAGATGGAGGAGGTTTGCACGGAGGATGGAAGGCTGGTGAGCACCCCCCCTCCCCCCATTTGGAGGAAATCCAGTGCTAGACATCGAGGCCCCAAGATGAGACGGGCCCCTGATGAGGCCCGCCCGCGCGCCCCCCCGCCCCCCCCCCCGGGGATTCCCGTGCACACTCTCCAGGCTCGGCCGTCAGCCCGGGCGGAGGGGTCCCGGCCGCTCTATGGCACTCAAATCCTGGGCCTGGCATTCTGTGGAGCCCTATGAAGTGATACCTGTGGACAAGGCGATGAGGCTGCGGGAGGTGGGCATGGCGGGGGAAGGGGCTTCGGTTCTATGCCCGGAGTCTGTAGCAAGCGGTAGAGCAGGGCGCACGCGGGCCCAGGGCTGCCCTTGGCAATGGCGGGTGTGACTGTGGAATAAAACACCGAAAGGCCAATGAGCAGGACTGTCTGGTTATAGTTCCCAGCTCTTCTTTCTTTTTCTTTTTTGAACCCTCGCCTGAGGATATTTTCCCACTGATTTTCAGAGAGTGGAAGGGAGGAGGGAAAGAGAAACAGGGACCATTGGTTGTCTTCCTCACCAGCCTCGACTGGGGCCAGGGATCAAACCTGCAACCGAGGTCCGTGCCCTTGACCAGGAAATGAACCTTCGACCTTCCAGTCCGTGGGCCAAGGCTCTGACCCCTGAGAAAACCGGCCAGGGCTGCAGCGTTTCTCAGCTGCTCACGACGTGGTGCTAAAACATGGGGTAGAAATGGCAAGTCCAGTCTGTCCTCTAAACACGGAATTTGTGAGCTCCCGACTCAAACGCTGTGTGTAACGGAGGCACCAGCGTGGTCCAGCTCCTGTTCTCTCCACCCGCCTCTCCTCCTCTCCCACTTCCCCTCTTCTTCCTCTTCCTTCTTTCTCCTCTTCCTCCTCCCTCAGAATAGCCATATTCAAGGAGCAGATATATATCTTTATAATTTTAATTTCATTTTTCAATTATAGTGGACACATGATATTTTTTTAGTTTCAGGTGTACGATATAGAGGTTAGACATTTATATACCTTAAAAAGTGACCACCCCATACGTCTAGGGGGGGGGGGGGGGGGGGGGGGGGGGGGGGGGGGGGGGGGGGGGGGGGGNCCCCCCCCCCCCGCCCCCATACACAGTTGGTACAACATTGCGGACTGTATTTCCTGTATTTCCTGTGCTGTAGTTCCACCCCCGGACTGTTTTCATCACCGCAATTTGCACTTGTCAAGCCCTTTCACCTTTTGCACCCAGTCCTCACCCCTTCCCATCTGGCGACCATCAGCAGCTGCCTCCTGATGTCCTCCCTGGTCCAGGCACGGAGGGCCCAGCGTGGACAGAGCACACAGCCCTCGCTCCCCTGTGGACTGCAGTCCAGGGAGGGCCAGGCTGATGGGCGAGGCCTGGGGAAGACCACAAGGTTTTTGTGGTGTAAGGCATTGGAAAGCAACTACTACCGACCACCTTTTAATTAAAAAAAAATTATAGGTGCTCTCCCACTGGCTTTCAGGAAATGTCCAAGTTATTGTTTAATAATTTCATGTTTTGCTTTTGATGCAGTCAGAACCGCCCTACAACCAGAGGGGGTTTTCTCCCATGTCGAGAGGATATGGTACATGTTGTTAATTTCTTCAGAATTAGAAACCTACGCTGAGGAGGCCAGGGTGGAAGTTAGGTGTGTGCGGTCCCAATGCTGTGCCTGTGAGAAAAGTATGTTAAGACCAAGTGGCATGAAGGTTTGGCTTTGGCACAGACGACGGACGTCCTGTTCTCTCTGGCTTGTGTTGTGCACAAGTGCATGTCCTTTTGAACCAGAGGACGTGGATCAAATATAAATTTCCAAACATTGGGAGATTTTCTATATGCCTTGGAGCTGTTGGTTTCTGACTTGATTCCATCTTCATCAGAGAATATAGTCTCAGATGTTTACTGATATCTTTGTGGCTGAATAGTTAATTGCACCTAAAAGAATGAAAAAAAAGATGTTTATTCTGAAGTTTTTAGTTATTATTGTGGTCAGTGAAGTCATATTGGCTTGACAATGTTACTTAAAACTTCCCGGTACGCATTTCCAGCTTTTTGGGTCTAGTTCTGCCATTTAAGGGGACGGGGATGTGAAATCTCCACTTAGGACGCCAGGCTCGGCTCTGTCCCCCTTTCGTTCTGCCTGGCTTTGCCGATGGCTCACAGACTCTAGTTGGAACAACACTGATCTGGGAGCCCAGAGAGGGAGAAACAACCTTCGGTGGCCCCAAGGATGACACGGGATTCGACCGTGGCCAGAAAGGCTCAGCAGGATCAAGGGAGTTGGAGTGAAGAGTGGGGGAGAGAGAAGTAGAAACATCAATGGTGAGAGAGAATCATGGACCGGCTGCCTCCTGCACACCCCACACTGGGGATGGAGTCCGTACCCTGGCATGTGCCCTGACTGGGAATCAAACTGTGACCTCCTGGTTCATAGATCGATGCTCAACCACTGAGCCATGCCGGCTGAGTTCGAGTTAATTTTTTAAAATATTGGGCTTGATTGTAAATGGACTCTATCTATCTATCTATCTATCTATCTATCTATCTATCTATCTATCTATCTACAATGTACATATATACACATATTTAATTTATAATCAGGCCATATGTATGTACACATACTATTATGCTCTCTCTGTGCACACAAATGTCTATATTTTATGGAGTTTTAGCATTTCAAAATGTTGGGCCTGGCTTGGGTATTAAGTTTTATTTTCATTAGAATTGCATCTAAGTTTAAGGTCTCCCGGTTTGAGAGAATTCTAGCGAATAAACAGTCAATCCTTCAAATAACCGCTTGCCTAGGGATCTGTCCGTGTCCCAGTGCCCTCTTTACAACGCCCACTTCCTCACCCCCACGCCTAGGGCTCAGCGCACACAGAGATGTTTAGCTGGAGTACCTGCCAGGCAGTGGGACAGGCCGCGTGAATGTCTCCTGTGTCCCAGGTGTCACGCATTGGACAGGCCCATCCTTCAGGCTACTGGTGTTCCTCTCATACGTCAGGTGAGGGGACCCATACATGGGCCTGAACGGCATTTCTATTTTAGTTTAAAGGCGAAGCGCATGAAGGATTCCTCAGCCAAGCATTCAGTTTCATTATTGATGACAAATGTGTTTAGTCAGAAAGTCTAGAATCTCTGTACAGAGCTGGACACAGTAGCACATTCCCTGTGGAAACAGATGGAGAGTCAAACAGCAGAATTCTTACCGACAAGAACGGCTGTGCCAGGGGCTCTGGATGTGCCCGTGGAGACGCTCTGATGGAGGGGGTCCCGCAGCCCTGGGGCTTGGCTGCACGTAGTTTGGGTGGCCGAGGCACCCACCATCGGGGCTCCAGGAGAGAAGGGCATGCAGGACCCCGAAATGGTCCCGGGGGTTGGAGGGGAGAGCACAGCACTCCGAGAGCCTGGAAAAGGCCCAGGTCACCTGTAAAAGCATGTAGAGCCATGGGTGTGAGCCACGTGACGGGTGCGTGAGTCATCTCATCCCATAAGCAGTGTGTGCAGTAGTGCTCATTGTTGGACATGAGTTGAAATCTCTACATAAGAACTGGAAAATCCGGTCCTGCTCACGTGTCTGCGGCCCGACAGCCTTGCTAATACGTGAACTGGAGCGCAGGCGGGAGGCTCACATGTATTAGCAGCCTCTGTGTCACAGGCACTGTACACACAGCATCTCACTTAATCCTCACGGCAACTCAGCCAAAAGGTATTTTTACAGGCGTCTCACGGGTGCGGAAGCTGAGTTCGGAGAGGTTAGGGGTGTGGCGGGGGCTACCTGGCTGTCCCGTGGCCGAGCCAGCACACGGCAGAGCTGGTCTGACCGGGGGCTACTGTCCCCACGGGGACCCGCAGGCTGCGCGCCCCGAGTTGGAGGTGGCATCTCCTACATGACCTCACCCTGTTCAGCGATTTCAGAAAAATGGCAGTTCGGGGAAAGGTATGAGTCTGCGTGGAGATGAAGACACAGCCGCGCCTTAAATTAAAATCGCCAGAGGTGTCAAGCAGGGATTTCCGTGGACAGCAGATCCTTTACCTTCCTGCCCCCGAAATGCATCCACAGACTCCCCAACACAAGAGAAGGAGTGACTTATGGGACGTCCGGCCACCGCTCTCACCCATCCTTACTTTATCGAAGGTGCGACGCCCATTGCATTGCTGCTTGGGGTGAACCATTGTAGCCACTGTACTTCGCATTGGGTGGCGTTTCAGGGTTTTGTGATAAAGAATCAGTGGCTTCCTCATGTGAAGTAGTCACCATCAATGTTTCTTACTTTGAAAGTTTGTTAATGGAAAGTGTTGATCAAGTTGTAGAAAGTTGATTAGCTGTTGGGAGAGAAGAGGGATTTGTGGGGAAATAAGACGAGGGTGTAGTATTGATTTTTTTTTTTTTTACTTTGAGAAAATTCTTGACAGAAAAGGAAAATTGCCCTGGGCGATAAGTGCATTTCCGCCTCTCCGGCTGGATTAGGGAGCGGGCGGGAGGAAGGCAGGCGTGGGGGAGGTGAGTGGGTAGGCAGCCCCGTGCGGTTTGCTCCCGATAGTCTCAAGAATGCCTTTACTTCATCCCCCAAATTATCGAAGTAGGTAAGTTTTTCCAACTTAAGATGTTCTAGCTCCAGAATAAAGAATAACCAGCTTATTCTAACCTGACCTAATATTAAGACTAAGTGATTCTTTGAAAAAATTAGTAACCTGTCATTTTCTGGCCATAGCTTTGTTCAGTGATGTTTAAGCCACGAGGATTTAAGAAAACGGCCAGCCGTCTGTGACCTGCGTTCACGCGGTTTCTCAATGCTCTTGCATGAATAGACAATCCCACCTGCTACCAACCCATGTGCCAGCAGCGCGGGGACCTGGGCGTGGCTCAGCACTGCCTGGATGTGGGGTTGACCCAGCAGCGGGAGGTCCCCGCTCCTGCCCTCACGTCATTCAGGCTCCTCTCTCTCTGGTCCTCACCACTGGGCTCACCAGGGAAAAGCCCTTCAGGGCTGGAGCCTCCTCGTCACCTCAGGATCTCCAGAGGGAGCCCTGGCCATTGCTCAGTGGTTAGTGCTTCGGCCTGTGCACTGAGGTGGTGGGTTCGATTCCTGGTCAAGGGCATGGGTCTTGGTTGCAGGTTTGATCTCGGGTCCTGGTCCAGGTTCCTGCAGGAGGCAACCAGTTGAGGTGTCTCTCTCACATCCATGTTTCTCTCCCTCCCCCTCTCCCTCCTCCCCCTCCCTCTCTCCCTACCCCTCTCCCTTCCCCTCTCTTCCCCCTGCCCCTCTCCCTCTCCCATTCTCCCTCTCCTCCCTTCCTTCCACTCTCTCTCTAAAGCTCAATGGAAAAGATATCCTCAGATTTAAAAGAAAAGACCTCGGAGGGAAAAGTGCTCCGTAAATAACTCCTTCCTCTCCATGCTGTTCCCTCATGGGAAGCTCTGAAAGGCACTGCGTCGTAGCTTCTCCGTGTCAGTTCCCTCCTACGCAGCCCCTACTGAGTCATTACCCTCATTACAAGCTGGGTCACTTTTCGCTGTCCATGCTGACAACAGGGTGTTCATCACCCCGTGTCCTGGGCACAGGTGGCTGGAGTTTTACTGGCTCCGCTGGTATTTATCTGGTGCATCTTGTAACACCACCCGAGCTGACCACAGGGCTCCCCACTGCGCCCCGGGAGGAGCCGCTGCCGGAAGGGCGTCTAGCCATGCTGTTCACCCAGGGCGATCGCTGTGGCGGTGGCGGGGAGGGAGGCTGTGCTAAGGGAAATGCGGAGGCTAGGTGTTGTGTGGGGAAAGAGGATTTCACTCCAGACTGAGACAGTGGTGGTGGGAGTGGAGAGGATGCGTCGGACTTGAGGGAATTTCCCAGGTGCTAGTGAAAGTGGCCATTGGCCAGTGCGTCTGTCTGTGGGGGAGATGGAGAGAGATGGGGGGGCGCTGGGAGGATGGGGAGGGGAGGGGAAGAAATGGTAGGAATGAAGGTTTCTGGCAGTGGGACTCCAGGCAAATGGCAATTCCATCAACAGACTAGAATAAAAGAGGAACGTGGCTGGTGTGGCTCAGTGGTTGAGTGTCGACCTATGAACCAGGAGGTCACGGTTTGATTCCCAGTCAGGGCACAGGCCCGGGTTGTGGGCTCCATCCCAAGGGTGGGGCGTGCAGGAGGCGGCAGGTCAATGAGTGTCTCTCATCACTGATGTTTCTATCTCTCTCCATCTCCCTCCCTCTCTGAATCAATAAGAAGATTTTTTTTTATTATAAAAGAGGAGACGCAGGTTTGAAAGGAACTTCTGTGACCTGGGGAAGGGATAGAGTGAGATTTGCGTGGGGTAACCAGCGGTCGGAAGCCAGCTGTGTTGTGTCAGGGGGACGGGCGCCTCTGTTTAGGGAGCCACCACGACTCCTGCACACCCAGGTGTGTGTTAGAGGAAGTTGCTTCAGGACCGACTTCTGTGGCTTTGTCCAGAGTTCACTGGGCGTTTCGGCGTTTGCAGGAGCGCGTCAGCGTAACGACTCTCCAGCCAGGGCCTGGCGTTCACAGGGCTTAAATCTGCAGGTTACAGTCTCCAAGCTTGGCTTCCGACTGACCCTCCTGGAAGTGCTGTCATAAGTGCTTGCTCCACAGGCCGGCCCCTGGGCCGGGCGCCGTGCCCTTGCATGGGGCTTGGTGCAGGCAGCAAACCGCACCTACTTGCGGGGAGCAGCGTGGAGCGCGTGTCAGATCTGAGACCAGCGGGCCGTCTGGTGGAGCGAGTCCCGCTCTGCACGGAGTCAGGAAGTGCACAGGGGTGCCTCAAGCTGTGCCCTCGCCTCAGGGGCAGGTTCCACAAAGAGGCCTGGAAGGTCAGAGCAGCGCTGGCTGCGGAGCTCAAGGTGCGAGAGTCCGGCCGCTCCCTTGACGGGCGGCGGGGCTGGGCCGCCTCTGCTGTCTGATCCCGCCACTGCCCACGGCCTGTGCTGCTGGTGGGAGCGAGGCGGCGGGTGATGAGGCGCCTGTTCTGTCCGGGGGTGGGGGGGGGGTGGGGGGTGGTGGTGGTGGGGGGGGGATACCCCTCCTGCCCTGATTGCGCGGGGCGTATTTGGGAAACACGCCTTCAGGTTGTGATCAGAGAACCCGCGGAGCCGAATGACAGTGAATGGCAGCGGCTGGGTTNGCCCCCCCCCCCCCCCCCACACCCCTCCTGCCCTGATTGCGCGGGGCGTATTTGGGAAACACGCCTTCAGGTTGTGATCAGAGAACCCGCGGAGCCGAATGACAGTGAATGGCAGCGGCTGGGTTGATGGGGAGGGTCATTCACGTAACTGGGGGCCTTTAGGTGAATGAACGTGCGAGTGGCAGCACATGCGGGGCCATGTCTGAGGCAAAGGTGTGCTTTCTGCCGGCAGCTCCAGCAAGATGCGGGATTCTGGGAGTGCGGGGGGCTCCTGCCTCCTGTCCTGCCAGGAGTGGCTCCTTCTGGGGGTCCTGGGGCACTGTGGTCCTTGCAGGAGACGGGCTCCTGTGACGTAGGCTCAGGCAAGGTCTAGTCCGCGTTTATTTTTCCTTTTATGATTAAAAGCCACAGACGATGGAAGTCCTTCCTTCATGGGGCCTGGTGTCGAGCGGGAGGAGCTGATTTTCAGTGGCGCTGCCTCCTGGGGTAGGATGCCGCTGGTTCGCGGAGCTGTGTTTGTACATATCATGACGATAACATGATGGGAAACATCAAACAGGTATGCACGCATGACACAGGCGTGTGAGTGAGTGTGTGGGAAGTGCTGTCACAGCGAAAGGCATCTTCCTATGGGTGGAGGAGGGAGAGGGCAATGCCGACAGCAGAGGCCCAGTGGGCCCTGACGGGGTGCTGCTCGCTCCCCCGAGCTGGGCAAGCCTGAACTTCTAGCCTCAGGTCCAAGTTCAAGTAGAGCAGGGGTCCTCAAACTATGGCCCGCGGGCCACATGCAAATACAAATATTGTATTTGTTCCCATTTTATTTTTTTACTTCAAAATAAGATATGTGCAGTGTGAATAGGAATTTGTTCATAGTTTTTTTTTAAACTATAGTCCGGCCCTCCAACGGTCTGAGGGACAGTGAACTGGCCCCCTGTTTAAAAAATTTGAGGACCCCTGAAGTAGAGCATCACCAAGGAATGTGCATGGCTCCTTTAGTCATCCTGGGTCTGTGAGGAGACATCCCTTCACACACACACACACACACACACACACACGAGGTTCATTTCAATGACACGTTAAAGTCCTGTCAGCAACCAGTCACTGCCCCCGCCCCGCCCCCCCCCCCACCCCACCCCAGCCTGCAAATGCGGGACTGCGCGCTGGGCCGTGGACGCAGCCTTCCCGCTTTGACATCTGCCAGGGACGCTCCCCACAGTAATTACTGACCTTAATGTCTCTCTGCCGTGTATGCAGACTAATTACGCGGCACAGCTGCGGACTCGCAGCCTTTCCCTTCAGCCAGTTTGACTGCGGGGCCCGCAGGGTGCGAGCCGCTCCGCACGGGAGCGGAGCTCCTCTTCCTGGCCCTCCTGGCCTTGCCGGCTTCCCTTTGGGGGCTTTCTGGCCTTGCGCTGGCATGGATGTTCTTCTGTCCTGCCCGGCGCTGGTGGGAGTGACGGGAGCCCTGAGCCAGGGCTGCGGGTCTTCTCTTGTGCATGTTGACAGCATCGAACACATGTATTCGGAGGGACCAGCTCCTGAGGGAGGGGAATCTAATTGGGCGGCACTGGACCGGAGCAGCGATGCTCAGAGCTCTTAGATCTCTCAGATCCCATGTGCATTTGAGCCGTAAGGACCTGGCACTTCTGCAGCAGCTCTTGGGTGGTTTTTCTTATGATTTCCAGTATTTTCAGAGAGATGGTTAAGAAGCTATTTGCTGCTCTTGCAACATTTGCCAAACGTAATTTCCTTGTGCCAATCTGTTGCCAGCAGTTCAAATTCTCCATTTTTTTAAAAAAAAATATACTTCTATTGATTTCAGAGAGGAAGGGAAAGGGAGAGACAGATAGAAACATCAATGATGAGAGAATCATTGATTGGCTGCCTTCTGCAAGCCCCCTACTAGGGATCGAGCCCACACCTGGGGCATGTGCCCTTGACCAGAATTGAACCCGGGACCATTCAGTCCGCAGGCCAATGCTCTATCCACTGAGCCAAACCAGCTAGGGCCAAAGCCTCCATTTTTTAAAAAATATACTTTTATTAATTTCAGAGAGGAAGGAGATGGAGAGAGAGCTAGAAACATGAATGATGAAAGAGAATCATCGATCGGCTGCCTCCTGCACACCCCCCATTGGGGATCGGGCCCACAATCCGGGCATGTGCCCTTGACTGGAATCGAACCGGGGACCCTTCAGTCTGAAGGCTGACGCTCTGTCCACTGAGCCAGACTGGCCAGGGCCGAATCCCTCCATTTTCACCCAGGAGAACATGTCCTGAAAATCGGAACATAGTTTTTAATGATTTCAATACATTGGTCACAGAGTTTTCTATTCTGATTCTATTTCTGGTTTTAATTGCTTTCAAGGCTGGGTTTGCCTCTTGTAGTGAATTGTGGGATATGGAGGAGAGGGAGGTAAGCCACGCCCATGCCATCGAGGAACACCTACCACGGGGAGGGTAGAGAGGCCGAGCCGGGGCGTTACTTAGAGAGGAGAGCAGGCCCCTTGGCCACACCGGCTGCCGCAATGCCACCTTGCTCGTCGCTGCTAAATCCTCCATTCGGGTCGCCTTGTAGCCCAGACCTTTCGGGAAGTTGGCAGCCATGTAGTACTGGGTTGTTCTCTTAGACCCCGTGGGCGGCAGAGCTCAAACGACACCCATGTGACAATGATTCCTCTGAGAAGACAAAGCGGGTGGGCACCAGCAAAGGAAAAACAAGCCGACGACAAAACCAGCAGTAGCGTGACCTGCGTAGAGAGCGCAGGGGACACTGACTTTTCTTCTCCCGAGGCTCAACCAGAGGCCCGTGGGTATGGGGGTGGCTCCCGCACCACACGCGAGTCATTACAGTGAAGGGGATGGGGCGTCCTCACCACGGATGCCTTACTTAGGACTGAGTAACCAGCGGTTCTCAACCTTCCTAATGCCGTGGCCCTTTAATACAGTTCCTCATGTTGTGGTGACCCCCAGTTTCATTTTTACAAATGTAACATAATGAAAGCATAGTGATTAATCACAAAAACAATATGTAATTACATATGTGTTTTCCGATGGTCTTAGGCAACCCCTGTGAAAGGGTCGTTCGACTCCCAAGGGGTCACCACCCACAGGTTGAGAACCGCTGGATTAAACTCTCTCACAGCCATCACGGGGTGGGGGAGGAGGGTCGGGTACTGATCAGTTCCGAGTGGAAGGGGAAGGCGAGGAGCTGGAAGGGGAAGCTCCGTGCTGGCATCCGCCTCGCCCGCCCGCTCTGGCTGGCTGGCTGGGGACCACGGGGAGCCAGGGGCCTGGGACAGCTCGGGGACCTCCCTCCTGCCTGCGCGCTGTGCTGCGCGCCGTGTTCACTGTGGCCTCTGGGCCGGGTCTCCGCTCAGGCCCATGGAGACGGGACTCCCAGGCCGGCTGTGCAGGCTCTATCTACCACAGGCGCAGCGTTGGGGTGGATGGAGGGAGCTGCGCCTGCGGCTTGTGCACGGTTATGCTAAATAGCCAGCCCCCTGCTTGTTGTGGTCTGGCCTTTGCCGGGAGCCCTGGGCCACGGGAGACCCGTGCAACCTACATCGCCCGCACCTGCATGAGGGAGGGCTCGCCTATATGGCAATCACAGCAGGCAGGGGGGTGAGGGGGGTGGGGGGAGGGAAGGAGCTCCAGCTGGGGTACAGGGGTGCCCAGGCCTATAGCCCCCTCCCAGCCGAGTTCTGTTCCCTCCACAAGGAGGCTGTGAAGTTGACAAGCCCTGGGCGCCCAGGGCTCTGCTGTTGGGGTGTCACTGGTGCGTCCCCTTCCCATGGCTGCCTCCTGGAGACGCTCAGTAAGTGAGCCCCGTGGGAGGGAGGTGCCCTCAAGGTCAGAGCGCTCACAACGCTGTGCCCTCCGCTCCCTGCAGACACCAAGAGGTCGCATCCTGTCAACCGCAGCCATCGCTCCGGTCTTCCTTCAGGATCAGTGGAGATACTGTAGCCCCCCAGTTGTAATGCTGCTAATATTCAGACTCGAATGGAATTCGATGCACCTAGAACATAACACTGAGCCGGTGCACGCCGGCTGTTAGATCTCTCTGAGCAAGCGGGCTGTGCCCCGGTGCCCTGGGAGTCTGGGTTGGGGCAAGTCTGTGTCTGGGAAGGGGGGCAGGTGAGGAGAAAGGGTTGCCGAGAAAGGAGGGGGCAGCCTCCCGGGGAGACCCCACCGGCAAAACCATGGTCAGTGCCGGGGTCTGGGGGGACATGGGACCATGCCAGCCAGGTGTTTGCAGGAGGGAGACTCGGAGAGCAAGCACGCAATCGCTCCCTGCACTGACTCAGGCCCTCCTCCGCCCCCCGGGCGCACAGGAGTGTGTGAGGGAGGATGCCCTGTGCCCTGTAGAAACGCCCAGAGGGAGAAGGTCCCTGACAGGTACCTCTGAGCACAACCCCAAACCTGTCCTGGGCCATCCTGGGCCGTCCTGGGCCATGCGGTGCCTGCTGCCTCATTTCCAGGCAGCAATTGAGTGATAATTGCAGGTTCCTATTCGGGAGAACAACACAGCGGAGCCTGATAAAGTTTGTAACAATTTAGATGGAAATCTGAGAACTCGCAGCAATTTATTTGCAAAGAAAGGCACAGGTGGGTTTTAACTACCTGCCCATCGGCTCCTCTTCACTGCGGACAGTGGATACTGGTTCTCGGGAGTCAGTGAGCCCTGGGCCGGGCCTGCTCGGGGGGCCGGCTGTCATGATGACCCGGCGGGCCATCATGACAGCATCCACGAAACCAGGGGAAGCCCCGGGAGGCACTTCGGGTGGGCAGGGTTCCCCTGGGGGGAGTAGCCTTTTTTCTGCCAAGGATATTGATAACATGATTCACAACATGATCCATTTAAAAATTAGCCTGCTACACATTTGATCAAACACTGAACTAATTCACCCCAATGCCTTGGCGGGGCCGGACCAAATGCTTTCTGGAGCCTTAAGTTCCCACCCCTGCTCTCGATGGGCCCGTGGCACCCGGAGGAGGTCAGCGGGGTACGTTCCAGATCAGACGCCCTCGACCCGGAGACCTCAGCCCAGCACGAGGGAGGCCGGGTTGGGTCCTCCTGGCTGTGGGCTGTCCTGGGCATTGCAGGATGTTTAGCTGCATCCCTGGGGCCTCCACCCACCAGACGCCCACAGCACCTTCCCTCCCAGTGTGACAACCAAGAACCCCCAGACATGCTCAGAGGTCCCCTGGGGTGGGGTCGGCATCCACCTGCCTGCCCGACCCGCCTCCGTTTGAGAACCACTGCCTCAGGCAAGGTCGGTGCTGGGTTTTCAGGGCGGTTTCCAGGGTTAATTATTTTCTCCTGAGTGCAGATTGCTATTTGGATATCGCTGCCTCCTCTCTGCTCAGCCCTCACTGAGTGCCCAGCTATACGGTTACATATTGGCTGATCCTCCCATCTTCAACCTGAAGCTCTGACAGGAAACGGCTTTTATCTTCTCCGTTACACGGAGGGGGCGGTGGGGGTTGGAGTATCTATTGCTTCGCATGCAAATTTTAATCCCTTCATCACCTTCCCACAGTGCAGGGGCGATGCCGAGTTCAGCAGCCCTTCCAGACTTGACCTTCGGCCCGGACAGACGGGAGGAAGCCTGGAAGGTCATTTCCTTCCCCCAGCCAGGCCCGCCGGCTTTCAGAGCGAGATGACCTAGGCTCCCTTCGTGCGGGAGCCCATCCATACCGCTCTCCTCCCTCCCGTCCGCAGTGCGAACCGACTTCCCACTCATGTGCCATTTGCATGTTGTTCTCCGGGCTCAAATATCTTCCTCTTTAAAAAAATTTTTTTCTAGAGAAAACAGTTTGTGGGAAGACTCCATTTGGTGCCAATTGTCTGTATTTCTCAGAGTGGAAAAGCTCAGTGTCTTGGCAGATTCCACGGTAGCATGAAGCAGAAGCGCTCTGTGATTTTGAGGAGCAGCATGAAAACACCCAGACACTGGTTTTTCCCTCCGAGCTCTCCGCTGTCGAGGGCACGGGGAATGCGTCTCCATTGGCGCTGTTATGTCTAGAGCTTGTGCTCGGGGCGCATCCAGGCGGCTTCTTATCGGGCGGAGATGGCTCTGCCTGTGGACTCGCTGGCCGTGCGCGAGTTGCCATAAATCACAGGGCCCCGGCCTCCTCCCACAGGCTCGTCATGTCCTTGGGAAAACAGGGCTGCTGGGTCTCACCCCGCACAGATGCGCGGGACACACGCCAGGCCTGTGTGGCCCGAGGACCGCGAGCTGGTCCCCTCTTCTCAGACGGGGCGCCCATCCACGGCGCACAGAGCCGTTTTCCAGGGCTCAGTCTCCACACAGAGCACTCCTGGGATGTTAGAAAGTCATAACGGGCAGATCTGGTCTGTAGCCCCGAACTGCAGCCATTGAAAATCAAACCCGCGCGAGAGAAAGAGATGGTGACACATCCCTCCGTCTGCAGGTCTCTAAGGTCTGAGAGACCCTGCGAGAACCACTCATCCTCCCCGATTGTTTTTCAGATCGAGAAACTGACACTGAAAGCAGGGAACTGTTTCACTTGAAGGAGCTGGCTAATGGCAGGTTGGGAGGAGCATGTAACTCAATGGACGCGCCAGCTCTTTCCACTGTACTGCACTGCCTGTCTCTGGGCAGAAGTCAGCCTCTTTCTGCCCCAGCGCCTTTGCATCAGCTGCCTCACTCATTCAGCCACTTTACTGAGTTCTCCACTCAGCTGTCCTCTCCTCCCTGCCTGTCCCTTTCTCTCTGTTCACTTGGCTTTTACCGTAGCATCACCACGTCCTGGCATTGTTTTTATTTGCCATGTGGGGCACCAGAAACACCTGCCTAAATAACATCATAGATATTTGAGCCAGAAAAGGGAGGCCCTGCTACATCCCTAATTTTAAACACAGAAATGGTTTAAAATGATGAAAAAAACTGGGAGTCTCACAGGTGATCAAATAAACAGCGATGGGATGACGAGATGTCATGATTAATGTCAAGATTGCCAGGGAGCTGCATTTGCCAGGTCAAATACATTTGTGTTGTCTCAGAACTTCCTTCTCCGTGTTCCTGGGATACCAAGCAGCCGGTGTGTATGTGTGTGTGTGTGTGTGTGTGTGTGTGTGTGAGAGAGAGAGAGAGAGAGAGGGAAAGTTATTTTAAGGAACTGGCTCATGCAATTATGGAAGCTGACAAGCCCAGAATCGGCAGGGTGGCGAGCAGGCTGGAATCCCAGTGAACTTAATGCGAAACACAGAGGCAAAGCTTATTAAAATAAAACATTTTACCCCGAGGAAGAGAGACGGCCTTAGAAACCATCTGTTTTGTGTTCTCAGTATAACGAAGACCCTATGATTTTCATGACATAAAATTGAAAAGTGGGGTGAGAACATTAGAGACTGAGATGAAAGGAATATGAGGTTGAGATGCAGGCAGACCTGAGGGGAGAAAATGAATGAGGTTTGCGAGAAAGCTAAAAATTGCAAAAGGCTGCCCAGCCCACGTGGCTCAGTGGTTGGGCATCAAACTATGAACCAGGAGGTCACAGTTCGATTCCGGGTCAGGGCACATGCCCGGTTGTGGGTTTGATCCCCAGTAGGGGGTACGCAGGAGGCAGCAGATCAATGCTTCTCTCTCATCATTGATGTTTTTATCTTTCTCTCCCTCTCCCTTCCTCTCTGAAATCAATACGGTAAAATAATATATATTTTTTAAATTGCAAAAGTTTGATTAAGACCCACGTCAGAGATGGTCTGATACAGAGTCAACACTGTAGAAAGCTGAATTGATAATATAGAATTTGAGACACTGTTTTCAACGACAGGGGAAATATAAAGCAATGAAATCATGACAGATGGAGATGAATGGATAGATAGATACAGGAGATTGCGTCACAGAGAGTAAAGAGACAGGTATCAAGGAAGATGACAGGGAGGTAGGTAGGTAGGTAGATCCATTGGTGGAAAGATGAATAGGAAAGTTAGATGAATAGATACAGAAGACATAACACACAAAAGAGAGGCGACTAGAGATGGAGAGGAAAGAGAGGAGACGGATGTGGAGGAGGAGGAGGTGGGAAGAGATGGAGAATAAGGGTTGTCTATAGTCCAGAGTCAGGAGGGAGGAGTGTTCTTCGGTCCCAGGATGACTCAATCAGCAGAACTAGTTTGAACTGCCCCCCGCCCTGCACATCTCCCCCTCCCCCCCGCCCCCCGATCTTGGATGACACTGTGACACTGAGTTTACCTGCGTCTGAAGCCCAGGGATCGGGTTGTGACAGCTCCAGCCGCTGAAACTCAACCCGCAGCTGCCACAACCCGCCAACACGGCTTCCAAGGGTGACGGGCTCCCTACTCTCCAAGTTCTGGTTTCTCGAGTTTCAGAAGTCCCTGAGTTCTGTATTTCCACAGCCCTCTCGAACACCTTTCCAAAAATAGTAGGAAATACAAGTGAGTATCTGGTAGACAGATCAGGGAAGACTTTTTTAGACGTAAATTGAGCTTTAAAGGTACTTAAAAAAATAGATAACAAAAAAAATCAAAGACCTTTGAGCGTCACCAATACTATAGGCAGCGTTGTTAGGCAGACAAACTGGAACGTTATTTACATCAAAATAATGGACAAACCAAATCGTGGTTAGAAAGTGATGTGCCAAGAAAATTCTATAAAAGTGACTGAGCCTAACAGTTTTTTAAAAAGTTTAAAAAAGGCGAGGTCGATGTGAGGACATTTCGCTGGTGTTTCCATCGGATGGCGGGGGCGTAGATGTTTGTCTTCTTCATGCTTTTCCGTGCAGGTCTCTGTCCTGAGTCAGGGACAGGAGGGCTGTTCGCAGAAGGGGGTGGGGGAGGGGAGGGGTAAGGGCAGCCAAGAGAATGACAGAGGACAGTTGATCTTGGAAAATAAAGTTCCCCGAAGTGGAGGTTGGCTTGTATATGACACCCTCGGGAGGCCGAGCCCACCCACGGCTCCACAGCCCTGCCCTGAAGTGGGCTCGTCAGGCGGCTTTGCCAACGTGGGAAGGAACCCGAGTGGATCCCGCAGGGCTCCTGGGCCGCACGTCCTGTGCTGGGGGAGCGGACAGGCTGCCGTTACCCACCCCTCAGTCGCCTCCTGGGGGGAGATGAGGCCACCACTGGGCTCTCGGGGTCGCTGCGAAGGAGCCTGGCTGGAGGACTGGCAGGAAGCCCCCCTGGGTTCAGTTCAGACCAGTACTTCTGGGACCCCCTGGACCTGGGTCCCTGTGCTGGGAAATGAAGGGGACCCGCCACGCGTGGGCAGGCATTCCCAGGGGCCTCCATGTTTTCTCCGCGTCCATCATGAAATCAATCGATTTGCGGGTTCTTTCCTCCTTGCCCTCCCCTCGCTGGCCCTCCGACTGGCTTTTCGCTCTCCACCAGCTGGGGTGCGGAGAGGGGCAGGGGCTGGAGAGGGGTCGTGTGGCTGATACTTGCAGCGTTAGGACTTCATCCCCAGAGTCATTTCCGGGAAGGACACGGAGTTCTCCTGCAGCCCCCGGTGGGCCTGTCCCTGTGCCCCGTGGGCAGGGCTGCAGGAGGCCATCCCTCTGTTCTGGAGGGAGGAGCTCTGGGACCGGAGCAGGTAGAGGAGGCCCTGTGTCCTGGGAGTCAGGGAGCTGCTCTTTTCTCTGGAGCTCAGGGCTGCCCACGCCTGGAATGCTCCCTTGGGGTTGTGTCATTTTCCCTCGTAGCGTGGCCTGCTCCCCGGGGGCCAGCGGGGCCAGGAGCCTGTGCCACCCTCGAGGGGAGGCAACGGTTATACTTTATTTCTGTGATGCAGGCGGAAGGGTTCTTGCTGGGGCAGAGGTGTTGGAGTTTTCCACGCGCTCTGAGCTCCAAGCACCGAGGACACGCTGTGGCCTCAGTGCACAGGGAGTGGCTCAGGTGGTCACAGCTGGTGCTGGGAAGAAGGTGTGGATGTTTTCATCAGGAAGAGAATGAACGAAGTGGACGACTTTGTCCAAAAGAGGCGACCTAAACCCGGGAAAGCCGGAGTGAGGCTCGTGTGAAGACAAGTTCTGGGGGTGCTAGCCGACGTCTGGGGGTGTGGGAGCGGCCACGGTGGTACCTGAGCTGGACAAGGGGGTGCACCCCCTCCCCAGGGCTGGCTTTGCCATCCCGAGAGCGGGCTGGGAGCCACTCTGAAATACAGTCTCCGGTGCGTTTCCTGGGCTCCAGACCCTGAACTTGTTCCGAGTGAACTCACCAAATCCCACGGCGACACTCCCAGGCAGGGATGAGCTCCCAGGGAGAGATTAGCTCCCGTCACAGAGTCACAAACGGGAGTCTGAGGGCCAGCAGCAGGGGTTGAGTCCGCCAGCATTTCACAGCTGCACAGTGGCAAAGCCTGGGTGTGAACGCAGGATGACTCTGTCCCCAGACTGTGACCTTGCTGAACCGCTAGCTGCCTTTGCGTCCGGAGCCGAGAGGAAGGGGCTCTGGGTCCGCTGTCTGAGGAAGGCTGCCCAGGCCCCCGTGTTCCCAGTTCTTCACTCCTAGAGCGAGCGGATGGGAAACCACACCTCCCACCTTCGCACAGGGGCCCCCTGACTGCCCGCCCGCACGGCTCCCGGGGAGGCTTGGAGAGTTCCCAGAGTACAGTGCGGTGGGGGGGGGGGGAGCAGGGGGCAAGAGTGTGGGTGTTAGAGTACATTTGCCGAGCAGGTTTAAGAAAATACACCTATGTTTGCCTTGCCACCTGCGCACACAGACACCCCCCCCTCATGGGCCATTCCTGCCCCTGTCGGGCCGGCTGGGCCTCCTGAGCAGCTCCTAGAAGGTGGGCATCGCCTGGTCACCAGCCATTTCTGAAATATTGGTGAGAAAGGGGAGTGGGGGTCATGCAGCGCTGGGGAGAGGGGAAAGTTGCCTCTGTGACAGTTATTTTTGTCACAGTGGAGAGGGAAGTCACCCATGTTGCTCTCCTGCGTGTGTAAGTTGGTGCCTCCTGAATATTGGTTGGGTTCCATTGCTGTTCAGGGTCCCCGTAGCCCACTGTGCCCAGGAGCCGGGGTCCCCGTAGCCCACTGTGCCCAGGATCCCGGGGTCCCCGTAGCCCACTGTGCCCAGGATCCCGGGGTCCCCGTAGCCCACTGTGCCCAGGAGCTGGGGTCCCCGTAGCCCACTGTGCCCAGGATCCTGGGGTCTTCATAGCCCACTGTGCCCAGGAGCTGGGGTCCCCGTAGCCCACTGTGCCCAGGAGCTGGGGTCCCCGTAGCCCACTGTGGTGGTGAATGTGGACTCTCAGGTTGGGAAACACCTTGGGGTTGGAGCAAGCCCTCCATGCGCCCCCTCCTGGGGGAGCCGTGTGGTGCAGCAGGCGGGGTGTGGGCAACGGCGGGTCCCTTTGGGACGGCTTCTTCTTTAGAAACCTGGTCCTTGACCCCAGTGGAAGTGGGTCCTGCAACCTGACCTACAACACGAGCCAGCCACGCTCGCACTGAGCGTCTGGCCTCGGCCGTGCCCTGCCCGCCCTGGACCCCGTCAGGGCCTTTGCAGGGTCCTTTGTGTCTTGTTCTGACTCTCAGCCCGGATGCCTGCTTCCAGGTGGAGGCGTTCTCTGAGGAGTGGCGCTAGGAGCCCCGTGGCCCCGCCTGCCCGGCCGCCTGTGTCCGGAGGGCCAGCCCCTCCTGGTTACACACCCCCCCGTGGGACCAGGTTGCCCTCACACTCAGCCGTGCAGGTTGTATTCCACCCTGAAGGTAGTGCAGTGGGCGAAGTCTTGTTGAGTGGAGAGGAGGGGGCAGTGCGGTGCCTTCTTAAATTTTCCTGGGGGTCCACTGTGTTTAGAACACGCGTGCTCTGTTACAAGGTCTTAAGGGTCCATCTTGCAGCATCACATCCCATGAGTAATAGAAATATTACCTCATTTTATTTATTTATTTATTTATTTATTTATTTATTTATTTATTTATTTATTCTTTCAGGATAAATCATACCTTTAATTTGCAACTTGGAGAGGGGGGCGTTTTAGGGTGGGGCATGGTTTCCCCCCGGTGGATGGAACTGGTTTGGCCATTGGATGATGAGGTTACAGGAAAATGCTCCTGAAGCTGCCAGTGATTCAGATCCGTGAGCTTCTACTTCCTTCCGGGGAGAGCTGGGCCGGGTCTCCTTACAGTCGGGAGAAAAAGCAGTGTGTGCTGCTTCTCTTTATTGTTGAAAGGTTACAGATGCCCCTTTTGTGTGTGTGTTTGTTTTCTCCCATTGACCCCTCCACCCGGACCCGCCCCTCCCAGGCCTTCATCACTCTATTGTCTGTGTCCATATGTACATATAAGTTCCTCAGTTAACCACTCCCCCTACACCCTCTCCCACCCAGCCTTCCCTCTGGAATTCGTCAGTCTGTTCCCGGCTTCCATGTCTCTGGATCCACTCCGTTCATCAGTTTATTTGGTTTATTGGATTCCACATGTGAAGAAAGATCATGTAAAACTTGTCTTTCTCCGACTGGCTTGTTTCGCTCAGCATGATGCTCTCCGGGTCCCTCCATGCTGTTGCCAAGGGTCAGAGTTCTTTCTTTTTTATAGCTGCATAGTATTCCATTGTCATTCCATTTATTTTTAAGAATCGGGGGGCACTGAAAAAGAATAAATGCAACCTGCTTGCTTGCTGACCAACTTTTAATTTTATCATAAAAATGCCATTATTTCCTAACCCACTAATATGTAGTGTGTGTCAAGGCTTCGAAGACAAAACAAGCACATTTGCAGGAAAGTGTTCAGCTTACGGAGCCTCCCCCTCCTCCCAGGAATATGTCCGTATGTGTTCTCTTCATCTTTTCCGCATGAGGAAACTCATCAGGAACTCCGCTGGTCCGCAGGGCTGACAGTCTCCACATGAACATGTGCTTCTGTGACAATGACAATGGCCGTTCTGTGAAACACTGTATGATCACCTTCTCATTTAGTGCTGAGTTTCCCCGGGACCCTGACTACGGAAGGTTTCCCGCGCGCGGAAACGATGGATTCCCGAGGAGGCGACTGTTGTTAGAAACGTGACGATGTGGCCCTTTGGTGGCTGCGGCGGGCGGCGCTCTCTCTGCCGGGTTGTGTTTTGGCGAAGTGGCGGTGTGAGTCAGGCCTCGGGCACTGTGATGGCGGACAGACAGGCCAGGAGGGAAATAGCTCTGGTTTTACGCTCAAGGCTTCATGGATGCCGCCCTAGGAGACCTTCGCTAACTGAGGGTCGCACCCGCTCCATGTTTACTACTGAACATGTGCAAAGCTTCCTGGGAACAAGAATGCGGGCGGCCTTGGTGCTAGGACGGGTCCCGCATCTCATAAAACTGGCCCTGGAGGACTTCACAGGGCAGGTGGTGGAGCGGCTGGGGGCTCCAGCGGAGAAAGGGGCCCCCCAACGCCCCAGCAGTAGAGCTCCCTTAAAGCCAGGGTCACCTCCAGTGAGTTACCAGGTCAGAGGGCAGGACCAATCCCAGCCTCTGGACACAGGCGTGGCAGGGAACAGTAACAGGCAAGTGTGCGTGCATAGGTGCGGGTATGTGCACATGTCTGCATGTGTGCTCATGCATGCACGTGTCTGCACATGTGCTCACGCATGCATGTGTGCTCGTGTGTGCGCATGCGCTCATATGGGCCTGTGTCTGTGCATGCTCAGGTGCATGCTCATGTGTACACGTGTGTGCTCACGTGTACACGACGTGCCTTTAAAACACATTTACTGTCCCTTGTTTCCAAACACTTAACAACAGGGCTGACTTTGCTGACGAGAAGAGACAGGGCGGAGGAGCGGCTCAGCAGCCTCCTGAGGAGCTGAGAGGGTGAGAGACTCCAGCTGCTTCCTCTCTGTCCCTCTCCAGTGGACGGAGGAGAATCAGAACCAGGTGTGGACTGCGAACAGGAGCAGCACCGAAACCGATGTTGGGCGAAAAGGAAACCTATTTTTAGTTACTTATTATTTTTTAAAATGTATCTTTATTGTTAGAAGTATTACAGGTGTCCCCCCCTTTTTCCCCATTGACCCCTCCACCCCGCACCGGCCCCCCCATGCCCTCACCACACTCTTGTCTGTGTCCATGGGCTACACATACATGGGTATAAGCTCCCCGGTTAATCTCCACCCCCCCACCCCCACCTTCTGATATTGGTCCGTCTGTTCCATGCTTCTATGTCTCTGGATCGATTTTGTTCATCAATTTCTTTTGTTCATTAGATACCACATAGGAGTGAGAACATGTGACACTTGTCTTTCTCTGACTGGCTTATTTCGCTCAGCATAATGCTCTCTGGGTCCCTCCATTCTGTCTCAGATGATAAGAGTTCCTTCTTTTTTTACAGCTGCATAGTATTCCATTGTGCAAATGTATCACGGCTTTTGTATCCACTCAGCTGATGATGGGCACTTGGGCTGTTTGCAGAGCTTAGTGGTTGTAAATTGCGCTGCTATGAACATAGGGGGTGCATACATTCTTTCCGATTGGTGTTTCGGATTTCTTAGGATACATTCCTAGAAGTGGGATCACTGGGTCACGTAGAGTTTCCTCGAAAAATAAAAAATGAGTCTATTATTGTTAAACGAAGCCAATGAAGGGAGTGAATTGTGACTTTGGGACAGTGTAGGACAACAGTTATTTAATACCGATGGGGGTTGATATTGTGTAACCACGAGAGATACTAAGGAATGAAGCAGTAGCTCGGATTCTCATCTCAGGGCCCCTTCCTCCTCCTCCTCCTCCTCCTCCTCCTCCTCCCACTCGCCGTATCCAGGCACACGCTTCCCCCTCCCGCCACCGGTCCCCCCCCCCCCCCCAGTGACAAGCCACAGGACAGCGACNCCGGTCCCCCCCCCCCCCCAGTGACAAGCCACAGGACAGCGACCAGCAGCATTAACATAAAAGCACCACGTGGGAGCTCCGCTTTAGTTGGGGCCGGTCCAGCATCCCGCGGAGCCAGAATCTGCCAAGTTTATCTCTCTCCTGGAATCCAGACATTTAATCAATGACGTTTGCTTGCCAAGGTTGTAAAAATAAAACAGCTCTCCAAGTGCAAGCCTTTACTTTGGTCTGTAAAGAAATTGAAACGCTTTGGTTGGTGACCAATGTAAAGAAAACATAAAGAACCGGATTCTAATAGAGTAGAAGGTGGCACGCCTGTGTTTGTGTGCGCGCAGCGAGCGCCAGAGCAGCGGTTCTCAACCCGTGGGTCGCGACCCCTCTGGCGGTCGAACGACCCTTTCACAGGGGCCGCCTAAGACCATCCTGCGTATCAGATATTTACATGACGATTCAGAACAGTAGCCACATGACAGTCATGAAGTAGCCACGGAAATAATTTTATGGTTGGGCCACAGCATGAGGAGCTGTATTTAAAGGGCCAGAGGGTTGAGAACCGCTGCGTTAGTGCAAACAGCGTGAAACACAGGCACCGTGGGGAGAGGGAGTGAGCCCCGAAGTCCCAGGAACTGTAAATTCCTGGTGATTTTCAGTCTCATTCACATCTTCCGGTTCCTATTTACTTACGAAGGGCAATGGGATTTTCCATGCTTTGCACCTTCACCACTTAAACTACAGGGATCTATGTGTATGTACACGTATGAAAACCTGTCTACTTGGCACGTTTAGTTTTTACCCCAACATGTGCACGTTACTCACTTTACATTTCACACAGGGACACAGAAGACGTCCCCTCAGAATAAAGATGCGGTGCAGGGTCTTCTATTTAAAAGCTGTACAGCCCGGCTGGCGTGACTCAGGGGTTGAGCGTCGACCTAGGAACCAGGAGGTCATGGTTCGATTCCCAGTCAGGGCACATGTCCGGGTTGCGGGCTCCATCCCCAGTGTGGGACATGCAGGAGGCAGCCGGTCAGTGATTCTGTCTCACCACTGATGTCTCTATCTCCCTCTCCCTTCCTTTTTGAAATCAATAAGAATCTATTTTTTAAAAAGCTGTTTGTCACCATGAGTTGCTCTTGGTGGGCAGTGCCGACAGCTTGCCCATGTGTCGTGCTCGCTGTGTGTTGGTGCGAAGCGGTGTTGCTCCCTGGACCTGGACCCATCCCCCTCATGGGGGTCGGGGGGAGGCTCCGGCATCCCCTGTGTTGTGCGAGGGGGATGGTCCTTTCCTGAGCCCTGTGCCTAGGGGTGAGCGCAGAGGAAGGAGGTGCCGCTGGGCACATGGCGCGGTGGGGTGCGCGGCCCAGCGCCTGGATCTGGAGCGGGATGGCTGGGCGGCGGGGCGCACGCCTGCCTGGGGTCCTGTAGGTCCCTGAGCCCCATGCTCGCTGCCCAGCCTCCAGAGTGAGGGCAGCTGGACACTCGCTCCCCTTCTACCTCCCGCCCTCGGGCTAAACACCAGGAGGCGGCCAGGAGGTGTGTTCCCGAGGGTCTTTGTCATGGAATCCGAGCCTTTGAAGGCTCTCCCCTTCCACACTCGCCCTGGGGGGGGAGGAAAAGAGAGGGAGAGGAAGAGAGAGAGAGAGAGAGAGGGAGAGGGGGGGAGAGGGAGAGAGAGGGAGAGGGAGAAAAAGAGAGAGAGAGAGAGGGAGAGAGAGGGGGGAGAGAGAGGGAGAGCGAGAGGGAAAGAGAGAGAGAAAGGAAGAGGAAGAGAGAGGGGGGAAAGAGAGAGGGGAGAGAGAGGGGGAAAGAGAGAGGAAGATAGAGATAGAGATAGAGAGAGAGAGAGAGAGAGAGAGAGAGAGAGAGGAGAAGGAGAGGGGGGAGAGAGAGCGGAGGACTGGTGGGAGGAGAGGTTAGGGAGGCTGCGTGTGCGGAGCTCCTTGGGGAGATTCGGTTTCCATGGACACCGACGCCCGTGGGACTTGGGAAGGCGTGGGCCATCTCTAAAGTGCGGACGGAGGGTTTCAGTAAAAAAAGGAAGAAAGACGGGGCAGCTGCTCGGACTGACTGAGATAAGGACTCGGCTTCTCTGCAAACCCAGGACCAGAGCTGCTCTTGCCCAGTGTTCCTCGGAGCTGAGGGCCTGGGGCCGCCCCTTGGCCGAGGGAGGCGCTCAGTGCAGCCCGGGTTTGCCTCTGAGCTGAGGGCCCTTCGCTGCGAAGCTGGGCAGATCCGACCCAGGGCCGTGGCAGCGCCAGCCGTCCTGGGCAGGGCCCTTGCCCACCGGTCTCAGGTTGGCACCGCGATGTGCAGCCTCCCCCCACCCCCCGGCCATGGAGGGGCCTCTGCCCCCTCAGCCGCGGTTTGGACAGAGCCCCCTCCCGGGAGGCGGGCAGTGGCTGCGCCTGGCGGTGGAGGTGTGTCCCGCGGAGGCCCTGGCCTGTGGGAGGATCTGGAAGGGATGGAGGGTGTGTGGGCAGCTCGTCTAGCCTGGCGGTGGTTAAAAGACTCTGCATCGTGTTGTGTCTGAGCTGCTCACATGGCGTCGGTGTTATTCCCGTCTAAGGCTGGCTGCGGCCCACGGGGGCCGGTGGGGGCCAGTGGGGGAGCCGTGGGGGAGCCGTGGGGGAGCCGGCGGGTTCTCTGATGATGAGGCAGCGGCCTGTCTGGTGCTGCTGGCCCTGCTCGCTGGTCACATGCTCCTCGGCTGAGCCTCAGCCGCTGGGAAGGAGCTGGAGGGGCCACTGTGGTGCTGGGGCCCAGGGCTGGGCACGGACAGGGGCCTGGGCTGTGATGATTGACAGCGGGTCAGCCTCCCTGTGACACGGTGTCAGCCAGAGGAGGCCCTCGCTCCCGGCACGACGGGTCCCAGGGCTGCTCAGGCCACACGCCCCTCTGCCTGGCCCCGGGGGAGTGGAGCTTTTCTGAAGGTGTTGCTGTCACTCAGGAGCCGCCCACAGCGTGTGGTCTGTCCCAGGGGCGGGCAGAAGCCCTCGCTCTCCCGGCTGCCTGTGCAAGAGCAGCTTTCTTCCTCGTCTCCTACCCTCCTTTCCTGCTGCTTTATGCTTATTTGTTTTTAATAAAAATATCCTTTTACTGATTTCAGAGAGGAAGGGAGAGGGAGAGAGACAGAAACATCAATGATGAGAGAGAATCATGGATCGGCTGCCTCCTGCACGCCCCACACTGGGATGGAGCCTGCAACCTGGGCATGTGCCTGACCTGGAATTGAACTGTGACCTCCTGGTTCACAGGTCGATGCTCAACCACTGAGCCACACTGGCCGGGCCGTAGTGTTTCTTGATGGGCTTCTCTGGACAGAATGGCAACCGGTGAGCAGGGCCTGCGTTATGTCCCCGCTGGATGTTCAGCCCTGAGAGCAAAGTTTGCCTCCCTGAGGCTCTCGGGAGGTCAGGGACGGAGTGACTGTGTGGATGCTGGGGGTGAGGGGAACCTGTGGCTGCCGGACGCCACCTAGCTCTGGGGTGTGGAGCCATTCCAGGCAGCCCTGGTCCTGGTGAAAGGTTGGCCTAGGTGGCAGGTACCGTGCCAGGGCGCCCCCCAATCAGGGCAGATGTGAGAGGGCGCTCCCGGGACCGGGTCCAGCAGACTTTGATCAGGCCCTGGACGCATTCAGTTCACACGGGTCACCGGACATGCTGACACTCATCTTACTCGCACCCGGGGCGCGTTCCGGCACCTGTTCCACGCGCAGACCTGGTTTCCGTGGCCCAGGCGGCTTCGCTCCCACCTCTGCTCATAACCCCGCGGGGGCCGGCCCAGGCGGCTTCGCTCTGCTCGCCCACCGTGTTTGCCGCAGAGGATGGTGCAGAAATGGACGCCTGACCTAGGGCCGACCAACCAGCTTGCTGGCCAGGGTCAGTCGGCTTCTCTAACAGCAACCCTGATAGTTAAGCGAGAGCCGGCAGAGAGGAAAGAAGACGGAGAAGTAGAGCAGGAAGGAGGCCCCGGGGCTGCTGAGAAGTAGCCTGTTCCCCTGAGCTTCCTGGTTGCCGGGAGCAGCTGCGTTTTGGTTCCTCTCTCTCGATGAGATCACTTTCGTGTCCTTATAATAACCTCGTGGGGCAGCTGACACCCTTCGCCTCAGAACGGAGCCAGGAATTAGCCAGGACAGCACAGGTGCTGGGACAGGCATGCTCTGGACCCTCTAGCACTCCGTCAGCCCTGCAACGGCATGCGATGTGCTGTGTGATCATGGGGAGCCATGTACACGGGGGTTGGATAGTAAGCCACAACATCCTGCTCTTGAGCAGCAGCGTGGATTTTGTTGGGAGAACAGATGATGCACACGCAACGAGCACGGTTGGGTTCCCAGGCGGGGGGCCCGCAGGGTTGGGTGAAGGCCTCCCGGGACGGCTTCATCGGGATGGGCCCGCCTTGGAGGTGCTGGCTGAGGAATGTGGGCTCCGCTGGGGAGAGAGGAGAGTGACCGAGGGGTGAGGGGGACATGGTTTCACTGACAAGGTGAGTCTGGTGCACGTAGATCAGAGGCTATAGCAAAGGCTGCAGGTGCTGTGCCCACGAGGAGCCCGCTGGTCCCCTCTGACCTTCGCTGCATTGGGATGGGCAGCACCCATCTCGGGGGCAACCAGTACTTCCGCTCTCCCCTCGGGGCATGCTCTGAAGCCAGGCATGGTTATGCCTCACAGAGACCCGCAGAAAAGTGTGTGTGTGTGTGTGTGTGGGCGACGGGGGGGGGGGGGGGGGNGCGACGGGGGGGAGGGGGGGGGCAGGGGTTATAACTCCCGGGTCACTTCACCTACTGGGGGCTGGAATCAGGGGATAAATGTCCAGGTCTCTTGTCCTTCAGAGGGACAAGTGATGGTCATTCTAAAAGGTTCTTCAGCCCAGTATGGCTCAGTGGTTGAGCATCGACCCATGCACCAAGAGGTCATGGTTCAATCCCAGGGCAGGGCACATACCACGGCTGTGGGCTTGATCCCCAGCATGGGGCATGCAGGAGGCAGCTGATGGTTGTTGATGTCTCTCTCTCATCGATGTTTCTCTCTCTCTCCCTCTCTCCTTTCCTCTCTCTCTAAAAATCAATAAAAACGTATTTTATTTATTTATTTATTATTTTTTAAAAATACATTTTTAATTCAGAGAGGAAGGGAGAGGGAAAGAGAGATCGAAACATCAATGATGACAGAGAATCATGGATCAGCTGCCTCCTGCAATCCCCCTACTGGGGATCTAGCCTGCAACCGGGCATGTGCCCTTGACTGGAATTGAACCTGGGACCCTTCAGTCCGCAGGCTGATGCTCTATCGACTGAGCCAAACCAGCCAGGGCAATGAAAACACATTTTTAAAAAGGGTCTTCAGCAGCTCTCCAACAGGGCTGAGTACTGGCCACCACAGAGCTGTCAGGATCAGGAATGTCCGGCCGGGCTTCCCGTCCCTCCCTGCTCATTCTCACCCCCCCCCCCACCCCCCCGCTGCCTAGNCCCCCCCCCCCCCCCCGCTGCCTAGATGGCCCCCCACCCCTGGCCCCGTGGGAGCAGAGCCGCACCCCCATGACCTCATTTCCCATTAGTTACTGCCCTATTGGGGCGAGGGCTTCCACAGATGAATTTCAGGGCAGCCTACATCCCGTCCACGACAGGGGCAAGTGACAAATGGACATGCAGGCCTCATGCAGAGCTTCTGACCGTTTCCAGACAGACTGAGTGCACTCACCGCGCAGGAGCCTCCGGGCCACCGGACCCACTGCCTCAGGTTCACGCACCTGCTCCGGCTCCCTCTGCGGATGCGAAGGGACTGGCACCTGGGGGGAGGGGTCAGCTGGGTCTCACTGGCCGTGCCCCGGGCCACTCCTCATCGTTCTGAGCTTCAGCTGCTCACCCACCACATGGGCCTCCCAAGGGCGTTGCCAGGACTGTGTGAGGGACGGACCTGGGGAGCCGCCCCCTGCTCCTCCCAGGCCGTCGGGTCCCGCTCTGGCTCCTGGGCCTGGGAGCAGCCCACAGAGCAGGGCCTCCGTGTGCTTCTCATGCGCACATGCACGCGTATCCCTGGCGACACGGCTGTGGTGTGTGGTGGCGGCTCAGCGTGCAGCGTGTGGGAGAATAACCCATTAAGGGGAAATCAATAGTATAATTAGGGGCCACTCATCCATCGTGCCGCCAGCTGCCGCCCAGGCCTCCGCCCTCCCGGTGCCGCGGCTCCTCGGGACACGGAGCTCGTAGAACACGCGGCAGACGCAGCGCACAGGGCCCGTGTGGTTACCACACGGCGCACCCTTTGTTGAGGGGCTGACACATGCTCCACGCAGCTGAGCCTTCTCAACGGCACAGTTTCCCTTCCGGCTGCACCCCCTCTCTGCTTCCTTCTCCCCTCTTCCCCCCTCGGGGAGAGTTCACGGCCAGGGGCTGGCTTGGGGTCAGGCAGGCCTGAGGCACTGGGAGAATCCAGGATAACGTGGCCTCAGGAATGACCTGCAGGCAGTGTCCACCATTTTCACGTCTAGACAAGGGTTCCAGCCCAGCCGGCGTGGCTCAGTGATTGAGGGTCGATCTATGAACCAGGAGGTCAGGGTTTGATTCCTGGTCAGGGCCCAGGCCCAGGTTGCAGGCTCGATACCCAGTGTGGGGCGTTGCAGGAGGCAGCCCATCCATGATTCTCTCTCATCATTGATGTTCCTCTCTCCCTGCCTCTCTGACATCAATAAACATATATTTGTATATATTTTAGAAAAGGGTTCTAGTGACTGCCTCTGCCCCTGATAACCATGGGCCTCCATGACCACTCATTGGTTCATTCTGGAAACACGCATTTCCTGTCTATTGCACATGAGACATTGTGTGTGTGTGTGTGTGGGGGGGGGGCTGTGATGTTCATTAAAAATAAGGGTGTTGACCTTTGCCCCGAGTGAGAGGTCATCTCGAGGTCATCTCATGGTCACCCAGGAGCATCTCTTTTTAAGGCCCCTTGAAACAAGAAATTATTTTCGTTGCATTTGGAGTCAAAGAATTAAAACTAAAAAATGATTTCAACTTTTAGCAGTAGAAATGCTCTCTATTAGTTTTAGTGTAATGGAAATGAGTGTATTTTATAATTTAAAAAGGAAAAAAATCCACACCAAGGGAAAGGGAAGATGCAAAAGCATTTTGAGAATCCTGGTTTGATCAGTGATGGTATCTAGGGGCTGCCTTCCCACGTGTGGGAACCCCTGCCCCCCGCAGGTCTGGTTTGGGGTTGAGTGTTCAGTTCACCCTTGACAACCTCCCTCCCCCGACCCCCCCTTTTCCCTAACCTCACTTGAGACCATCCATCTCCGTAATGGCTCCTGGAGGCCACCCCGGCCTGGCCCGGTGCGAGCCCCTTCTCTCTTCCCTTCCATCTCCCGGCCTCCAGGGGAAAAAGCACTTAAACGCCTGGTCTTTCCGGGGTTCAGGCTGCGTGCCCCATCTCATTTTCCAATGCTCCAGAGGAATGAGAGCGCTTGTGGCTGACAACGGTGCTGCCTGCCTAATGCCTCGCCTCTCCAGCCCGAGGGGCTTCTGCCGCCAGCTCCCCGAGGAGGGCCCCAGGTGCCCTTGCGGTTCCCAGCCTCGTCCCCTCTTGGACCCGCAGAGGGGGCCACACCGTGGCTGACCTGCCCTTCTCGCCAGAGCAGTGGCAGGGCCTCAGCCAGAGGTGGGTCACCTTGTCTCCATCAGAAGTTTCTTCTTTTTAAAAACAAATATTTTTTATTGGTTTCAGAGAGAGAGGGAGAGGGAGAGGGAGAGAGCAACATCCATGATGAGAGAGGATCACTGATCGGCTGCCTCCTGCACACCCCACACTGGGGACCCAGCCTGCAACCCGGGCATGTGCCCTGACCGGAAATCAAACCGTGACCTCCTGGGTCAACCACTGAGCCACACCGGCCAGGCCCAACTGGAATTCTGAGTTGCTTTCTTTTTCTCATTTTTAATATTTTTATTCCTATAATTCTTCCTTATATATATGTTAAATTTATCTTTATTGTGGAGAGTATTGCAGATGGCCCCCTTTCCCCCCATTGTCCCCTGTCCCCCGCCCCTCCCAGGCCTTTGCTGCACTGTCTGTGCCCATAGGTGAGGCATGCGTGCATCCTGCTGGCTTTCGCTGTGGGTGGGAAGGGCCGCTGTGGCCAGGAGCCTGGAGCAGCACATACGAGGGTGATTGACTCCACTGCTGGACAGAGGACACGCTCGTCCCTGTGATCAGGGGGCAGAGCACTTCTCACGTTGGAGCTACATTGCTGTGCTGGGTCTGGTGGGGGCCCTTGTGGTTTTCATGTGTAACTGTCGCTGTGCGGGTGCTGGGTGCAGGGGAGCCATCCCCGGGCAGGTCCCTGTATCAAGTGTCATCTGGTCGCTTCCCTGGCACTTTCGTAGCAGCTCATGCAGCTTGTTGCTCCGGGGGAGCGTTCTCTCCTGAGAGATCTGGAGAGAAAAGGAACTGCAGCCTGGGGCTCAGTGGTGGGGACCAAGCACCGAGAGGACCAGCAGCCTGGCCTCTAGAGTTAACGCCCTTTAACAAAGGTGACTCTGCCTGGACACAGATGCAACATGTCAGGCGTTTAGATGATCCCCAATGTCAAGAAGAGTGTTATCCTATATAATAAAGAGCGAATATGCTAATTAGACCGAACAGCCGAATGACTGTCCTGACGACATTCCAGACAACCGTCTAGATGACCTTCCAGACGAAGCCAAGGCTGCGAGGGGTTGTGAAGGGCTGTGAGGGCCGGCCAAGGCTGCGAGGGCCGGTTGAGGCAGCCGGGCTGTGAGAGCCCTTGCACGGATTTTGTGCACTGGGCCTCTAGTTGTTATATACGTGGCAGGCAATGCTGGCAGCTACCTACTTTCAGGTCTCTGTATTTTGCATCAAAGGTGCTAATGATCGTTTTGACTTGATGACCAGTATCAGCAAGTGTTTTATCAGAGCGTCAACTTGCCGCCCTTGCCCTTGGGCTCAGGCTGGGGACATCGCAGCGCCCTCTGCAGGCAAGCGGAGGTGGAGCAGGCATTGCGTTGGACATTCGAGGGGAAAAGAGCAGAGGGAAAAGGCCAGGCGGGGCCTGAACCCATGGAAAGTGGACATGAGATAGAAATGGGATAGAAATGGGCCGAGGACCGTGAGGAGCGGTGGTCAGAGGACAGGGGGCGGGGGAGTGTTCCCAGCTCAGGACAGCGAAGGAGAAGAGACGTCCAAGAGCAGGAGCCGATGGACGGTGGGGAGACAAGGTGGGCGAGAAGTTGTGTGTGTGCCTGTGTGTGTATATGTGTGTGTGTGTGGAGGTGGTCCTGCCATGCAAGGATTGGGAAGCAACCCATTAGAGAGGCAGCTCAGCGAACGCTACGAGGGGTCCAGACAGGAGGACAGTGGCCTGTGGTTGGAAAATGTGGAGGCAACAGGAACAGGGAAAGAGGATGATCTGAGGGTGTGAACACACACACACTACATGTAAGACACACACATAACATGGAGAAGCCCCGCGGTGCATCTGTATTGCAGAAAAGGCGGCGGGAGAGGCCTCGGGTACAGGAAGCTGGTGTCGGGAGGAGAGAGAAACTGCGGGAAAAGCCACAGGAGGTGGGAGGCAGGCCAGGGGCAGGGGGCAGGGCTCTCACTGAAACAGCCCAGCTGGGGGGGACCTGAGGGTGGGCAGCTAGGGTTGGGGGGCGCGTGGGGAGAGGGAGATGAGGTCAGCTGAGGAGCTGGGGGTCGGGAGAGGGTGGGTGGTGTGGGCAGATGCGGTAACAAGTACATCACTCGCTACTTTTTGTTCATTCCCAGCAAAACCAGCAATGGCACCTCCCTCCCCGAAAGACCCCAGGGTGACTCCTTTTACAACAAAGAGCATTCGGTGTGGGGGTTGGAGCAGACGCAGAAGGAACTGGAGTGAGGATGGGACACAGGTGTTTTCACACGCCGAGAACTGAGCGCAGGCGTTGATAGGGACGGAGACCCCACCCAGTTCCCTCGTGATAAAGAAGTGGTAGGATATGGTCTGGCTTGTCAAACGGTCAGTGAGGATAGTAAAAGCTTTGATGTGTTTTATGTTCTGAATCGATCACAAAGACTGGATTTGTGTGGGGACTAAAACCGGAAGGAGATATGCCCGTGGAAACGAATTCTATGGAGACAGTCATGGCTGAGATAATGTATTTTGTGCCTTTACACACCGTATGCAATGCCACTGGCCCCGCGGGGGTTTGCATGAAGCCTGCTTTGATCGCCGCTCTCGTGTCTGATGTTTCTGTCTCCTTCGGAACATTGCAGGGTTAACTCTGACGCAGGGTCCGACCCCGTGAGCCTCCGTCCCAGTCCCAGCAGCACAGAGCGAATTCCATACAAGCTTTCGACTCGGGGACTCAGGACCTGCTCCAGGAAGCGCACTCGGCAGGAGCCGGCAGATAACAAACCCCAAGTTCTTAGGAAGCTGCGGAGTGTGAGATAAGGTTTGCCCGTGGGAGCCGCTCCACCATCCCATGCGCGAGTGATGCAGGGGGCGCCGAGCTGGTGGGGTGCAGGGCACAGATAAATGCACTGCGTTACCTAAGGGCCTGGCGCTTCAGTACTGGTCTCCAAGGCCAGTGACCCATCCCAGGGCCCATCGTGCAAACAACAAAACACGAGCTACGGAGATCTTGTGAGGGGAGTGCTAGCTTTGTTGATATTTCTGATGTCCACGCTGCGCCGCATAGAATTCCTGGGCGGAGACTCAAGGGTCCTCTCCCAGGTGGAGGAGTGCATCTTGCCCCTGAGCTCAGAGATCGTAGGGTGTTGTAGCAGGCATGGCTGCTTGGGTCTCGTAACGTCCCTGGAAGGAGACCTGACTGGTTCCCGTTTACGGAAGTGGATGCTGGTTCTGTACGATTCTGCTCTCTCCAAGGAAGTCGGCTGCCTGAGTGGCATCTGGGATTTGAACCACAACTTTAAACTTCAAATCCAAGACTTTTCTATACTGCCCCAGATGCATTGAAATCTTCCTTGATTTTTTTCTTTTCCTTTCCATTTTTAAATTTATTTTATTACTAGAGGCCTGATGCCTGAAATTTGTGCACTCAGGGGTGTCCCTCAGCCCAGCCTGTGCCCTCTCAGGGAGCGGGCCTAAGCTGGCAGCCGGACATCCTTAGCGCTGCCCAGGAGGCAGGAGAGGGTCCCACCACTGCCGCTGCGCCCGGCTCAGGGCTTCTGGCTGAGTGGTGCTCCCCCTGTGGGTGCACACTGACCACCAGAGGGCAGCTCCTGCATTGAGCTCCTGCCCCCTGGTGGTCAGTTTGTGTCATAGTGACCGGTTGTTCCACTGTTCGGTTGATTTGCATATTAACCTTTTATTATATAGGATTTTGTTTTATTATTTATGTTATTGGTTTAGTTTAGTTTATAATAAGGAAACGGAGGCTCTGAGAAGCTAAGCGGCTGCAGTGCTAGTTGCTGATGGAACCAGAACTAAACCCGCTTGCTCCCCACGTCCTGGGAGCAGAGGAGAGGGTTAAAGTGGGAACTCCCGAGTGCCGCTCTGTGAGGGGTCATGCCTGTGGTTGACCTGCCTTCCTGTCCTAGCATAAAGCCTGCGGGCACACAGAAGCGAAGGCGGGTGGGGGTGGGCTCCAGCGGATGGAGCTGTCCTGTCACCGTCTAGCACATCTTGGTCCCACCTGTCAGCTCGGCCTCCTGTGTGGGGTTTGGGGAGCTCTGCTACCCTCGGACCCTGCCCTCCACCCCCTGATGACGGGAGACATTTCTGGGAGAATTCGGACGATGTGTGTTTTATTCTGTCCCCACCCACCTTGTCCTGGGCTCGGACTGAGTCCTCTGCTCTAGGAGTGGTGCGGTGTCTGCAGGTGGGAGGTCCCTGGCGCAGACGATGGGCCGTGCCTGTTGCTACACCCTCCGACCCACGTTGAACCCTTCCCGGGGGTCGGCTTTGCCATTAGAAGTCGGGGCCCCAGTGAGAACACTTCCCCGTCTTCCAGGCACACGTACTGGCCTCTACGCTGTGCCCCCACAGTGCAGTCCAGCGGTCTGATGGTGTGGACACCTGCAGGCTGAGAGGAGAACTGGCAGCTGGCTCTCTGTTCCGGGTGGTGGCCGTCTACCTGGACCTGTGCAGGACTCTGGCTTCCGTGTCCCTTCCCTGTCATCACAAGCATTTGCTCACTGCTTCCTCTGCCAGGCCCTGGCTAAGCATCACGGTACATGCATTAACTAACTAGATCTCCCAGCAATCCCAGGCAAACACCCATCTTGCAGATGAGAAAACCGAGGCACAGAGATTAGATTACTTGCCCAAGGTCCTGTAATTTGTGAATGGAGTGGGGATTCGATGCCTTGCAGTCGGGCCCCGAACCTGCCCTTTTCACCGTGATTATAAGTTGTTTCTCTCAACATTTGGTAATAAAAGCGTTTTACGTTTTTGACAGGAAGATGGGTGTAAAATGTCCTCCTGCCCTTGTTTTGCTGTGTGTGACGCACCTGATTCTGGCACATGCAGACCAGGGGGTGAATCCTTCGCAGTGTTACTGTCTGCCTGGCGTCCTCTCCCAGGCGTTGCTTGTTATAAGTCTTTGCCAGTTTTCCTGGGGGGCTGTTACTATCATGTCTTACAGTTCTGGGGGGTGGCTGGGCTCACGCAGGTCCTGCTCGCCGGGTCTTCCCTGCAGTGGCAGCCTGGTGGTGGCCGGGGTGGGGTCAGCCGAGCGCCGCTTGCTCATCACTTCCAGTGCTGCTGGCTGTCGCCTGGGGTCTCAGCGGGGAGGCCAATGGAACACTCACCACATGCCTGGGAGCACGTGGCGGGCTCCGAGAGCAGGTGTCACCGGGGGTGGAAGCAGAAACGCGAGACGTGCTTTATGGTCTGTATGGCCTTGCCTCCGAGCTGACACGCTTCCCTCCCCGTGCACGCTGCTGGCCGCGGCGCCGAGGCAGGGCCCACGCTGTCATTCTGTGGAGCAAGTCGACGTCACGGTCCGAAGAACCTGGGGATGGGACGGGTCGTGGTGGCACCTGAACACCCCTCAGACGCAGCGTGATGGTGAGTCCTCTAAGACAGTGGTTCTCAACCTGTGGGTCGCGACCCCTTTGGCGGTCGAACGACCCTTTCACAGGGGTCGCCTAAGACCATCCTGCGTATCAGATATTTACATGACGATTCATCACAGTAGCAACATGACAGTTTTGAAGTAGCAACGAAAATAATTTTATGGTTGGGGGTCACCACATGAGGAACTGTATTTAAAGGGCCAGAAGGTTGAGAACCACTGCTCTAAGGCTTTTCTTGTCAGCTCACGTTTTTACAGTGTCCTTTGACTCATGTAAGTTTTAATTATAATAGAGTCAATTTTATCAAATTTTTTCCTTTTGGTTTGTGCTCTTCTGTTGCTTTTCTAAGACACCATTCTTCTTCTTATATTTAAGACTGGAATTTATAGAAGTCATTTATATGCACAGTTTAAGATAGGGTCTCATTTCCCCTTTTTCCATATGGAGAGTTAGTTGTTAAAACTTGTGATCTTTTTATACTTTTTCTTTATTAAAAAAAAAATTACTTTCCCTACTTCTATGTGATTGAGTGTTCTTTATTTCCTGGTTACCTGCCCCTCCCCCCATCATGACTCCATTTCCTGCTTCGGAAAGTGCATGTTGTGTCCATTGTCAGTGGTCACACTTATGTTTTTAATCAGTAAACTTGACATAACAAGCTCTAAATTTTATCTGCATCTATACTCCCCCCTACCCCCCAAATATAAAGACCTTAGAAAGTGTTAATTGTATCAACTCCCAATGGTTTATGTTGCTGTGGTGTAATATTTTATTTTTTTTCTTGCTTTTATATAAATAAAAATTAGTCACTATTGTGGCTGGATGTGTAGCCCATGCTTATTAGCAATATCTGTATGCTGGTAAATGTCTTTGCTTCCTGTTGTTTTCTTCTACTTCAGCAAATCCTTCTGGTTTAATTAACTTCTTAGCCATTTTCTATCTCTTTATCTCTCTATGATTCATGCTTTATGGTTTCTTTGGCATTGACTTTCAGTTTACTGACTCTTTCTTCAGCTTTGCTTAATTTGTTCATTAACTCATCCATTTAGTTTTTAATTTTAAAGTTTTCTTTTATCATTTCTTGAAGTTCTATTTTGTTATTAAAATTTATTTTTGGCCCATGGAATCTCTTCTATGTTCTGCTGAGTTTTATTCTGTCTTTGATATCTTCATTTTAACATCTTAAGCTTACACTTCTTTTCAATTTTTTTCTGATGTCTTTAGGTGTCAAATACTCCAAATAGTTGTCTTCTCCTTTAGAGCGCAACGTTTGTGGGTATTTTATAATTCCATCCAGCGCGCCCGTTCTCAGGGAGAACCCTGTCCCGCAGGCCTGGTCAGGAAGGCCTCTGTCTGATGGATTTGCTGGTGCTGGAGCCGCATCCCAGGCCGGTGAATTTCCTGTTACATTCTCACCCTGAGGATTTGCGCCCTAAAGGCAGCGCGGGGCACTCTCAGCTTCTGCGTCATGCTGAGTTAGGGGCTCCCTCTTGACAGCGACCCCTTTTCTCCCACAAAACTCTCTGCCGCACACACTTCCCTGCCTCCTGACTAACCAGGAGGGAGCGCTGGGAGGGTCATTTGTGAGTTCTGACTTTTGCAAATGTCTCGGGGTCAACATCCTACCTGCTGGGTCCCGCACCTGGTTCCTGGCCCAGAAGGTACTATTCTCATCCTTAGCTCCCCCTCCTCCACGCCCTCTCTCCCAGGTCACAGGCTCACGGCAGCTGCCAGGTCCCGCCCGTTTCTGGAAGCTGATTTTTCACTTTCTCTCTCATGGGATCTATTATGATTAACTTTTTACTTACTTTTTTAAACATGTTTTTATTGAGTTTTAGAGCGAGAGGAAGGGAGAGGGAGAGAGAGATATGAACATCAATGATGAAAGAGAATCATCGATTGGCTGCTTCCTGCACGCCCCCTACTGGCGATCGATCTCCCAACCCGGGTATATGCCCAGACCGGGAATCAAACCAGGGACCTCCTGGTTCCTGGGCTGGTGCTTAACAACTGAGGTACACTGGCACCGGGCAACTTTTTACTTATTTCCATCCGGCATTGCTATCGAGGTGTGGCTCTAGAGTAGTGATGGTAAACCTTTTGAGCTCGAATGTCAGCATTTTGAAAAACCCTAACTTAACTCTGGTGCCGTGTCACATATAGAAATTTTTTGATATTTGCAACCATAGTAAAACAAAGACTTATATTTTTGATATTTATTTTATATATTTAAATGCCATTTAACAAAGAAAAATCATCCAAAAAAATGAGTTCACGTGTCACCTCTGACACACGTGTCATAGGTTCGCCATCACTGCTCTAGAATGTCCACAGTCACGCCGTCTGCTCTACTGCCAGCCCCGGAAGCATCTGGAAGGATGGAGGGAACTCGCTGGTGCTTGGGTTAGAGTTTTCTATGTTCTGGAAAGCTACCAGCCGACTAAAGGTGACTCTCTGCCCAGTTCGCAGGGTCACGTGAGAAGATGGCCTCTCTAACGGTGTGAACTCTGGACGCACCCGAGAGGGCTCGGCGTTCGCTGCGGCTGTGCCCTTGGCGTGTCTCCTGGGGGGTGCGGGGTAGTCATACTCACCAGTAAAAGGAAGATGTGATGTGGACATCAGTTTGGAAAATGACGGGTTAAACCAATTGAAACAAGTTTCTGTTCTGCGGGATTTCTCAGAAAAAGGAGGAAAGCAGCTGCCTTTAGCACCCACCCCTCCCCCCCCCCCAATGCAGAAGGAGGCAGGAAGGGATGTCTTTACGTGGGCAGTGGGTGGGACATGGGGTGGGAGCCGGACGGGGGGAGCGTCTCTGAGCCCCTGAGATCAGCGGAGATACTGTGTCAGGGCCGCCTCTGGTTTGGGTCCCCACGTGCACCTGCCCTTGCAGCACGGACTCTCTCTGTCTTTTAAAATGTATTTTTATTGATTTCCGAGAGGAAGGGAGAGGGAGAGAGAGAGAGAAACATCAGTGATGAGAGAGAATCATGGATCGGCTGTCTCCTGCACACCCCCCTGGGGACCGAGCCTGCAACCCGGACACATGGCCTGTTCAGGCATCGAACCCTGACCTCCTGGTTCTTAGGTCGATGCTCAGCCACTGAGCCACGCCGGCCGGGCTCCCTTTAATTTAGATATAACTTAAGGAACACAGTGCTGTGAGCTCCGTGACAGTGACTTACTGATGTACAACCCACCTTGACAGTGTCTCCCGTGGCCCTTGCCAGGCACGCCCGGTCTGTACCCGCAGCGGCCGTGTGTGCGCTGACTCCCCAGGCGAGTGCCCACACTCTGCAGGGCGCGCCTCACAGGGTGTGAGGGGTCTGGTGCTAGTCCCATTGTGCAGACGAGAAAACCGAGACTCCAGGTGCCACCTTCCTCCCTGCAGCTCATGTCATTGGCTTTTAACATTTCTGTAAGGGAAAAACTGGTTTCCCAGGCTCCGAGTTTAAGGCACTTGGGGATCTTCCCGGGCAGAGACCGGATGGAAGCTGTGGTCTAATGGAGGTTGGTGGGGGCACCGCCTCCTGAGGTGCAGGGGCCTGGGTTCGAGGCCGGTGGCTGCTCCCAGACAGAGGGCCAAGCCTCCCTCCTTCCATCCCTTTCCTCATCCCCCAAGCAGGGTTGCCAGGGCGGTGAGTGAAATCACGTGCAGGGAAGTCCTTCGCAAACCATGTACGGCTGCGCCAGGGAAGCCGTGTTTGTTGTTAATGAAAGGTTGATAGATTTCCTTCTTCTTTCTCATGAGAACCCAGTGCAGGCCTGGTTTTGGCGGGGTGGGTGGCCGGCGTCTGTGGGGAAAGTGGGCACGGCCGGCTCCCGGGGGCTCCAGGCTGTCAGCGATGGGGATGGGGACTGACAGGGACTGACGAGGACAGAGCATCCATCCCGCCTCAGTCAGGGCGGCTGGGAGCTCCCTGCAGCTCCCACCAGCTCCAGCCCAGACCGGGGCCACACTTCCACAGGCCACACCGGGCCTGTCATTCCCAGGTGCTCTGATGAGACCGTGTGAGTTTGTTGTCAATGGAAAGGTTGAACTTCAAGGAATAGTACCTACTTTCCTTATTTTCCCCTCCAGACAATCTCAGGATTCTTCATGGTTAAAACAAAATTTAAAAACTATATTCACTCCTTCAGTCCTTCGTTCACTGCAGGGTTTCCCGAGCCTTTATCATGCGCTGTGAGTCCAGGAGGGGAAAAGTGCCCCCAGTTCCCAAGCCCGTCTGACAATGGACATGGCCATGGCCCTTTTATCAAAGAGGGTTGCCTGAGGCCACCCTGAGGGAAACGCTGAGGGAATGAGCGTTACTTAGAGGTGACTCTTCTGACTTAGGAAACCAGTATTTTCGTATTGGGCGAAAGGAGTGTCCTGATCATATTCACGCACGTTCACCTTGGGCAACTGTGTACATATTCCTCTTCCTTTCCCCATTGAGGGAAATTCCCTCGTCCCAGCATAACGTATCACTCACTCACATGGATGCATTTCTCAGTATCACTTGCAAAGCGACTGTTCTTTGGGAACTAGGAACCTTCCTGGATTTTAACTCGTTAGGACTGTCTCCAAAACGACAGGCACTAGCCACATGTGGTGACTTAAGCTTAAATTAGCTAAAATTCTATAAGTAAAACAATGTCTCTTAATTTCACCATCCACGTTCCAAGGGTTGAATGGCCGTGGACGGCCAGTGGCCCCTGTCCTGGGCAGTGAGGATACGGCATCTATAATAATAAAAGCGTAACAGGCAAATAGACCGAACGGCCGAACAGAGGAATGACCTTCTGACGACCACGCTATGGCACCCACTGGCGCCAGGCCAGCCAAGGCGGGTGGGATGGGATTGGTTGGGGGTCTGGCCATTGCCCCACCTTTGCCCTGCAGAGAGAGGCCCAGGCCACTGGCTGGCAAGGCAATTGATCAATTGGGGGGCTCCACGATTGCCCCAAAGAGGGAGCCCCAGGCTACCCTGCGGAGGTGCTGTGGTGGGTGGGCGGGACCTCCCTTTGGGGGTGACCCATTGCAGAGCCTGGGCCAGATGGGCAGAGCCTACCTCTTTGGGGCGATGGATCGTGGGGCTCCCAGACTGTGAGAGGGTGCAGGCTGGGCTGAAGGGCCCCCACTCCCTTGAGTGCACAAATTTCGTGCACTGGGCCTCTAGTATTCCATAATCACAGACACTCTGCCTGGACAGAACTGCCTGGAGTTGGGCCTGAGTGGGTGGACGAGGGTGGGCAGGGCTGTGGGCACCCTGGGCCGCAGTGAAGGAAGGCCCAGGTGGCTGCACAGGTCAGAGGGACCCCGAGCTGCAGAGAAAAGCATCCAGAGCAGACATCTCTGTCCAACAACATTTTTAAAGAAGGATATTGTCCTTGGCTGTTTACAAAAGAGGACCCAGACGAGCCTGCTCACCCTAAACCTGTCCCGCCGCTGGGTCATAAATTTCTCTGCATTTGTTTTCAAAGTCCATCGAGCACGCAGACATGTTTGATTTAGGCTTAGTTCCCTCGAACAAATGCCCTTCCTCTTCCTCTTCCCGCTATCATGTTTTTGCAAGAGCCCCGGCCCCTCCCCGAAGGCCCCCGGCCCCCAGGCCCTCAGCATTCACATGCCTCCCTCGCTGGGAAGCACTGTCCCACGTTGACAAAGCAGCTGGGAGGACCTGGGGTTGTGAGAAAAGACAAAGTCTGCCCTGGATGGCGCCTGTCCCTTCATTTGTTCACGCGGTGGCCGCACCATTCCACAGACACATGCTCCGCAGTGAGCACGGGCCGCGGAGAACGAGGCGGGTGTGGTTCCTGCTCTCGTGGCCTCACTTTCCAGTGGCAAAGAAGACACGACACAGCCAGCCACTTGCAGCATCTATTCCTCGATCAGGAAGCGTCCTTAGGTCACTGGCTGTTTTGATTGCATGAATCTCTTTTTTATATATTTTTATTTTTATTGATTTCAGAGAGGAAGGGAGAGGGAGAGAGAAAAACATCCAGGATGAGAGAGACTCATGGATCGGCTGCCTCCTGCATGCCCCCTTCTAGGGATTGAGGCCGCAACCCAGGCCTGTGCCCTTGACCAGAATCAAACCCGGGATCCTTCAGTCCGCAGGCCGACCTGTATCCACTGAGCCAAACCGGGTGCGGCTGTGGGAAGCTCTTTGGGAGGAAATGGGGACACAGCGGAGCATTCCTGGGGGCCCCACCGAGGGATGAGTGCGCGAGGAGGGGAGCCCTCGCCCCTGGAAGGCGGTGTTGCTGGCAGGAAGGGCTGAGCGGTTTCTGGGGCACAGTGTGAGAAGGCTGAGCTGAGCTTGAGTTGGGAGCTGAGAGCCGACAGTGGGAGAGGGACCTGGGCTCCTCTGTGGAGAGTCAGGTGAGACTCCTTTTATCCCAAATGCTGCGGTGAGACTGTGTGCATCTCTGTCCATGGGAAGGTTGCACAGCGTTCACAGCTCATGAAGAACTTCATATATGTGATTTCACTGGCTCCCCTGACAGTCCTGTGTTTGAAAGCCACCCCGACGTCCTCCTGGGGGGGGGGGGGGGGGGGGGGGGGGC
>JAWPEG010064501.1:209450843-209461715 GCA_035771395.1 Myotis vivesi
CCCCCCCCCCCCCCACCCAGTGCCACCCACCTGTTTAGGGCTTTGCTGTATGTAAAGGAGTTCTTTGAACTGCCGGAGGCCGGTCCATCCTTGCTGCTTGGCGCAGTCGCTGCAGGAAAGAGGCATCTGCACAGCATGTGTTTCCGTGGACCTGGCGTATGTAGCATACTGTTTTTAATATGTTTGCTCCCTTTGGCGCCATGTGTTTTAACCAAGGTCACCTCTCCGAGAAAGGTTGTTTCCCCAGGTGGGGATCTTTCCCTGAGGTTAGGGAGGGGATACAACCCCTTAATTAAGTGCCAGGCGGGTAGTTAAGCTACATGGTCTTTACTCCCTGGAATGGAGATGAGAAACACCTTACCTCTTGTAATAGAAATTGACAGGATTAAAACCGGCTGGTATAAATACGGATGTAATAAGACAATAAACGTCAGATCCTCATCGGTTCCTAACCAGAACTCCGACCAGAACTTTGGCTGGAGATCCTGGCTATAGTCCTGACTAGGCTGCTGACCAACTGAAGGCTGTCTTTGTGTCATTCCTTCTCCGCCGACTCCGTCCACACCTTTGGGGACCCCTGGACCTGCTGGGATTGGACCCCAGCATTGAACTACTGATTCCCAGAGGCTGGCCAGCCATCCACTCAGCGAGGCAGCAGGTGGAGAGAGCTCATCGCTGTGCAAGTCATGGCAAAAGGAGCTGATCAGCTGTGAAAGGAGCAAGGGAATCAGTAAAACCATCGCATTTCTAGAAGTTTCTAAAAGGAAACTGTTTTAGGGAAACAGCAGACCAGTAAGTTGCTCCTTAGGTTGCATTGTGTTTCCTTCAGTTCCATCCTTTATTTTTTCGCCTGTTTTTCCTGGAATAGACGTGAGCCGCTGCGTCTGCGTCACAGGCCTTCTCAGAGGCATCAGCGCATGTCAGGACGGATGGACATCTGCGCTCGGCCCTGGGAGCTGCCTCGGGGGGACAGGTGCGCCTGCGGCTGGGGTCTCCCAGGCCGGCCGTGCATTGGGGTTGCTCCTTTTTGAAGCACTGCGTGTAGAAAAGTGAGAACACTGCTCTGTAGCTGCTGGGACCCTCGCATGAGCGCGTGGCAGGCGATGTCGGAAAGCACAGACTCCAGGCTCATTTCTGCTGCGTTTCGCTCCTTTCTCTGTCCTAGGAATTAGCACTGGGAAGTGGTTGGTGGTGAGATCCGAGGCCTTAGGTATTCTCAGAGAGCTGGACATTGTGAGGCACTGATGGGAGCACAGGGCTGCCAGGGTCTGGGGCGAGGATCCCCCCGACCGGGAAGCAGGCCCTGTCCCCCCGAAGCCGAGGCCAGGCAGGCGCCGTGTCAGAACTGGAAGCCGCTTCAGCACCTCCCTCTGCAGAGGCTGTGACACGCCGGCTGCCGCCCCGACTTCCAGAAAACGGTGCTGTCTTTCAGAAGCAGACCCTCCGGGCTCAGCCCCTCTCTCCCGCTCTCCCCTCCCACCGGCTTCTCGCCTGAAAGCCCGCCGGATCCCGAACAAGACGCCTCTGCTCGGGGCTCCTGAACCGACGCCGGATCACACTCTGGGGAAGGGCGTCGATCCTCCATGTTACCTCCCGGAGCCCAGCACGACTCCCTCCCTCACTGTGGGGGCCACTGTGGGGACGTAGGCAGGTGCCGAGGCAGCACATCGTACACCTCAAGGTCTCGCCCGTGGATCCCTAGCGGCGCTGCCGGGAGGAGGGCGCAGGCCCCGTGGGGGAAAGTCACCCCGAATTCACCCCCACATTCGCCCCCGAATTTGCCCCCGCATTCATACCTGCATTTGCACCCACATTCGCACGGGGATGATGGGGACTGTGCAGGCAGCTTCTCCGGGCCTTGCTAGTGGCGCCTTCCAGCTCTGAGTGGGGGGGTTTCGGAATTGGCATTTCCCTCTTCAGGTAGGCCGTCCTCCCCCCTTCACAGAGGGTTTCACTCAGAGATGCTCGTTGAAATGAGTCTCTAACACAGACCTGGGTTTCCAGCCAGTAAAGGAATCAGGTGCTGCAGCAGCTGGAATCGGGCGAGCCCTCGCAGAACCTTTGGCCGCTTCAGCTCACACCGGAAAGGCCCGGCGTGTGGGCAGCTTCCCGGGAACTCACTGTGGCCTCCCGGGGGTGGGTGGGTCAGAGCATCACGGAGGTGCTGTCCATCCGGTTCATTCAGAAGAAGGGACACATCCTCCTCCATGTCTGTGTTTTAATGGGAAGACTTTGCACTTTGAGAATTTTTTACATCCCCAAGTCTTCTATTTCAGACACTTTGCATGGACAGAATGAGGGAATTTCATTGGCACCGCAGGGTAACTTGAAAATGGCAACAGAGCCCGGCTGGCGTGGCTCAGGGGTTGAGCGTTGACCTATGAACCAGGAGGTCACGGTTGGATTCCCCGTCAGGGCACAGGCCCGGGTTGCGGGCTTGATCCCTAGTGTGGGGCGTGCAGGAGGCAGCCGATCAATGATTCTCTCTCATCACTGAGGTTTCCATCTCTCTCCCCCTCCGTTCCTCTCTGAAATCAATAAAAATATATTTAAAGAAATGGCAGTAGGAGTGCTGCTGGGTTGGGATAGGCCTATGGCTGCTTTGACATGCCTGTCAGACCATCCCTGCTACCACTGCCATGGTATCCGGCCGGCGGCTGCACACGCGTCGCCGCCACGATGGTTAAACTGGAGAAGAGGCACAGGAGCCGTGACGCTCCCAGCCTGGGCCTCCCGGGCTGAGGGTCAGGCAGCGACACTCCTCACCAAGCATCTCACCTTCCCACTGCCCGCCCTGCTGCTCCTCTGTTTGCTCAGCCTGTCACTCTGCTCCCTGGGGAGGGACGTGCCAGTTCCAGGCCAGGGCTCGGGGCTCCTCCTTCACTGCCTCACACCCTCCCCTTCCCGCTTCCTCAGGGGTTTGTGCTGCTGCCAGATGTGTCCAAACAGCTGGTCCGGGAGCTGGCTCTTCAGGCGTCCAGCTGGGCAGGGCTGGGCGTTGGCCCTGTGAGGGGCCCCGGGTTTCGGCACCAGCAGTGGATGGAGCCTGCTCTCCAGGGTCAGGTCAGCCCTGTCTCTCTCCCCTCCCCTCCCCCAACACACACTGAGGCTCACAGCCACCCCAGGCCGACGCACACTGACACACCTGCGGAACCCCGTGCAGCCCTCCACCTAGCCCACAGGTCATGTATTTACTCATCACTTAGCCATTAGACACGGCCCATGCCTTCTCCATGTATGTTGTCTCATTGGCTCTCACACCCGCCTCTGGAGAACAGTGCTGTTTTCCTTCTATACTCTGAGTGAGACAGTCCTTTTATACTCTGAGTGAGACAGTTAAGGCTGGGAATGGCCACGGCTCATTAGGTGCCAGCGGGACACCTGCCCCGGGACGCCTGCCCCCGAGCTCTTCTGTGCGGTCTGGGGTCTCTGTCCGCCCTGCAGGCCTGCCTTCTGCACTTTCAATCCAGAGGGGCCCAGGGGACTCCCAGGGACCGAGAGAATCCCAGACGAAGGCCAGGCTGTCCAGGGGCAAGTCCCTGACTGTCTCTGGGACAGTGGTCCTCATCTGTAGAATGGGTGCAGTGCTGACTGTATCTGTTTCATGGGATAATTAAGTGAAGAAAGAAGAGAAAGAGAGAGAGAGAGAGAGAGAGAGAGAGAGAGGGAGAGAGAGAGAGAGGGAGAAGAAAGCACAGGAGACAGTGGGGCGCGGAGGAGGGTGGCTATCCCTGGGATGAGGAGAGGGTGGGGGGTGCCGCATCCGGCTGGGTTTTCTGTGTGAGGCTTTGGAAGCCAGAGGCGCAGTGAGCTCCGCGGGCGTGGGGGGTGGGGTAGGGGGGACGCAGCCCTCGGGTGTCATCGATGAGGCTGTGTGGGCGGCACCTCCGTGGCCTTGAATTCCTCGCGGGAAGAGGGAGGTCAGGCTCCGGGTGCAGAGAATTCCTGAGAATTGCTGGAAATCGCTGGTTCGTGACTGAGAAGTATTTGTGTTCTTTGTAGAATATACAGTTGCTTTTCTGGGCGTCCCTTGGGGCAATACAGTCTCCACAGTTATTTATTTATTTCTGAAAAATACACCAAACCAGCCAATCAGAGCCGGTGCCAAAGGCACGGTGTCCGGACGCACATGGAGCGCTCAGTGACGGCAGCTCCGGGACAGCGCGGCTCTGGCCCCTCGGGCCTGGCTGCCGTCCGTCCCGAGACAGATCCAGGCCCGTGACCCTGCGGAAGTGTCCGCCGCGGGCCGTGTCCTGTGCTGGGTGCCGTCCTGGGCCGCAGAGCCCCTGTCACAGCGGGCGGGAGGGCCCCAGGTGCGGCCCGGAGCCCTAACTCAGTGCCCATTAGTGATGCTGAGCGGTGCTGGCCTCGAAGAAATAGCGCCAGGCAGTGGGCGAGAGGGATGGGGCTGTGTGTCCCATGTACTAGCATGTATCCCATGTATCCTATGTATACTGTGTACCCCATGTATCCTGTGTATGCCGTGTATCCCGTGTATCCCATGTATTGTGTGTATTCTGTGTATTCCATGTAGGCCCTGGTCCCGTGTATTTCACGTATCCTGTGTGTTCCGTGTATCCTGTGTGTTCCATGTATCCTGTGTGTTCCGTGCGTCCTGTGTGTTCTGTGTATCCTGTGTGTTCTGTGCGTCCTGTCTGTTCCGTGTGTCCTGTGTGTTCCGTGTGTCTTGTGTGTTTCATGTATTCCTTGTGTTCTCACAGGAAGAGCACAGCAGAGACTGCCAAGCTCACATCTGTACACAGTGAGCGTGTGGCTCATCGTAACTTCGTGTTTCTGCGGATTTGACATTGAGCTCCCTAGAGCGATGGAAACGCCAGGCCGTGGTGGGGAGGGTGGAGGAGGGGGAGGCTAATTCAGGTTCATCGGGACCCGGACGTTCATGGGGACCCGGGCAGTGCCGCAGTGAGCATCATGGCGGCGAAGTTCCCATCCCCTCGCCTCGAGGCCTTCAGTGGCGTCTATTTCTCTCTCATCGCAGAGTGTGGGTTCAGGGAAGTTTCCGTTATGTCTTCACCTGCCGCGTCTAAGGAACAGGAATAAACAGGCAGAGATGTGTGAAGGCGACACTTCTCTTCTTTCCATGAGAAACGAGATCCTGTTAGCCGCAGGTTCTAACAGGGTCCCTCCCTCCTTCCCTCCATCCTTCCCTCCCAGCCCTCAGCCCTCAGCCCTCAGCCCTGCACCCAGGCCCCCCGAAGCCCGGGAGAGCAGCACCCTAGTGTTTCCCATGTCGCGCCGCTCAGCGGTAGAACCCTGCCATCCTCGCCTGCAGGAGGGTGTTTGGGAGACATCCGGGCAGGTGACTCTGAGCTGTGGGTCTGGGTGAATTGCGGGGGGTGTGGGCACAGCATCGCTGGCTCCTCCCCCCGTGCCCCCCAGATACCAGCAGCACCGCCCCCAGCTTTGACAACCAAAACACTCTCTCCAGACATGGCCATGTGTCCCAGAGCGGCCAAGTCACGCCTGGCTAGAACCACCGGTAGGAGGGCTAGTCTACAACAAATCGCGTTTCTGTACCTTCTTTTCCCAACGGAAAAGCACTGGCAGGCATCTCTGTCACCGGTGCAATGCTGTGGGTTATTTCCACTGGCTGCGCGCTGCTCTGCGGGGTGGCTGAGCCTTATCCCCCAGGCCTGCCCACCACGCTCCTATCAATGGCTATGCCGTGGTCTCAGGTCCTGGCCTCCAGGCACGGGGCCGCCGTGAGCACCGAGGTCCTGTGCCCCTGGAATTCCCCAGGACGGGATGGTGGCCTCCGCAGTTGTTATTGTAACTGATATCCCCACATGGCCTGACGGTGACACGTGGAGAAAACATTAAAGACCGCCAACTGTGTGAGACTGATTTATTCTAAAACGTTCATGCGTCTGTGGCTCTATATGGAAGCGATTATTTAAATGATTTTTAATAAGGAAAGAAATATGATTAAAAATGGAAAATTTGCCTTTCTTTCAGCCCTAAAACTTACAAGTGTTCAGGAGAAAGTTAGATGATCAGGTCTTTCAATTTATTTTTTTTGCCAGGGTTTTGAGTGAAGACATTCATTACAATGACACACCATGGAAGAACCCTTGCTTGTCGAGGGTGTTCCTTTTCCCATAATTAATATCACCCCTCATTAATATCGCCCCTAATTAATATCACCCCTCATTATATCACCCCTAATTAATACCACCCCTCATTAATATCACCCCTCATTAATATCACCCATGATAAGTATTTTAAGGCCATAAGTAAAAGTGGAAAAGGGGGACTAAAGTTGTGTTAAGTGATAGGATAATACAACATACCTGGTGAGTTTCTGTAGCACTAGCCCCATTAATCATGTCAGCACAGTATCAGTAATACATCGCCACTAAACCAGCAATGAAGATAGTTCTCAGTCTGATACTTTGAATATGTTAATATGCTATTTTATTCCCAAGCCACAGGTCAGGATCGCCTTTAAACTTCATTGTTTCATTTATTCTACCTTTTCTCCCCTTTAGAGAGTCGCCTGGTGAAAGAGAGCAGCTCATCCTGTTTCCCGAACGCCAAGGTCACCGGCGCAAAGGTAAGGGCATGAAGATGCCGTGTTTCTTGTTTGTGTGTTTTTGTTGCGTACTTGCTAGACTCCGCCAGTCTGGTGCTGGGATACGTTGTTTCTGGTGGGCGTGGTGCTGTAAGCAGACCCTGTGCTCTAAGGCGACACTGTGGCATCTTCTCTGTATTTGTAGTGTTATCAGGAAGGTTAGAACTAATTTAAAATGAAGCAAAGTGTTTCTCTCCTTTAATTAGGCTTCCATTTTTGTTAAATGGGTCTGCAATGCATAAATGTTGCAAACGGGTTTTGTATTGTGTTTCTCAGTTACAATGTATCGAAAGGGCCTGGAAGCTGCGGGAGTTGGAGTGGGCGCTCCTGGGGCCAGGTTTCTGCTGAGCTCTCGGCTTTGCTTGGGGCCCTGGAAGGTCCTGTCCTGTCCGTTTGGGTTGCGTGATGTGCTTAGATTTCTCCAGTCCCTCCATCTTTTACGCTGTTTCTCCCACCAAGTGAGATTATTTTATGTCACTACTAACTTTTTTAATTACATGACAATTTGTCATGGGTTAATCGCATTTGTCGTGATTCTTAGCGTGACATTTATAAGTAGCTCCATATCACAACGACCAGTTATGTCACCAAATTATCTCTCCCTCCCTGCCTTGCCCCCTGACAACCAATTCCCTTTCAGGGAGACATCTGCTGCTCCTTGTTTTCTACTTTACTGGACCTTTTTGCTTATGGACCTTGGTCATGCGCCGTTTCTACGTTAAGCAACACTTTAAGGAAAAGCCTTAGCATATTGCTGGTGCTCAGAGGTGTGAGTATTTGGGTGGAAAGAAAAGGCTACCTCTCCGTATCGCAAGCCAGACCCGACCTTCGCTTGTTCCGGAGGGAAGAGAGCTCATAGGATGTAGTTCTATCAAAACAAAGCAGGTGTGGCTCTTAACACAAGGTTGGGGAGCACTGAGTCTGGACTGACAGACTTTCAAAGGCCGGAGTGTTGGCAGTCAGTGACCTTCGGGTGTGGAACCTCGGCCGTGGGTGTGCCTGCTGTTTGCGTCTGGTGATGAGACGTGCACTAACTAACTTGAACTTGTGCTGACCGGTTGTGGTGGCTTTGAGTCAGGTTGTAGAGGTGACTTGCTTGTGCCTTGGAACTCGGGCCAAGAGCAGCCCTCTGTCCTCTCTGGCATTTGGGGTCTAGGAGCCTCCAGTTCTCATCCGCACGGGAAGTTCGTGGGATGGAATTGCTGGCCAGTGGCGTGTGTCTGCTATAGCCTAGCTCAGGGGTGGGCAAATTTTTTGACTCGAGGGCCACAATGGGTTCTTAAACTGGACCGGAGGCCGGAACAAAAGCATGGATGGAGTGTTTGTGTGAACTCATATAAATTCAAAGTAAACATCATTACATAAAAGGGTACGGTCTTTTTTTTTAGTTTTATTCATTTCAAATGGGCCGGGTCCGGCCCGTGGGCCGTAGTTTGCCCACGGCTGGTAGCTGCTCCCACAGAGGCTCACTGTGCACACTCTACGCAGCGGGAACGGCAGCGTGTACTTCCTGCATCATCAGGTTTTTACCTTTGTTAACCTGACAGTTGAAATGCAGTATATTCTCCAAGTCTTCAGTTGTCCGTTTTTTGGCTTACATGCATTGTCCATCATTAGAAGCTGTTCTATTTCACTTTCTATAAATTTCCCCTAACATTGTCCATCTTGACGGGGTTTGTAATATTGAGTTTTAAGGACTCTTTATATGCCAATCAGCCCTTTACACTCAAGGTTGTAATACTTTCCGTAAATGTCCTTCGCATGTTGAGTTTGTTTGGGATGTTTGCTCGGGGGAGAGCAGCACAGGAAACCTGCTTTTAGACAGCTGGGCGGACCAGGTTTTCTTATCTTCCGGGTTTTCTATTACCGTCTGGAGGGCTTTCTCGCTTGGAGGTGATCTGAGTGCTCCGAGCTTTCTCCCGGCGCTTTTCTGGTGGAATTTCACTCGTTCTCCTGGACTCGAGATGGTGTCAGACGGGGAGGAATGCAGTGTTTCTAGGCGACCATCCATGGGCCCAGCACTCCTTCTTGGGCGCTATATTGTTTATGCGTTAAGTTAAATGATCATCTTTGCCCCAGAGCACATGTCCAGAAGCGGGTCCATTTCCCTCTGCCCCTCCGACCCGCCCACCTATAGGTCGGCCTTTTCATTGAACGTGATGCCACTTGCATTTTCCCGTTTGTTGACGGGCTTCTTGCTGGACCCCGTGGTCTTTACATGAAACAAACACCCTCTAATTTACTCAACAACCTTCCTCTGGTTGCCCTTTAACTGTGGAGACAAGTGTGGTTACAAATCAACAAATTGGTTTCCCAACTTCAATGCCTTGCTTGCTCCTGTGAACGTGCGTTATTACAATCGTCTTGCTTTCTCTCAAGATTTGGGAACAAATTAGGTACATGGTTTTCCCACCCACAATCCTAAATAACATCCCTTTCTGCCTACTCTTATTTTTCGGACACTTCTCAGAGGGTCACAGGGTGGCTTCCTAAACTTGACCCGAGTAGCAGCTGGGGAAACAGTCGCGGTGGCTGCGGGTGCGGGAACCACCTTGCTCTCGGCCAGGTCTCCTTTCTGTTGTTGGAACAGAGGAGAAAGTTAGCCCGGTGGCTCCGACGGCTGCAGAGCAGTGTGCGGAGCCAAAGGCTGGGTCTTTCAGAAGGTTTCTTCCGACTGTAGAACATTCTCTGTTGTTCTGAGGGTTGTGATCAGTTGATGGCATTGCCATGTGCTGCTTTATATAAAAATGAACATCAGTCGGCTGGCGTGGCTCAGGGGTCGAGCGTCGACCTATGAGCCAGGAGGTCTCGGTTCCATTCCCGGTCAGGGCAGCTGCCTGGGTTTTGGGCTCCGTCCCTCGTGGGGGGTGTGTAGGAGGCAGCCAATCAATGATGATTCTCCCTCACCATTGATGTTTCTGTCTCCCTCTCCCTCTCCCTCCCTCTCTCTGAAATCAATAAAAATATATTTAAAAATGAACGTCAGAAGAAAGACGTTGTTGTGGCTTGATGCACTTGCGCCTTTTTGCTCAATGTTATTTGTCGCCCTCCCAGCGCAGGCTTGCGGTCTCCCCGCCCGTGGCTGCTACACTCATTTCACTTCACGCATTGGCCCTCGGCCCTCATTCTGTGTCCCCCACTCGAAGGATCTCACTGAGCCTCAGAGTGTCTGTTTGTTGTTTTTGTTTTGTCCTCAGAAGGTAAAAGCTCGCTTTTGAACTTACTTTCTGCACTTTTTTCTTCCCCTCCATGCCATTAGTAGTAGGACTTTGGAATCTCAGGGGCTGCTCCTTGGGTGCTGTAGGGTTTGGCTGTTCATTGCTGCTGATGCAGACAGAACCGCCTGTTACAGACGTGCTCACACGTGGCGTGACCCGTGGAAAGTCTCGCCAGTGGCTGCAATCATGTCCCACGGGTGAGGCGTATTTCAGGGAGTGAGAACGATCAGAAAGGGACGGTTCCTGGAAACCCAATGGCACTTGTGTGGTTGGGGGAAATGAGTGTCAATTGTGAGGCCGAGGAGGGAGCGGAGGGTCGTGGAGCGAGGGTTGATTGCTCCACGTCTGTCACCTGCTGGCTATGTGGCCGTGGGCAGGCTGCTTCACCTCTCTGGGCGTCAGTTTTCTCATCCATGAAGTGGGGGGTATTGTTAATTATCTGCCTGTGAGTGCTGCCTCAGTGTTGCCTAATCAGTTAAAATAAAACATTAAATTTCAGGAATGAATTGCCTCATCAGTCACAAACCTTGACTGCTCTCTGGGTTAAGAAACAAAGCAAACAAACAAAAGAATCGCCTTCTTTTATAGGAAAAAAATTGTAATCAGAACTGCCAGGTTGAGCGATTAGACTAAATACATTTCATAAACCATTGGACCTGATCATAGAGTAACCTGGCGTGAGGGTGGGGGGTGGGCGACCTCCTGGGGGTGTCATAGGTTCCTTTTCCTAGTCCTCCGCGGAGGGGAGAGTTAGCAGCACTCTGGGTGGGGGGGGGAGGGGGGGTGCTTATTCTCCCCCAAAGTAAGTTACAAACTTTCCTCTGGCTGTGAGTAGCTCTTATGTCACAGGAGGTAGGGCTGTTCCAAATGAGTGTGTAACCGCCGGGCTCTGTTGAAGATAAAATAGGTCAGCTACAGCCTCAACGTCGTGTGAGAAATAAGGTCGATTTTAGGTACAAAAAAGTAAGGGGAGGAAGAGCAAGAAAACAGAGTGAGGAAGGAAGGAAGGGAGGAAGGGAGGAAGGGAGGGGAAGGAAGGAAGGGAGGGAGGGAGGAAGGGGG